>CAMRHE010000499.1:0-405000 GCA_947044405.1 Leptodactylus fallax | reverse complement strand
GACTGCTGAGAACCCCCACTGATTTTGAGAACAGGGGGGCACTTCCCTCCGTTGCGCATTCAACCTGATCGCAGCAAGGCTAAATGTGGGCGTGACTGGTGGTGGATGGTGCTCCCATTCAATGGGAGTACTGGAGAAAGCCGAAGTAAAGCACTCGGCTATCTCTGGTGTTCCCATTGAAGTGAAAGGGAGCAATGTCCACCACTAGTCATGCCCACATTAAGTCAGGCTGTGGTCAAGCTGAATGTGCAGTGGGGGGTGGACCTCTCAGGATTGGTAGGGGGTCTTAGCAGTGAAACCCCCGTTCTCGCCTCATGGTGTAACCCCTTTAAGAGGCTTTTAAATGGATTTTGTTTTAAAGACCAGTCCCAGATTTTCCAAGTATATAAAATTTCTAATATGTGCCGGTTTCTCATTAAACTTTCAATAACATCAAACAAGACAAAGTAATGACTAAACATTCTTGAGCTCTTTGTTAACAGAAGAAAACCGTCTCTGTACATTTCTCACATACAGTAGGGTACAACTCAGAACATCTTATGGGTCACGGCAATAATAACCTTACTTTTGAAGTTTTCGATTTTCGTTGACTAAACACTGTAGCTCTAAGACCTCTTATTTCTGATGACCTTGGATAAATAGGTTTGGGTTTAGCATGGAGAAGTCAGACAGTGAGCCTTTCAAATGAACTCGCCTGCCCAGAGATCATCCTTTTTAATAATGAGGAGCTCTGATACTTTTATGAGCCTTCCTTGTATTTCAGAAATGCTGGCTTGAGATCAAGACAGATTCTTGGACGCCTTTCAGAAGAGAGAAAAGTGCGGCTAATCAGTTCTAAGTCTCTGACCCTAAAATAATATGTTGCTGCAGCAATAAGATACTGAACCTCCCAGTCATTCTCATTGAAAATCCCAATCACAGAGAAATAAAATGTGTTCTCCAGCTCTTGACAGAAGTTATTCTACAAAGTTTCCACCAAACTACAGTATGAACATGATCCCTTACTTTCCAGTGTGGGAAAATGTGTGCGTGGTTTATGGCATTTCCTAGGTTTGATGGATGATGCTGGATCGGTTCCACTGAACATAAGCTGTTTACACAGCAAATCTTATATTATGGTGCAGTTTCTAGGTTATTAATAATTAATTATAATTTGTCACCAATGCTCTAAACATTATTATGTCTGTGACCTGCAAACCTTCTGTCCTGTGAAATCACATCAGGATAAACATAAAATCAAAAATCACCATGTGACCCCGGAAGCATAGTATAAAATTAAAGGGGTTGTCCAGGTCAGGAAATTCTACAATTTTCCAAAATACTATCTGTACAAAACGTCATGGGTTTTTCCAGATCTCTGCCTTCTTTTTTTCTTTTTGCTTACTTCCGGTGGATAAACATCAGACCTTAGTCATGACATACAGTCCATGGTCATGTGATATACGGTCCAAGGTCATGTGATATATGGTTGATGAACATGTGATGGACACACAGGTGCACAGTTTGTTACAAGACATTGTCTGATTACTGACCCGTGCGTCCATCACATGACCATGGTCTGATTTTTACCTACATCAAAAGCTGTATACCAGAAGCTGTATACTATATACAGTCATATGAAAAAGTTTGGGCACCCCTATTAATCTTAATCATTTTTAGTTCTAAATATTTGGGTGTTTGCAACAGCCATTTCAATTTGATATATCTAATAACTGATGGACACAGTAATATTTCAGGATTGAAATGAGGTTTATTGTACTAACAGAAAATGTGCAATATGCATTAAACCAAAATTTGACCGGTGCAAAAATTTGGGTACCCTTATCATTTTATTGATTTGAATACTCCTAACTACTTTTTACTGACTTACTGAAGCACAAAATTGGTTTTGTAACCGTCACTGAGCTTTGTAACTTCATAGCCAGGTGTATCCAATCATGAGAAAAGGTATTTAAGGTGGCCAATTGCAAGTTGTTCTCCTATTTGAATCTCCTCTGAAGAGTGGCATCATGGGCTCCTCAAAACAACTCTCAAATGATCTGAAAACAAAGATTGTTCAACATAGTTGTTCAGGGGGGGGGTACAAAAAGTTGTCTCAGAGATTTAACCTGTCAGTTTCCACTGTGAGTAACATAGTAAGGGAATGGAAGACCACAGGGACAGTTCTTGTTAAGCCCAGAAGTGGCAGGCAAAGAAAAATATCAGAAAGGCAGAGAAGAAGAATGGTGAGAACAGTCAAGGACAATCCACAGACCATCTCCAAAGAGCTGCAGCATGATCTTGCAGCCCATGGTGTCACTGTGCTATACGGTCCAATGGTCATGTGATATATGGTGTGATGCCAACATGTGATGGACACACAGGTGTTGCACAGTTTGTTACAAGAATCAGTGACTGATTTGACTGACCCGGGGATGGATATTCAGCAAGACAATCCAATCTACCTTCATGCATTAATTTCTAATGACCATCGTCCCCAGACCTGATATCATTGAACATCTGTGGGATAATTTGAACGGGCTTCATGCTCGGCACCATCAAACTAACTGCTGGAATTTTTTATAAAGAGGAATGGTCAAAAATACCTTCATCAGGATCCAGCTTTGGGGGCCTTATTGATTATAGCTATAGGGGGGGGGTGGGGTTTTTTTTTTTGGGGGGGGCTATTTTTTATTTTTTTTTTTTTTTTTGGGGGCCTCTTTCCCCCGGATTTTTGGTTTAGCTTTGCCTTTTTATACTATTAATAATAATCATGAAATAATAATGTGTCCATCAGTTAATAGATATATCAAATTGAAATGGCTGTTCCAAACACCCAAATATTTAGAACTAAAAATGATTAAGATTAATAGGGGGTGCCCAAACTTTTTTATATGACTGTATACTATTAATAATAATAATAATAATAATAGTCCTTTAATAGTCCCACAGTGGGGAAATTCAGTGTGTTACAGCAGCAAAGATAAGATAAGAGAAGCAGATACAAATACAAATACAACATGTACAGGAATGTTCCAAGGTGAGAGGCATTACATTGATAGCAGACAGACAGATAGGGCGTAGCAGAGGGGGGGGGGGGGGATTTAACAGGCAGAGAGATATTTCAGTTCTCTGTATGTAATGATCTCCGCTTAGGTCGGTGTTGGTTGTACAGCCTAACCGCGGTGGGGAGGAAAGACTTCCGATAGCGCTCCTTCTCACACCTAGGGTGGAGCAGTCGGTCACTGACAGTACTGCCCAGCGCGATCACAATCTCATGCATGGGATGGGAGTTATTCTCCCGCATGGAGCTCACCACGGACAGTATCCTTCTGTCACCCACCACCTGCACTGGGTCCAGTGGGCTCCCCAGGACAGAGCTGGCCCTTCTAATCAGCTTGTCAAGTTTATTTCTGTCCCTGGTTGATATACTGCTCCCCCAGCAGGCCACTCCAAAGAAGATGGCTGATGCCACTACCGAGTTGAAGAAAGTCCTAAGAAGTGCCCCCCGGATTCCAAAGGCTCTCAGCTTCCTAAGCAGGTAGAGCCTGCTGTGGCCCTTCCTGTACAGGGCCTCCATATGATCTGCCCAGTCCAGCTTATTATTAAGGAGCAAACCCAGGTACTTATAGGTGTTCACAATCTCGATGCCCGTCCCCAGGATGTCCACTGGTTTTGGAGGGCATCTGCCTTTACGGAAGTCCACCACCATCTCCTTGGTCTTCCCCGCGTTAATCTTCAGGTGGTTCTGGTGGCACCAGTCCACAAAAAACCGGTTCAGTTCTCTGTACTCCCTGTCATCATCGTCTGTGATGAGGCCTACTATTGCAGAGTTGTCAGAATACTTCTGTAGGTAGCAGCTGAATGAGTTGCACCTAAAATCAGCAGTGTAGTGTGAAGAGAAAAGGGGCGAGAACCGTACCCTGAGGTGCCCCCGTATTACAGATCACGGTACCTGACACACAGTCTTGGGCTCTCACGTATTGAGGTCGATTTGTGAGGTAGTCTAGGATCCAGTTGGAGAGGTGGTGGTCCACTCCAGCAAGGCCCAGCTTGTCTCTCAGTAACCTGGGCTGTATGGTGTTAAAAGCACTGGAGAAATCAAAGAACATTATTCTCACCGTGTTCCCTGGTTTTTCCAGGTGAGACAGAGCCCTGTGCAGAAGGTGGATGATGGCATCATCTACCCCAATGCCCGGTCGATAAGCAAACTGGAGAGGGTCCATAGCGGGGCTCACTAGAGGGCGAAGATGTGTGAGAACCATTCTCTCTAAGATCTTCATCAAGTGGGATGTCAGTGCTACAGGTCTGTAGTCGTTGAGGTCCATAGGGTGAGGTTTCTTTGGAACTGGTACCACACAAGAAGATTTCCATAATTCAGGGACTATTTCCTGCCTCAGGCTCATATTATACATATATGTAATTATACCACACAGCTGGTCCCCACAAGTCTTAATTAGCCTTGCACTGATGTCATCTGGCCCTGCGGCTTTCCTCGCCTTGATCTTTTTCATCTCCTTCCTCACCTGGGCCCATGTGAAGGTCAGACTGTGGCCAGATAAAGACAGATTTCTGGATTTACTGATCTGTTGGGAAGTAGCCACATGGGGTGAAGTCATTGTGGTGAGGGGAGCTGAAGGACATGCTGGGGTGGGAGGAGCTGGTGTGTGATCAAATCTGTTGAAGAATAGGTCTAGTTCATTAAGCCAGTATTATATTGTCAATTTAATGGGCAATGAGCTGCAGTTCACTAGCACGACTGCTACGGTGAACAGTAGTGTTGCTCACATTCACTTGAAAGGAGCAGAGCTGCTTATAGCCATATACCGTGTATACACCTTCCAATGCTCACAGGCAACCTGATCAGCTGATCAGTGCGGGATCCATGTGTCAGACCCTCACCAGATACCGATGGTCTTTCCTGTGGATAGGACATCAGTATCCAAAACCCTTGATTATTAGACAATTCCTTTAGCTACTGTGGCTGTCCAAGGCCATGTCTTCATGGCAGCTGTTTACCTTATGTTCAAAGGACACTTAACAGGACAAAGACACCGTCCTACAAGGGTATAGTTGTGGATTAGTTCCAGTAACATGACAACACATTTTCTTCACAGTGCCAGAACCTAATCCTATAGAGCATCTTGGGGATGAGGTAGACCTCCATCTAATTTGCAGCACATGCAGGAAGCTATCCTATCCACATGGGCCAACACTACTGCAGAATGAATTCAACACGCAGTGGAATCTATACCACAATGAATTGCTGCAGTTCTGAAGGCCAAAGGATTCCCAATGCACTAGATGGGTGTAAAATAAAAGTGACTGTTCAGTGTATATATCATTTATTAAATGCATTGGAAGAGGCATAACTGGAGGATTATAGTCTAAGTATGGAGACATATACAGTTGAAACCAGAAGTTTACATACACCATATAAAAAGACACATATACATGGTTTTCTCACTATCTGACATGAAATCAGAATAAACCTTTCCCGTTTTAGGTCAACTAGGATTACCAAAATTATTTATATTTGCCAAATGCCAGAATAATGAGAGGGAGAGAATTTATTAAGGCATCTTTATTACTTTCTGCAAAGTCAAAAGTTTACATACATTACATTAGTATTTGGTACCATTGCCCTTAAACTGTATGACTTGGGTCAAACGTCTGGGATATCCTTCCACAACCTTCTCACAATAGTTGGTAGGAATTTGGGCCCATTCCTCCTGACAGAACTGGTGTAACTGAGCTATGTTTGTAGGCCGCATTGCTCACACCTGCCTTTTCAGCTTTGGTCATAAATTTTCAATAGGATTGAGATCAGGGCTTTGTGATGGCCACTCCAGAACATTGACTTTGTTATCCTTAAGCCACTATGTAACCAGTTTGGCAGTATGCTTCGGGTCATTGTACATTTGGAAGACCCATTTGTGCCCAATCTTTAACTTCCCGGCTGAAGTCTTGAGATGTTGCTTCAGTATTGCCACATAATGTTCTTTCCTCATGATGCCATCTATTTTGTGAAGTGCACCTGTCCCTCCTGCAGCAAAACAACCCCACAACATGATGCTGCCCCCGTGTGTCACAGTTGGGATGGTGTTCTCCGCCTTGCAAGCTTCTCCTTTTTTTCCTCCAAATGTAACAATGGTCATCCCAACTGTGAAACACAGGGGTGGCAGTATCATGTTGTTGATTTTTTATCTGCAATGTGTGGATGGGATTAGCCAGAATACCATCCACTTTGCAGATACTGTAAAACACAGCGTTTTTTTCCATGGCGTTTCCGCAGCGGCAAAAACGCTGCATTTTTGGGGCTTTAGCCTTAAGCCTGTGTTCCCCTCAGACATCAGATACGACAAAATTATTAAGAGTGGCACAACAATTTTTGCTGCAAATAATGTTAAATTTGTCGCCAGGATGCAAAGCCCCATCCCATTCCCTACTTTTTTTTTTTTTTTTTAAGCGGCAGAGTCAAAAATTGCTATTTTTGGAGCAAATCTGACCTTATGCAAAAAAAACGACTACTTTTTTTTCACACATTTTACTCAAGAAACTCCCTAGACGTCTTTTATATTGTTTTTCTTCTTTAGGACTAAAACAATAGAAATATCTTAATTTGCGTCAATGACTATGAGCGAGCACATATGTCAAGAATTGTGACTTCAAAGCAAATCTCTCGCTATGCAAGATGGATTCTGAAAGCGGTGGCGGTCCCAGAGGATTGACTTTCTTGATAATAAGAATCTTGGGAATTGGGAAGAACATACTACAATAAAGAGAGTCAACACAGGCCTCTTCGGAGACACAAGTTGAAATCCCAAAGACAACTTTAGAATTCATAATTCTGTGTTATTCTCAGGGCGGCAGTGCTGTATCTGTTTGCTACAATTTGCAGGAATCGCTGCGTACAATATGTCAGTAATCACCAGTGCGTTACAATAAGCACATTGTCATAACTGAATTACCGATGTCGTACCATTATCTTACTGCAGGATTGTCATGGGTGTCATTTACTAGGTCTGTACTCACACAAGTCCCATAAAACAAGAAATTATCTTAAAAGTGCAATAACAAGTCCCTTTTTGTAGCACTAAATAATTAATAATATAGCCGTCTGTCCAAGACTGACTCACTAAAGCAAGAGAAGATTCCCTGCAGGTTCTGGAGCAGGAAACATATTGCTTCTTATGTGCTCGCCATCTGTGCGCTTACTCTCTGCTATTCTTACCTGGCAGAAATGCCAACAGCAGACGGAGATTCCAGTAGTGGGTGGTACTGGGAACAGAAGTGATCTTTGCAATCTCAGAAGTGCTAAAGACGTGGACGGTAGATGCTGAAAATAAGGATTTGAAAGGGTTTTATTTCTAATTATCAGTGTAATTCAATGGGCCCCTTGTTTCCAATATCACCAACACAGTGCACCCCTCATATGACACTAACAATCGACAAGTAGTAGTTAGACATGAAGTTCATTTTACCTGCAATCTAATAGACCAGTGATTCCCAACCGGGGTGCCATGGAGACATACCAGGAGTGCCACGACAATCCAGAGGGGAAATGGCCGCATATCCTCTTCAACTACATTGGCATCCTTAGAATGCAGGTGGAGCAGGAAGCCTTTAGTTTCCTACTCTATCACTCAGGCATCTGCTAGTGATGTCTGATGAAGAGCTGCTGCACCCAGCTGCAGAGAAGAGGAACAAGGTTGTTGTTTTTTTTAATTTATATAGCACAACTACAGTGTGGGGCCACTGGGGGAAAACTACTTGACTTGGGGCCACTAGGGAGCATTACTACTTGCCAGGTGGCCACTGGGGGACATTACTACTTGTCTCGGGACCACTGGTGGACATTATTACTTGTCTCAGGACCACTGGTGGACATTATTACTTGTCTCTGGGCCACTGTGGGTCATTATTAGTTGCCCGGGGGCCACTGGTGAGCATTACTACTTGCCAGGTGGCCACTGGGGGACATTATTACTTGCCTGGGGGAAATTGGGGGCATTACTGCCTGCTTTGGGTCCACTGTGGAGCTCTATTACGTGCCTGAGGGGCTACTGGGGATAATTAATAGGTGAACTTTGATATATGTTGGATGGGAAGTATAGGAGAGCATAGCTTCAAGGGTGCATTCACACAGTCCAATTGTGATGCAGTTACAATTGCATCAAAATATCTTTTTTTGGTGAAGTTTTTTACATTTACAAGTAAAACAAATTTATGTACCAGGTAGAAATTCAAAAACCGTGCTAAAAAATTTTTTTTTTTTTGCCTTTTGGTAAAAATTATTTGGTAAAGGTGCCCTTTCACCAGTGGATGGAATTTGATATACTGTAAGTGGACTTAACCATACTTTCCTCTAGTGAAGACAATTGTCAACTGATTCATACATTTCTAGGAGGAATAACAGAGGAACAGCACAACACAGAGCTAAGATGCATCAGAAATGTAATTTCATGGGGAATACAGGTATTTCCAGAAATAGACATGTCAGGAGAGGTGATGGGTCGTCTTCCATAAGTGTTTTATTTAGAGTTTCTAAAAGATATATAAAGAATGACGCACGTTGCATCTGTACTATACTATTACATGGAGCTTGAAGCCTGTGGAGACCCCTATAATAAATGGATGGGGTCGACAACATTTTGTAATAAGGCTGAAAAACGGAGAGTAAAATTTGGTAGCGACACACAGCTCTCACATAACACTGCCTACATGGGCCCACATTTATCATTGTAGTTTGGACAAGACATTGGCATAAACAGGTCATAAAAATTCTGAAAATAAATGGTGGTATAAACTTACACCAGACAGTCTAAAGATATGTCCGATATTACATCCTGCATCAGTCACTGTGATAAATCTGGCGTTTTTTCAGACTGACTAAGTTTGCACTGACTATTAGTAAATCTGGGCCTTTGTGTCTAAACAATACCACTATGTGTAACAAGCCTGCATAGGGTGAACAATAGTAAGTAGAGGTGCAGCGGGGATGTTAGCAGTAACCACATGTAATACTATAAGCAATAACTTCCATATCATTGATCAATGCTTTTTATGGGCCATGAGTCTGCCTGTGTAAAAGGACCCTTAGGCCTCATTCACACATCCACTTATAGCAGAGGAGTGTTGGCCATGTTAGCCACAAACAGCCCTACATCCTGCTTATTCTTGGAAAAAGAAGAGGCTCTCATTTCCCAGAAGTCAGTTGTGGTTACAAAAGTCAGAGCAGAGGGGTTGTGGGAAAATCACAGAGGAGCACACAACAGGGTACCAGTAAGCCAACACGCGGAATTTATAGGGTGTGACAATCATCCCGAAATATGGGTGTGCATAATACTCTGTAAGACAGATTTATTAAGACTGGCTTTTCATACGTCAGTCTAAATAAAAGGTCCCAAATCGCACAAGGTGCGCCTGAATTATCAAGAGGCTTGAGCCTCTTAAAGAGGACCTTTCATGTCCTCATCAATGTGCAGTATTATATACCGCTAGAAAGCTGACAGTGCCCTGAATTCAGCGCACTGTTGGCTTTCCCGGTATGTGCCCTGGTGGTGCAGATATCAGTGCCGTTAGTTTCGGCAGTGATATCTCCTCACTGTCAGAAAGGCAGAACTTACTACTCAGCGTCATCGGTAGGCGGTAATGAACACCCCCCCCTGATATTACAAGTTGGCTTTCTAGAATTATATAATACTGCACATTGAAGAGGACATGAAAGGTCCACTTTAAAGGTGTATACCCACCAGGCAAGAACAGGAAGACCTTTCCCCCCGCTGCACATGAACCCTATGGACGTGAATGGCCACGTTACCCACCACCATTCACTCCAAGAGCGTCGAAGATAGACGAGTGCTGTACTTCAGCTATCTCTGGCACACCTACTGCTGTGAATGGGGGCGCCGTCCACCACTAGTCACATCCACATTCAGCCTGGCTGCAGTCAGAATGAACGCACAGTGGGGGAGGAAAGAACTCCGTTTTCAAAATCGATGGAGGTGGCAGTGGTCAGAACCCCACCAATCAGGCATTTATCCTTTATCCCATGGATAGAAAATAACTACTTTGCATGGCATAACCCCTTTAATAAATCAGGCACATGCCCACGTGTGCCAGAATGGAAATCTATGCCATCAAGGAACTGGCATAGATTTCCAGGATAACATGCCAGAAAACTAAAGCGATTTATAATATATCATGCCAAAGTGTCACCACTTCAGCTCACATCGCTCTTCATTTACATCCATGGAAAGTGGCGAGTGAGGCGCAGAATTGCAGATATGGCACAAGAGAACTGGTGTGGATGGGTTGATAAATTCCCCCAGTTTGTCAGAAACATTTTGTTATTGAATTCCAGGTCCATAACCCGTCACTGTGCTAATAATGTCATCTCTGAAGCAGAGATAGGGTGGGCAGACTAGACTGTAGATGCCAGGCTCTGGACACGCAGCACATACTTTGGCTTATTTCAGCATGCATCTTATAAGGAAAGCAATAATGATCCTAAACGTACAGCTCAACTTCACGTTCATCGCCAAATGGCCGGGGTTACACCTGGGTTAGGGTTTCGGTTGTTCGGGTCCCCTACTGTTACAAAGAACTAGCATTTTTCACTCCATCTTCTGTGTACCAGAAGCAAAGTCTAGAGACAGAGAAATCTATTACTGGGAATAAACTTTCCCCATTATGGATACTTCTCCAGGTGATAGCATTTTTTTTTTATTTCCCTCTGGCAGATATTTCTATAGATGACAGGTAGCAGTGGTCCATTACCAGGATTACCCTTGCACAAAATAAACAGGAACTCGCATTGTTAAGTAAGGATGTATTGCTTCCATTATTTATTAGGGACATGAGCGCCTGAAGTTATATTCTTAAAGGTGTTTTCCAGGCAAATTGATGACCAATCCTTAGGATAGGTCATCAATTAAAAATAGTCAGGGTCCGACACCTGGGATCCCCATTGATCTGCTGTTTGAAGAGGCCGCAGCCTCTTCAGTACTTACCAATCACAGCGCAGTACATTTGTGTACTGGCTCGGGCTGAGCTGCAATTAGGCCATGTGACTGATGAATGTGATATCACATGGCCAGTGAAGTGGCATTCAGGGATCAGCTTCACCAGCTGATCCACGGCGGACCCGGGTTTCGGATCCCCACGGATCTTCAAATGATAACCTATCCCAGGGATAGCGAACCTATGACACGTGTGGCAAAGGTGACATGCCAAGACATTTTGAGTGACACACACTGTCTGAAACAAGTGGCAGCTGCAGGGGTGCACCTTTCATGAAGCGACCTGTACACGCTCCTGTCCTGGCCGCCCTCCGCTGCGTGATGCTACACTTATGTCACAACGCTGAAGAATGCCAGGCATACAGTGTCCCGGGATTCTTCTGTGTCGAGTACAGCGCACCTTGGAGGCAGCAGCAGAGGGCAGCCAGGTGAGTAAAAATTATCATCCGCTACTCTTCGGGGGGTGGTAGTTCATATACTGCGGGTAGGCTTTAAAATAAAATTTAAAAAAAAGGGGTGGTCATATACTGTGTGTAGGGGGGGAGGAGTATGCAAAGGGAGTCAAACTGTGTGTGGACCATAAATAGGGGTATCATATGTTGTGTGTGGGGGGGAAAGGGGGTCATATAATGTGTGGGGGCCATAAAAAGATGTGTTAAGCTAATTTTTTATTTTTTTTTTTTTTACAAATTTTGACAAGCCGTGCTTAAAAGATTAGCCATCACTGACCTATCCTGACAATAGTCTTGGAAAACCCTTTTGAACCAGCTCCTATCTTAAACACTTATGACATATCCACAATATAGGTCACAATGATAGATGTGGATCCTATCTGGCACCCACAACAATCTCTAGGAATCTGGGCTCCCCAGCTCGTATATGTGACGGCCATAGATGACAAACTACAGATAAACCATATAGAAGAGAAACAACACCAACTCAGAACTGCCACCAACACGAAAATTCTAGGCAACGCATTCTCCAATATCCTCAGCATCTTGTAATGTTTCTTCTGAATTGCCTTACAGCGATCACTGCTACAAGTTGGATGCCTCTAGCTGAAACAAGCCACATAAAGAACGCAGTTACTACAGGGATTATGGGGTAGGGTACCCCTACTGGAATATTAGACGTCACAAAGGAATTTGATGACCATATAGAAGTAGGAGAGTGAATACATTTTAATGGAAGTCCAAGGCGACTTCTAATACTTGAGTATAAGGGTACATTGCTCCTTATACTACACACCTGACCTGCTGCAGAACCTCTTGTTGATTAGTAAGGTGACCTTCCTGTCCACCAAAGATTTATATGAAACCACAATTCCAAAAAGGTCTGCAGCATCGGTGGTGTGAATTACAATGTGATGCTGTAGCAAAGACATATAACTGTATAAAACACACCGCAGCTGATGATGAACCTCTTTTGTAAGAAGAACAAGCACCACATATCAGGCAGTCAGTGACTGAGCCAGGGAAGTCACTTGTTGCAAAGATGTCAAGGCAAGTCGTGTCTATGTAGTGTTGCTCATCTCTGTATAATCGAAAAGTTGTGATATCAAAATTATTATTTAAATCTATGGAAAATTCCCAAACTATTTTATATTATTTAACTTTGTCCGAAGAATATCTTCCATCCTTCATTCAAGTCTGAAACCACAAAGAAAAGAAACTTGGATCAGTAACCATTGAGTAAACAGGAGCTGTACACATACAGGTTTTATCACGTGTGTACTACAATGACTGGACTGTTCCTGCCGCAGATGTCATCGCAGTGCACCGGTGATCACACAGCTACATCCTAGTAATGTAAATATGCTGAATTATAACCAGTACACTGCCTTTGTAATACTAATCTGCTGAAAATCTGCTGCATATTTCTAGTGGTATCTGGTAGAAAGGTGTGACTGTTTATTCTGATATAATGCCAGTACTTTACACCTCAGCGTATAAAGCGTGGAGTAAATATGGAATACAGGCCATCTATTGCTGGTGCAATATTTATGATGGTACAATAAGAGGATACATGGCGCCCTTTATCCAAGCGCTAAGCCCACATCAGACAGTTATCCATATATTGGGACAACCCCTTTATTTCAACCGAGCTTTCATGTCATCTGCAAGTAACAGTCACAGAATACCTACTTTTCAGGTCAGTGCTGTTTTTACCAACGGATTCCAGAGTCTGCAATGTTAAACAATACATTAGTTAATAACACTTATTAGAACATCTACACATATTTCCTGAATGTATTGACACTCAGATTATAATATAGCCATGACCATAGCTATTGACCATGCTGAATCCAGGCAAGGGTGGACATGATTGTTCCTGAGTTCAGCACAACCGTATTGGCCATTACAAAGCAACAACCAATGCACCTTATCTAGGGCTTGTATACTGGGAACTGATAGTACTGGGGGAAATAATGCACTTTATTAATGACTCAAGTCTATGTTTTATAGGAATTGTACTTAATTAGAATTTTGGCTTTGCTTGTAGTAGACACAGGTATATTTGTCAAACTGAGTGTAGAATAAGTGGTTATAAGATAAAGGGGTTGTACCCAAATTTATATGTATAGCATATCCACAGGATAAGCCGTAAATGCCTGAGAAATGCAGGTACCAACTCTGGGATCTGTACATATCTATAGAAAAGACCCTCCCCAAACCCTGCCCCAGCTCTCCCCAGTGGTCAGGTTCATAAGAAACAGCTGAGCTCATTGGGCCGAGCTGTTCTTCAAACTCCCTTAGAAATGAATGGGAGTTACAGGAAAAGTGTAGAGCAGCGAGATTGGCTGTTTCAGTTCTAGGTGTTAAAGACTCTGAGAACTACCCAAGAAGACTCGACTTACCTTCTGTAATGTGACAGTCATTTGATTCAAGGCTTTGATAGATGAATGCACCTGCCTGAGGGTTTCCATCTCCTGCTGATATAATGTAAAACACAAAGAATTACATAAACTGGAATTGGCTTAATAGATTATCATTCAGTAGTATTTCCAACAAAAAAAAAAAAAAAATCATGTTCTGATGTTCTGCTTTTGTCTAGATACATCCTAGCACCACTTGTAGCAGGTGATTTTATGCTATGTCTAGAAATATAATCCTAAACTGGATGTCTTCTTGCAAAGTGCCCATAAACTGTCAATAGCAGTTTGTCCAAGGCTTCTTCAGCCAACAGCTATTCCTCACAACTTCAGTATACACATGCACACTCCACGATGTACAGGAGATTAAGCAGCTGTCAAATATCTCTGAAATTCCTTCAGATGGTGTCGAGGGAGAGTTAGTAGACACATAAGAAAGGCGACTAGTTCCGCTAAAATTGAAGGATGTGGTCTAACTGTGTCTTATGTAAATGTAATAACACAGAACATCCATTGACTACAGAGAGGGCAACATTGATCTGTGGCGTTGGACTCGGGACCAGTTTTGGTTGGAATCAGAAAAAAAGTTAACTGATAAAATGATTATATATTATATAATGATCAATACTGTATAATTAGAGGTTTGTTACATATTTACTTTCATAGGAATTCAGACACTGGCTTTTTTGTGATATAGAGGAGCTGTCAGCCATTTATGAAGGAGTCAGAATAGGGGTCGATGTCAGTGGTTTGGCTTACTGACCCTAAAGACCTGCTTCACACAGGGAAATACGTCCAGAAAATGCGGTCTGTGGATTCTCCAGACTGCATTCCCTTGACGGTCAACCCGGCGGCTGGACTTTCCTGACCTCCTGTCAGAAGCTGGCAGAGAACTACCTGTAGCTGCAGACTCTCCGCCGTCATCTCTTTCTGCTCGGTTTGTGACGGAGTTTTCACCAAACTCTTTTTCCTGCAAAAAGATAAGAAACAGAAACATCACAAACCATAGACTCTCAGATTATGTTACAGAGCTACAAAAGTGATAATGTTATGGGAAAATGCTAATAAAACAGTCATACACCCCAGTCTGAATGGAGTGGTGGTCAGGTGATGCACTGCCACACCATTCACTTGTAAGGGTCTACAATAGATATCCAAGCACCACGACTATATGATCACTGCTCCATTCACACTGGGGTCTGATCTTAGGATCGATGGGGGTCCCTGCAGTCAGGCTGGGTTCACATCTGTGTCTGTCGCAGTGAGCATTGAAAATCACTGCACAAACAAAAAAAAAAAGTCTGATTTTTTTCATCCAATGGGATTCGCTGTGCACCATTGGTCTATATATTGTTTGTAGCATAACCCCTTTAAGGCACACAGACAACAAAGACAGGACTGTGCTGCTCAAGACCCCCAAAGCTAAGAGCCAGTAGAAAGAGTATCTCTAAGCCTCTGTTCACACTTAGATTTTGCTTTACATTCAGCATATGCTCCAGGGCAGCTCCATAACTCCCATTGAGCCATCTACTGCATACTGTACAGGCAATGTGTATGATCAGGAGTTTTATACCAGTGATAAAAAACATGAGGCGTGAACAGAGCCTGACACTAGAGGATGTGACATGCGTTAATGTGACTGCCAATATGGTCGGTAAAATACTAATCATTGACTTTTGTTATACACACAAGTGATACCACAAGTCTGATTTATTGCACCACAGGTAGTAGTCCAGCTCCTATGGCACTACAACTCCCAGCATGTAGCTCCTCCGATGTGGGCTGTCCTGGATGTATACAGTATATATACAGCCCCCTACCCTCACTCACCTCCCCGCGCTCATTATATCGCGCACTTCACATCACACGCGGGAACTTTCTGAATTCCCCCCCCCCCCCCCATAGAGCGTAATGAGGAGGAGGCGATGAGCGCGGTGCATGCTGGGAACTGGAGTTCTGAACTCGGGTGTCAGTCATCAGTGCGCAGTAACAGCCCTGACAGCGAAAACTACAAATCCCAATAGCCTATGCGGCGTCAGTTTTCCGTATAGCCGCTGACAGTATACTAGAAGTTCAGTGCGGAGAGTTATAGCCTCTCTATGTAGATAGGATTTCCCCTACCAATATGCAGTCTATTGTTTTCTGTTCTCAGCCATGTCAGGTTGGGAGAGGCTGGCTGTCCTTCACGGAGACATGAAATCCCTGCCCCTGTTATTACACACACCTCAAAGCTTTGCATCATATATGTGTGAATGAGATCTGCCATGTTTCCAGAGGTGCTCACTTTTTTGTGTTTCATCCTGAATAAAATGAAATCTTGGAAAATAACCAGAGGCGTAGCTAGGAATTCAGCACAGGGGGGCGAACATATCCAAGTGGGCCCCCAACTTGGACTTGTTTGTATACTGATACTATGAGTGATCGTATAGTGGTATATAGCGGCTCTACAGAGGGCTCTGCAGACAATTTAGGTGACTACAGGGCAGTAACATTTTGTGACTTACCGGTGACGTCTCTGACTAATCCTTCACATTCCCCATTTCTTTTATCTGGACGGCCATGACCACTTCTTCCAGTCTCTGTAAAGTTTACAGCACAGACATCTTTGGCTCCTCACTTTTCCAGGCACCTGACCCACATTGTCCTCACCTACACAAAGCCCCCATCCTGCTGCTACCCCAATTATAAAATATATAAATACCCCCCATAATGAATAATACCCCCAAGTGCATCTTTAAATTAATAACTTCCCTGTGCACCCCTTTAAATAGTTCCCCTTATTAATAATGCCCCAGATGTTTCCTAATTAAAAAGAAAAAAAAAAACAAGGGAAAAAAATTATTGGGGTTCCAATACCCGGGACCCCGAGGATCAGATATTTGAATGAACCGTGGTACCTGTGTAAGCGCCGTGACCCCTTCTCTGTTTACACAGTGTCATTCATCTCATAGCGGCCATGTAATGTAACTACAGCCTCGTCCTATACACGTGTATGTGACAAGACTGGAATGACATCACACGGTCACTATAAACAGACAGCGTGTGATATAAACAGACGCCATAGCCCCTTCATACAGCTGATCAGTGGGGAATCAATTATCTCTTATTGATGTTTTATTCTGAGGATAGACCATCAATAAAAATGAGCTGGAAAACGCCTTAAGGCCAAGGCCCCACGTGGCGTCCCAGAGCAAAAAACAGCTGTGGGAAAAACCGCGGCGGCGATGCATCGCGGTTCTTCCTGCAGCACTTTGCACAGAATGTTTGCAGAAGTTTCTTCTGTGGACTTTCTGCTTCAATAATATCTATAGGGAAACCGCTGTAATTTCCATAGGTATAATTGACATGCTGCGATTTCCAAAACTGCGACTGTTGGAAATCGCAGCATGTCAATTATACCTATGGAAACACCGGCGGTTTCCATATAGGTGTATTGAAAACAGAAAGTCCACAGAGGAAACCTCTGCAGACCTTCTGTAAAAAGCGCTGCAGGAAAATCCACAATGTTACCGCCACAGTATTTCCTGCAGCCCGCTACGTGGGGCCTTAGTCTTAATAAAGCCCAAGTGCCACTTTCATTAAATTAATTGACCCTCATATTATGTCCCTGATTCCCCCTGACAAATACTGCACCCCTAATGACCCCTTATATCAATGACCACCCCCTTATGTTCATAAAGCCTCCTCATATAAATGATGCCCCCTAATGGCCCATTATATAAATAACCTCCTCCTTGTATTTATAATACCCTGTAATAACCCTTATATAAATGACCCCCCCATCGTGATAATGCCCCCTAATGAATCCTCCCGTTATAGTTATATTTCCCCCTCCTATCCACCCCTTATACTATTAATATACCCACAACTACGCTAAAAAAAAAGTCATACTCACCTGCGATGATGATGAATGGAGCCGCCGCCGCTTCCTCCCTGTCCACGCACAGGACGTCTGTGTCTGAGCGTGGGCGGCGCGATGTTATGACGTCATCGCGCCGCCTGTGTGAGAAGCAGACATTGGTCTGTGGTCTCGGGGACTTGTAAACCGCAAGCCTCATGTGGCTTGCAGTTTACAATACTGTGAAGTTGCAGGATACGTTTTAACTAGATCGGTGTCTGCAGACACACGATCCAGTTAGAAATAAAGGATGTATTAATGGCGGCCCCGGGGTGGGCCCCAAAAAGTCAGTGGGCCCGGGGCAGCCGCCTCCTCTACCCCCCCCCCCCGCTCGCTATGCCTCTGAAAATAACATATAGGTCTCAAGCCCCGCTCCTCCATGTTGCACCACCGCAGTGAGGCGCAATGCGCAATCATGCAGGTGTGGACTGATGGTACCCATAAAACTAATGGGTGTACATAGTTTACTGTTATCATTAGCGGGCCCATACTTGTTAAATGGGTATTCCAAAAAGTACAAGATAAATAAAATAAGCGATCAGTTGGGGTGCAACCAGTTGGACCCCAATAATCACAAGACCCCAGGTCCGTGTGCCCTGTATGAATGAAGAGACAGGTTGCCAATGTGTACGGCTGCTCCAGTCATCTCTATGGGACTACTGAAGGTAAAACGAATAATGTGCTTGTTATCGCTGGCAGTTTTATAGAGATGAAAGGAGCCATGGGACCCAAAAATAAGGGCCTGTTCACACAACCGAGTCCCGTCTGGGGAAAGTGGCCCATGTGTGGGCTGTATTTCCAGGACTGCACTGGGTGTGTGTATAGTCAGTGAGTCAGTGCATCCTAGTCAGTTATGATACAGTGAGCCGGCGCCCTATCACTACAGTAGGGAACTGATACCCTTATGTCACTTCTTTACTGTAGGATCGGGCCTTTCAGGAGACGACTGTATCGTAACAGACTATGATGCACTGTCTCCTATGCACTCAGCCAAGTCCAGTCCGGGGACTACAGCCCACACGTGGGCTTGTGTGAAGAGGCCGCTACAATCAGACAGCTATCTTCTATCTTATGGAAAGGAAGATAACTTGCAATTTCTAGAATACCCCTTTAGGGGCCACATGTTGCGGAAAAGCTGCAGTATTTTGAGTGGAAACACTAAAAGTGGAACGGGAAATGAAGCTCTTATACTTCTCTCTTCTGCTAAATCCACGCCAATCCACACTAAACTCTGCAACAAAACCACAGCTTTTCCAAAATGTGTGGCCATAGCCTTAAAGAGGTTTAACTTTTGATGATCTATCCTTACAATAGGTCCTAAATATCTGATAGGAAGGAGCCCGACTCTCAGGACGTCCACCAGTCAGTTGTTTGAAGAGACTGCAGCATTCGTGTGAGCACTGCGGCCTCTTCACTGAATACCAAGCACAGCGTTGTCCATTATATAGTGGCTGTGCTTGTTATTGCAGCTAAGCCCCATTCACTTAAATGGGACTAAGCTTCAGCTGTACTATGTGACCAATGACACAGGGAAGAAGCCTTTTCAAACAGCTGACTGGTGCGGGTCCCAGGTGTCAGACCACCACCGATTTGATATTGATGACCTATCGTAAGGCCATCAATATTTTAGCTTGATGTAGCGAAACGCACCAAAAAACGCAATGGAAAAAAAACGCAGTGGAAACGCTTTGTATTTTCCATTGTATATTCACAGAGTTTTCCTCTGCGGACTTTCCTACCCTATTATACTTATAGGGAAAATGCCAGTGTTTCTGCAGGTATAATTGGTGTGCTGCGATTTTCAAAAACGCAAGTGTTTTTGAAAACGCATCTTTTCCGCTGCTGATTTTTTTTTCTGCAATGTATGGATGGGATCACACCCACTTTGCAGGTACTGTAAAACACAGTTTTTTTTCCCAAAAAATCTGCGTTTTCACAATGTGGAGCTTCAGTCTAAGGCCCTATGTTTTGGAATGTAGCTAAAGAAAAAGCTGTGGAAAAAAACCTGTTTTTGTCTGCTGCGGAAACTTTGCATTTTACACCAGCAAAGTGAATGAGATTCTGGCTAATCCCACTCACACATTGTGGGGAAAAAAATGCTGAGAAAAAGATGCATTTTTGAAAAACGCAGCATGTCAATTTTACCTGCGGAAACACCAGTGTTTTCCTTTTAGATTTAATAGGGGAAGAAAAAAGCAGCAAAAATACAATGGAAACCACTGTTTTTTTAGCTACAATTTGCAACCTGGGGCCTAAGCCTTAAAGCGGTATTCCCGCAACAACAATTGTATTTCACATAAAAGTACTTTGCAAAATATGGCTGCCCCCCCATTGAAAACAATTACTAAAAGTGTATGTATCAATAGTAAAGCCCATTGAAGTTCCCTTTTCCCTACCACTGTTTGAGCACTGTTGCCAATGAATACGACCTGTAGTCCATCTTCATTCAGGACGAGCATGCTCAGTTTGTCTTTCACTTCCCCAAAACTGCTTATTATATCAGGGCTACATAACTGATAGGTCATGTGCAGTGCATGAATGGTTTGTTTTAGGAAGAATGGACAGCTAGGAAGCGCACTGAGCAAGGTGTACCTGTAAAATGTAGTTTTTACTAGTAAGCAGACAGTCACATGCTCCATAGTAAGGACTGCACACTCTGCCCATTGCAAGCTGAAAATGTAATGGTGCTCTTGGGGTGCAGAAAGAACGAGAGGGCACATAGGGGTGGTGAAGTCATAGGTACAGGGCAGTGGTTTATCTGTATCTATCAAGTTATAAAAAAAGTATGTTATGAAAAGCCCTTTAAGTTTTACATGGTGCCCAATGAAACTAATTCACATCCATTTATTTCTGTGGACTAGAGGGCTACTCTTTATATAGATCTTCTTAAAGAGGCTCTCAGTTGTGTGAATCTTCCTCTAAAGTGGGGTTCCCAGCTATCAGACATTGTAGACCTTGTGCATAGGTGATAAATGGTGGGAGAACATCTTCAATTCAACATGATCTAAAAGTACGTATGTAGACGACACCTCAATAGCCTTCCTACATTACCCAATAGATGCCCAAAACTCCAAGCCATCACCCACAATTCTGATTTTTGATTTATTTAGTTGAGGGTTTTGTTTGGAGTTGGACCGTTGTCAAATGTTTTGTGCCATGATGAAGCGAGTGCATTGGAGATTATCTGCGGAGGACAGGTTTTCATCATTCACACAAGATAATCTTTTTAGACATGAATATGCTTGAGGGAACTTAGACATGCGGTGACTTAAGCTGGAACTGGGCTGAAACAGCAGCTCTCTCTGTGGAATTGGACCAAATGGACAATTTTCAATAGATTCAAGCTTTGTGTGCAGTTGGCGGCTGCATTGTGCCAGAAAAAAGGAAATTTAACATATTTGTGCCTTATGTTTTTACATAGATTTAACTGTAAAGATGCTTAACCCCGTCATGACTGAATAAACCAGAACGTTACCAGAATAAAAGAAATCACATAATACATTTTATTTATATAGCACCAACATATTCCGCAGCACTGTACAATATGTAGGGTTCCAGTAAAGACAAAAAAGATACATTACAAAGAAATAGTCAATTCACACACTGGGACTGAGGGCCCTGCTTGCTACAATCTATGAGGTAGAGGGGGTGACACGAGGTAGCACCGAATCAAATAGTGTTTTTACCATGTGCAGGATGGACGTACATACCGTTCCATTGTTTCCCTTCTGTAATCTTTCTCTTGCATCAAAGCTAAGTTGTAAATGGTTAATCCTGCCAGTAGCATATGCTTGTCTCAAAGATTAAGCCATGCACGTGTAAGTACACACAGACTGTACAGTGAGACTGCGAATGGCTCATTAAATCGGTTATGGCTCCTTTGATCGCATCGGGATTTGTTTTCTATGTGTTATTTATGTTGGGAAAATATTCTTCAGTTTATAACCACTATATCCATCAGATCTTTCCTTGAGGTGGGTGTGTTTAGGACTACTTTACATAGGGTCAGGTTCCGGTTGGGGTCACTTGCTACCTAGGGCGGTGGCTCCGAGTTAGGATTCGAGGGTGCAACAGTTGATTGGGATAGAGTTATCCCAATCCTGCCTGTTGTTTCATTCATTTCTAAACTAGCTCTTGCTTGTACCAACTACTTCATCTGGATCATCACATTGTAGACGGGCATAATACGAAAGAGTAAGACATTGTGGTTTTTCTTTGTCTTATGGGGCTTTGGGCCAAAGCTCTGTCCTTGGTTGATCGAGATGTTTATGTGGTTTGGTCTTTCTAATTTGGACAACGGTTTACACAATTGTTGTTACCTTATTGCCACATTATTGATAATGTTGGACCAATTGGTTATCATATGGTTTTATTGCATAGATTCTAAACGTAATTTTACATATTTCTTTTATCACCTTTTTGGAATTATTATAAATGTTTGAAAGAATAAAAAGTCATATGCAAAATACCTTAAGTAGACACGGTGGGCGGGAGCTGCTTCAGCCTAGTTACGTTGTCCACTTACTGGTCATGCCTTTTGGGCATCATTGACATCTCCCTCACAGTCCTGACTCACTGACAACACAAGGGAGATGTCAATCATGTCCAGGAGGTGTGATTACCAAGCGGACTAGTCTGAAGATGCTCCCGCCCCTGTGACTACTTAGGGTAATTTCCATATGACGACTTTTTATGCTTTCAAACATTTATAACTTAACTTTGCTGCAAGAGAAAGATTACAGAGACCACCAATAGAGAGGTAAGTACTTCATCCTGCACACGATGGGGCCAGTTTATAGTGGAAAAACCACCTGACAGGTTCCCTTTAACATTCAGCTCAGTATTATTCTTCCTCTGATATATTAGAAGAACAATTGTTAAGTAAAGTTTATTCACACATGATGTAACTATAATATTAATCCACCAGCAATATCGTCTCCAAGTGCAAGTCAGTCGTAAGTAATACTCTCGCTAAGCCCGTCACCCTTTTTTCGTAAAATTGTTGTGTGAGCCCATCACACCCACTACTCATATAAGTGTCAACACAAGTCATTTTTGAGCAAAAACTAATTTATACAAAAATTAGGGACTGTTTTATACCAGTTCCTGGAGTAAAAATGATCATAGCTTTAGTATATACAGTCCATACAGAATGCCGTTGTTTAATGTAAAGTAATGACTTTCTTTGATCTTGAATACAATTAAGTTTTTCTTAATTAATTAAATTTGTGAGATTCGCAGATCAGATTTTACACTCCAGAGCCGTAAGTAGAAGTGTCTGAACAAAGTATGACAAAACACATAGAGCTGAGAGAACACGAATCAGTTGTTACTGGAGGTGTAAAAGGGGGTTTGGGTGTTATCGCCTCATATTTGTTCCTCTTGTTAAAATAGCAGATGGAAAACAGCACAGAAATCATGGACGTCATTGAAAAGCTGAAGAGTCCAAACAGAAGACAGGACGGTCTATTAATACAATACAGTCTGCTGCATTCCTTTATTCCTACATTCTCTGTCATTTAGGTGAATGAGATGAAGCAGCTGCAGCTCTCCACCAAATGCTGCAGCCTCTTTATTGAGAGAGGTGAATTCTAAGGCTGTGTTCACATCTGCGCTTGCTCACCTGCAAGCAGTACTTTTCTCTCTGCATTTTTCGGGCTGAAACTGAGCAGACCCCTTTATAGTCTACTGTAGTACACGGTGGCTCGGTGGTTAGCACTGCAGCCTTACAGCGCTGGAGTCCTGGGTTCAAATCCTGCTACGGACAACATCTGTAAGGAGTTTGTATGTTTTCCCAGTGTTTGCGTGGGTTTGCTCCAATTTCCTCCCACACTCCAAAGACATACTGAGAGGGAATATCGATTGTGAGCCCTATATGGGACAGTGACCACAATATCTGTAAAGCGCTGCAAAATATGATGGCGCTATATAAGTAAGCATAATAAATAAATACTGACTGCCGCCGACACATGCAGGTATGGCGTGTTATAATATAAAGGAAACTTTATGTCTGTGAAATGTTTCTACAACTCTTATGTCCAAGATCATATTGCTGCGCTATATTTGCTGATACATTGTGCACTCACTTCAATGAACTTATCTTATATTACCCCGGAGAGCCCCTTTAAGACCAGGTATAAATATATGAATATTGTCAAATTATTCATGTTCTCTGTTTGTAAACTTCACCGTGATATATAATAACTGACATAAGACACTAACATCAAGAAAATCAAAGGAACTATTCCCATAAAGGTGTCTGTGAATTTACAGTATTTTCACTGCTAGCAGTCAGGAGATTGGGATGTGATGTATCTCTGGTGCCCCCTTGTGTGACAGACAAATAAAATGAAACAGTAAAAGGAAGCAAAACCTAAATACATGAGAAAAATGCAGCCCTGGACTGATTTCATTTGTGTTTTCTCAGGAAAGGTCCTGTTTTTGATGCTGACCAAGAACCTTTTGCTATTATTGCACTTTTTCTATAAAATATGCGATTCATTTACTTAGTTTAGCTTAAAGGGGTTGTCCGGGATAATTTTTATATGTTAAATAGGCCAGGGGAGATGGAAAAAAAAAAATCATACCTTTCCCTGGTCCATTGTTATCTTCCAGTTATCTTCGCATGTTTCGCTGTTCTTCCAAATAAATTGACAGATTTTTCTCTTTTTCTTTGCCTCTGAAGGAGCAGAAAATAGAAAAAAAAAAATACAAGAAAGCAAGGGAGGTGTGAACAGAGTTTTATTTATATATAAACAATTTTAGGCCACAAGCACATGACCATGTGCCCTATACGGGACCAGCCGAAAGGAACAGCACACGGATGGCATTTGTATGCCGCCCATGTTCTCTACAGACCTGTACATTTCAATGAATGAGCCCGACCATAAAATGGATAGGAACTGCCTAAGTTTTGTGTGCTGGTTTTTGGACCCCACATAGACCTGTGAAAAATACAGTTGTGCATAATGGCCGTACAAAATAATGGGCCAATGTGCTATTCATTATTAAAAACAGCACATTCGTAAAAAATACGGTTGTGTGCATGAGTCTTAGGCCTCATTCACACATCTGCTTTTAGTTAGAAAGGACCTTTCACCAGGTCCAGCTCTTTACATAAATTAATAGATATTGATTCACTGTTTCTGACACATTTGGAATTTTTTTCTCTAGCTCCCACCATTCCTGAGCAATCAGTGCTGTTAGTTTTGGTGTCTGATATGCTATTTAGTCTCTGTACTGTCAGGAGGGCGGTGTCAGGCAGGAGCAGACAAGGGTGTGTGATTCTGAGCTCTGACACTGGCTGCCTCTGATTGGAGCTCTGAATCACGCCCCATGCCTGACACCGCCCTTCTGACATTACAGAGCTTATATAGCACATCAGACATCAAAACTAAGGCTTGATTCACAATAGCTTTTGAGTCTCAGTATAAGACTCCATCCGCTTAAAATAGGTGAGGAAAAATCCTTCAAGGAAGAATTTTCTCTCCGCCATTTTTGGCAGAAACCGGGCGGAAACCCAGCAGACCCCATTATAGTGTATGGGGTCCACAGGTAACTGCTTTTTCAGTGGATAGGGTTTCTGTTTTTCGGGTCCCCAAGTAGACCCTAAGGACGGAAACCCGAACGCTAGTGTGAACCTAGCATAACTGTGTTACTTGGGAACGATGAGAATTATTAGTGCATGAAAGGAAACTTTGTGCTCTGTTTGTCTCTATATCCAATACACTTGTTGTGAGAGTGAAATCTGCTATTCCAGGCTGACAATTTGTCAAAGTACTGTTAATGTTCCATGACCGTGCTATTTGGCAATAATCACTGTAGACAGTAAAATGAGATGTCTTCTGTACCAATCAAGAGTGCTACAGTGACAACTAGTGGTCAATAAGAAAACTGCAATAAGGTATAATTGATTTTAATTTTGATAGCTAAGATAAAATGCTATAAAAATTTATATCTGCAGATTACTTCCTTGTGGAACAAATCATGCATATGAAAATAATATTATGATTAAATCTTTACATTTATGCCAATGTTTCCCAACCTTTTCAGACTCGGGGTACCCCTGGAAAAAAACAATTTCCTCCAAATTTTTACCAAAAGACAAAAAAACTCTAGTTTTGATGTGGTTTTTTTAGCTCAGTTTTTGAAATTACAGCTGCAACCACATCAAAACTGCATGCACTTTTCTGTTGCAGTTTTGATGCAATTGTAACTGCATCACAACTGCGCCATGTGAATGCACCCTCAAAGCTCCACCCTCCTATACTTTCCACCCAGCACATACAAAAATTAACTTTTTACCATCACCAAGCTCCCTTAGTTGCCCCACATAGTATCATTCTCCCCAGTGGCCCACCACGCAGTACATGCTCTTCAGTGGCCCCCAGACACCAAATAATGTCTCCCAGTGGCCCCCAGACATCTAAACAGAAGGGAATCGTCTAAATGCTTCCTTTATATTTTCCATTCCTTTTCAAGCCATTACTGACTTTGGACTTTCGTTTCCGCAACGAGGGGCCTTAATGGACCCAATTTTCCCATTGATGTGAATGGAGAAAAACAGATCCCACACAGGATGGAAATTGGCCATGAAAAACATGGCTGAAAATCAGCAGTCATCTGAATCTGGACTATGCCCAAGTTATCCAATTGTTATACCACATGGCTACTGGACCCCACTAAATTATTTATCTGGTGTCCCTCTCCAGGTTTAATGGAATCCTGATCATATAGTATTTACAATAAATATATGAAGCACGCGCCACAAGTTTGTAACAGGGATGCGGCACCATACGGAAATACCTGTATTCCATATTACATTCATCCCATTGTCATACTTCCCAGTTGGTGGGAAGTATGTCTTGGCGTCAACCCATCCACGTCCAGATAGATAAAAAGAGATAGATGCTGACTGCTTGGACTTATATAGTCAATGAGTGGTTGGCATCTGGTTTAAATAGTTCCTATTTGTTCTTACTTTAGTAGACTTCAGACGTTCATACACATAAGATATATGATCGAAAACCCTACTGACCAACCATCTAATGTGAATGAGGATTTCAAAATGCCAGATCCTTTTGTTCTCAAGGAGATACTGTAAGTCTCCATCAAAGGAATCTTTCTTACCTCTCCCTATGTATGGCCTTGTTGTTCATAAAAAAAACATTCATAGTTTAACCCTTTATTTCTGGACATTGTTGATTAATAAGGCCAGGTTTGGACTAGCCCAGTGGGGTACTGGTGAATCCTCTGGTGGGCCATGCACCTTTATGGGGTCTGGCCGAAACTTCTGCCACCCCGCTATTTTAATAGGCAGTTACCGGCTAGATTAGTACCAGCTATCAGATCCTTCTCCTTTTCAAGAAGCTGATCACAATCTGTCAGCAGGTTCACTTCTCCAGAGTGCTGACCACCACCTCTCAGTACGTGTCATCTCCAGAGTGCTAACCACCACCTCTCAGTACGTGTCATCTCCAGAGTGCTAACCACCACCTCTCAGTACATGTCATCTCCACAATGCTGACCACCACCTCTCAGTACGTGTCATCTCCAGAGTGCTAACCACCACCTCTCAGTACATGTCATCTCCACAATGCTGACCACCACCTCTCAGTACGTGTCATCTCTAGAGTGCTAACCACCACCTCTCAGTACGTGTCATCTCCACAATGCTGACCACCACCTCTCAGTATGTGTCATCTCCAGAGTGCTGACTGCCACCTCTCAGTACGTGTCATCTCCAGAGTGCTAACCACCACCTCTCAGTACGTGTCATCTCCAGAGTGCTAACCACCACCTCTCAGTACGTGTCATCTCCAGAGTGCTAACAGCCACCTCTCAGTACGTGTCATCTCCACAATGCTGACCACCACCTCTCAGTACGTGTCATCTCCACAATGCTAACCACCACCTCTCAGTACGTGTCATCCCAGAGTGCTGCTGCCCCCACCTCTCAGTACGTGTCATCTCCAGAGTGCTAACCACCACCTCTCAGTACGTGTCATCTCCAGAGTGCTAACGCACCACCTCTCAGTACGTGTCACTCCAGAGTGCTAACCACCACCTCTCAGTACGTGTCATCTCCAGAGTACTGACCACCACCTCTCAGTACGTGTCATCTCCAGAGTGCTGACCACCACCTCTCAGTACGTGTCATCTCCACAGTGCTGACCGCCACCTCTCAGTATGTGTCATCTCCAGAGTGCTGACTGCCACCTCTCAGTACGTGTCATCTCCAGAGTGCTAACCACCACCTCTCAGTACGTGTCATCTCCAGAGTGCTAACAACCACCTCTCAGTACGTGTCATCTCCACAATGCTGACCACCACCTCTCAGTACGTGTCATCTCCACAATGCTAACCACCACCTCTCAGTACGTGTCATCTCCACAATGCTAACCACCACCTCTCAGTACGTGTCATCTCCAGAGTGCTAACCACCACCTCTCAGTACATGTCATCTCCACAATGCTGACCACCACCTCTCAGTATGTGTCATCTCCAGAGTGCTGACTGCCACCTCTCAGTACGTGTCATCTCCAGAGTGCTAACCACCACCTCTCAGTACGTGTCATCTCCAGAGTGCTAACCACCACCTCTCAGTACGTGTCATCTCCAGAGTGCTAACAACCACCTCTCAGTACGTGTCATCTCCACAATACTGACCACCACCTCTCAGTACGTGTCATCTCCACAATGCTAACCACCACCTCTCAGTACGTGTCATCTCCACAATGCTAACCACCACCTCTCAGTACGTGTCATCTCCAGAGTGCTAACCACCACCTCTCAGTACGTGTCATCTCCACAATGCTGACCACCACCTCTCAGTATGTGTCATCTCCAGAGTGCTGACTGCCACCTCTCAGTACGTGTCATCTCCAGAGTGCTGACCACCACCTCTCAGTACATGTCATCTCCAGAGTGATGACCACCACCTCTCAGTACGTGTCATCTCCAGAATGTGTCTTCAATATCTACTGAACACCATTTATAGCGCCATATTCTCCACAAAGCTGTCCATCACCCCCTACAAAATACTGACCACCCTCTGTCAGCAGCCTTCATCTACAAATAAAGGCAATTATAATCAGCTCAGTATTAAGTATCATCTTGAAGGTGAGCACATTGTATAAGGACCATTCATACCAACCCACAAGAACCTATTTCATCCATTCAGTGTATCTATCTGCACTTATTCCTGAAATTCAATAATATCTTTAAAAACAAAATAATACCAAGACTCTTTATTGATGAGACATATAAAAATATAGCTTTTGGTGGCTCGATAAGTCCTTCTTACATTGTAGGTTGCCTTCAGACATTTTGATTGCAGGGGTATTACCGCTGACAGTCCTCATCAACTGTTGTAATTGTTAAGAAATGGTCCCCTCCCCTTATTGCATGTTCTAAATACCTGACTGGTGAGGGTCTGGCTAACAATCCTGTATATGAGGGGTATGGAATTCTCTTTCTCAGATAAGAAGTTATGGGAAATGGAGCTGGGAAGCTAAAGCGCTCTCTGTTGGATGTAAGAAATCCTCAATTTTCTTTTGACCCACTGAGTCTTGAGAAAGCAAAAGGGATATCAGCCAAGCCAGTATCACTCATCTGCATACAGCGCTGTTTCGGTCACCTTCACTGGTGCTCTCCACAAGGAGAGAGATTCCCTTCCCTGAGCCACTCATTGCCTCCCACAAAGCCAGCTAGTTCACTCTGCTCTGCACTGATGAGGGACAAAAATCCCGAAACAGCGCTGAATGCAGATGAGTGATACTGGCTTGGCTAATATCCGTTTTGCTTTCTCAAGACTCAGTGGGTCAAAAGCAAATTGAGGATTTGTTACATCCAACAGAGGGCACTTGAGCTTCCCAGCTCCTTTTCCCATAATGCCTTGTGATATGTAGATGCTTAGTAGAGGGCAAAAAGGCAATTCAAAACTCTTCACACCTTCACTGGTGCTCTCCACAAGGAGAGAGATTCCCTTCCCTGAGCCACTCATTGCCTCCCACAAAGCCAGCTAGTTCACTCTGCTCTGCACTGATGAGGGACAAAATCCCGAAACAGCGCTGAATGCAGATGAGTGATACTGGCTTGGCTAATATCCGTTTTGCTTTCTCAAGACTCAGTGGGTCAAAAGCAAATTGAGGATTTGTTACATCCAACAGAGGGCACTTGAGCTTCCCAGCTCCTTTTCCCATAATGCCTTGTGATATGTAGATGCTTAGTAGAGGGCAAAAAGGCAATTCAAAACTCTTCACACCTTCACTGGTGCTCTCCACAAGGAGAGAGATTCCCTTCCCTCAGATAAGAAGTGACTACTAAGGAGAGCTCTATGCAAGCAATGCCACATTTCTAGTGAGAGCTGGGACTCCTTTGTACTTGGGATCACTGGAGGTCTCAGCGGCTGCAGCTCCAGTAATAGTCAGATCATCCATTGGAAATCAATGAAAGATTGGAAATCCTCTTTACTCCAGAATGACACTAACAAATTTCACATTTGACCATTTTTTGAACAATCAATTTATTGGATATTTTCCAAATGCAAATAACAATGCAAATATTCACTGAAAGAAGAATAGAAATGGGCAAATAATTATATACAGCAAGATGAGCGACACAGAACAGTTCAGGGGCGCAAAATATTTTCTGGTCAAGGACCACACTGTCAGATGGTACAATAACACTTAAAGGGGTATTACATTTATGGCATATCAAAAAGTATATGAAATGAATCAGCAGTTTACATTTCCAAAGCAGACTCTGTTCTAAGCCCCCGCCAGAAGTTCTGCCATATTTGATAGGGAAAATTAGCCCTGCATTTTGCACTATTCTTCCTGTTGAAATGACACACACCAGGAAGGAAACCTAACAGATCCATAATACAGGTGCATCTCAATAAATTAGAATATATTTGAAACGTTTATTTCTTTCAGTACTGAAATTAAAAAAGTGACCTCCTATATTTTCTAGATTCCTTACACACAGAGTGTTCTATTTCAAGTGTTTTATTTCTGTAAATGTTGATTATGGATTACAGATAATGAAAACCCAAATCTAAGAAAATTAGAATATTGTAAAAAAGTTCAGTATTGTAAATTCAGTGTCACCTGCCAAGGTTCCCTAAGCCTTTAATGGTCCCTCAGTCTGGTTCAGTAAGACACACAATCATGGAAGACGCTGATTATGGATTGTATTACTGAATTACTGAAATGAATGAACGTTTCACAGATATTCTAAATTATTGAGATGCACCTGTAAGTCAAAGGGTCTCATTGGGCACAAGTGGTGTTAGTCATATGACGGAACAGAAAAAAGCACCAAATACTTCACTACAATGAATGGTTCTCTCTACACCTCACCTACTTCTTGCTGGAATGCCACAAAGTTCAGGAGAACCCCATATTGACAATATATGGGACCAGACAGTGTGCCATTAGTATTTACTCATCTCCTGGACCATTCCCCTGGTCTCTGACAGGCCACCAGCCAAACAAGCTCATGAGGCCCATATAGAATGCCATTGTGGGACACAGATCACCCAGTCCACAGATCTGTCCCAATTGCAGTGACATTGGTGCCTTTAATTTCGGTACAGACATCATTGTACTGTCAGAGGGGCCAACCTCATTGCTGGGAAATGAATAATGCCCCTCTGACGGTATGAGTCTATACACTTGTACTTTCGGGGGGGGGGGGGGGGTCCCACTGTCAACTTTGGAGTGGTATATAACACTCACCATGTTAGAGGACGTGAAATGTCCTCTTTATATATTTCTACATTATCTAATGAAAATAGGAAAGTAAATACAAATATGTTTAGGGCCTTATTTACATGTGTTTTTGGCTTTGGATCAGAATACAGAACCAATGTTATTCTATGCTATACATGATTGCATGATTCTGTGCAGTCATATTTCGGATGGCATTTTGTACTTTCTAGTATGCCAAGACACATAAAGTGTATGTACACCAAAATAATTCTAACATAAAACATTCTTCACTACTTTCTATCCGAGTAGTAGGATGATTGTCCTATCGTCCTATTTAACACATGCAAGATACTGGACTATAAGGCTAGGTTCACATCTGTGCTGGTTCCCTGGCGGACCCGAGTGACGGAGAGATGGACAATGGGGTCCACCGTTTCTAAATTAAATGGCGGAGAAAAATGTGCAGGACTTTTCTCTCTGCTGATTTTTGGCAGTTTCTGGTCCAACGAAGACTCCGGCGCAGATATGAACTTACCTTAAGACAGTATTGTGTTGAATACTTGGATTTGAACCATCAAATGCTAGATTATGACTGAGGACATACGTGGTATAATTGCAGCAGGTTAGCCACAGTGAAATCACAGGCAGCTAACCTGCTGCGATCCACACACTACCGAAAAAACATGCAACCTGTCAATTATTGCGGCACGTTCAGCTACAGTTTTTAACATTTGCAATATAGATGTTGAAAGCCAGGTCCGTCACCCAGGAATCATGTCTGTAGGAAGCGATAAAAACCAGCTGATATTGTCTGTTTTTTGCTGGGTCTGCTGCCGTAGCATAAAGGAATTATAAAGTACAATGTACGAGATTAAAAGGAACAATCCATAAGAACTTCCACACCAAGGACTTCCCTCAATATGAGGGAAAATGAAAACTTGACACAGACACAACATAGATACATTTCCATACAATAGATCACAACAGATGAAGCTACAGTGAATGGCACCAGAAGTTTCAAAACAATACCACTAGAGAGTTATATGTCATGTTGCTGGTATATCTCTGCTTTCTTAAAGGGGCACATATTTTTGAACTTGTTCAGCACCAAGTTCTGCAACATATATGGAACCGGTTTTGATATTGACATCTACAAGATGAGGTCGGACCCCATCAGCCATCTGGATGGTGTTGACAACCTTGCAGACTCCAATTTCCCCGACTGGAGGTACAGCCAAGAACAGCATTCTGCTTATATTCAGCTGGACCACAACAACATACTTCTTGTCTGATGTAAACCTAGAGGAGGAAAATAATGACACATTTTACAATTTTTATTACTGTAGAATGGAGATCTGCAGCACACTTTCCCTGACTGTGCAGCAGAGTACGAGCCACCATCCATCTCCATGACACCTCATATAGCCAGTACCTCTTAACATCTCTTTCACCACCTCCACCAACTCCAGCACTTTTCATCCTTCAATAGACACTGCTCCAGTTATTCTGGCACAGCTGGGATTTTTTTTTTCTAGCCCCCACTGTTCCTGAGCCATCATTGCTGTTAGTTTCAGCATAGTTAAACTCTCTGCTGTCAAATGGGCAGTCCCTGTCTTTATGCTGCAGCCCAGACCCGCCCATCTGACAGTAGCAAGTATAACTGTGCTGAAACTAGGGCTGGGCGATTATGACCTAAATCAAAAATCACGATTAATCGGGCATTTTACCTCTATTACGTTTAATGGCGATTATTTAGGTCCAATCACAGGCCTCAGCGGTCCCTGGCGACAGGCGTAAGCGCTGAAGAGAACAGGGAGCCGCACGGTGCCCAGGAGAGGTGAGTAACACAGTTTGTGTATGTTTGGTCACCTCCCCTGGACCTTTGCCTATTATAATATAACCATATAATATAGCAGAGTATAATAAAACCAGTTTTGGTTCGGACACGTTCGGTCCAAATAAAACTACAAATATTGTAATAACCGAACCGAAATAACCGTTGTGAACAAAATCACGTTGGTTAACCTGGTTGTTGTTCAGTTTTGGTTATTTTTCGATTAATCACCCAACCTAGTTTAAATAAACAGAAATGGTTGCTCGGGAATAGTGGGGTTTAGAGAAAAAAACAGGTCATCAGTATCTGATTGGTGGAAGTCCGACACCCGAACTCTGCACAAATCAGTGTATTGCCAAATGAAAACAGATTCTTTAGATTCCGTGTAATAGAATAAAGTTATAGAAGGTCTTACAATAAGGAAAAGTATAGCATATATATATATATATATATATATATATATATATATATATCAAATCAACATTGGCAATAAAGCCAGATATAATCAAATATCAAATATCATCAAACTATGATATATTCAACACTTACAATACAACCCATACCTGACTGAGTAAGGACCATCCTCTGCGAAACAGGAGTCCCATATTCCAATAAATTCTCCGCTGGCAGTGTCAAACACCTGGATCCTTTTATTTCCACGGTCTGCCACCCAGATCTGCAGGTATAAAACAGATTATTACTTTTGACTTTTTAGGGGAGCTTAATTTTTATTTTATTTTTTTAGATGCTACTGTAGGCCTATACAGTGGAATTCATCGGCGGTGTACATCCTCTCAATTTATACCTCCAACAGACAATGCAAATATAGAACTGAACCACTTACACGGCCCACGTCATCCACTGCCACACTGTGCGGTATGTAAAAATGACAAGGGTCTGTTCCATTTTCTCCCATTGTCCATTGCAAGCTGAAATCTAAAACAAAAAGGAAAGGAAAGAAAAAAAGTGACATTTATTGTTCTAATCTTTTATAATTCTAGGTAGCAGGTTCTTTACAGGGATTGGCCAGGATTTTCGTATGGACGTCAGAAGTGGCCTGAGCCAGCTGATCCATGCAGGGACTGGCTTTTCCCCCCAACTGATCAGATATTTATGACCAGTTCCAAGTATCGGCCATAAGTTAAAAATTCCTGAACAACCCCTTTAACCATCATCTGCTCTGATCATAATAATAAGTTGATGCGAGAAATGTAGTAACCATATTTTGCCAGTAGAGGGTGTATGAGGACCTCTCTGTTATCCCAAAATCAGGGTGGGAAAATAACATGGTGAGGGCGGGTTCACACCTGCGTTCCAGTCTGTCCGTTGCCAATCCAGTGAAAATCTCGGCGAACTGGATTGGCATCGGATACAGACCGGTCAGCGACGCATTGGTTAAAAACCCATTCATTTGAATGGGTTTTTAAAGCAATGCGCGGGTGTCCGATTGCACCCTCTGCGCTGCGAATCTGTTTTTTTTCGTCGGACACGAAGTCCTGCCTGTCTGACTTTGTTTCTGACGAAAAAAAAAGGATTCGCAGCGCAGAGGGTGTAAGCGCACACCCGCGCATTGCTTTAAAAACCCATTCAAATGAATGGGTTTTTAACCAATGCGTCGCTGACCGGTCTGTATCCGATGCCAATCCCATTCGCCGAGATTTTCACTGGATTGGCAACGGACAGACTGGAACGCAGGTGTGAACCCACCCTCAGCAGATCAGTGTTGCATAAATACCCATGTGTTGGGTAAATAATCACAGAAGCAAAACTAGAGGTGCAAGTTAGGGTGTGTTCACAGGGTAGAAAATTTTCCACCCCCGGAGTTTTCGCCGCTGTCAGCCGCGACGAGATTCCGATGCAGTGCATCAGCACCTAACCGCTCCTGATTAAGCCCGGATGAATGGGCCTAATCAGTAGCGTGGCTCGAGCCGCGGACACCGTGGGCGGAATCCGCGGCAAGATAGGTCATGTTGGTTTTTTTTTCCGCTAGCGGAAAAAAGCCGCTAGAGGAAAAAAAAACACTACTGACTCCCATTGAAATGAATGGGAGGAGTTTTTTCAGGTGGATTTTGAGGCGGATTCCGCCTCTTCACACAACCAAGCACAGCGCCATATATTTTACAGTGACTGTGCTTGATATCGCAGCTCGGCACCATTTACTTGAGCTTTGAACAGGTCATGTGACCAATAAATGTGACGTCACATGGCCTGTGAAGTGGAAGCAGCATTCAGTAAGCACCCAGCCACTGCTACATCAAACAGCTGGATGTGGTCTGCCAGAATGGGGGCCACTCATACACCTAAAAGGGCATATGGATAAAGGTTATCTTCATGAAACAACCTCTTTAAAACACCTTGGCTCTTGGCGCCAAACATGTACCAAGGCTTCCCTAACAAACACATTACACATTGTAGAATCTTTATATTATAAAAGTAAATTGTTGCTTTACATAGTAAGAAAGTCCTATAGCAGTCCTAAAGTATTGTGTAACTATCATGCTATTACATTACAATTTTCTATCGTTGATTTATCGTTTTGCCATTACATAGGGGCAGAGGTACTTTAGGCTATCTAATGTGCCAGTATCTACATCCCCTATACCACTTTACAAAACTGCAAGGTATGCACAGTGACAAAACATATTGGGACAGATTAATAATGCCTTATACGCAAGTTATTTGCCCCCTTTTTCTATTTATAACTTTCTATCAATTTTGCGCCGCCTGTGCCCCTTTCACTGATGTACGCAATGACTGAAATCTAGATGGCGCATGGACCGGTTGAGGGTGTGTGAACCGAGAGCAAGGCAGGTGGTTTGGACTCCGCAACCAGAAATGAACGCACACGCGGTAGTTCAAGAAAAAAAAAATATATTTACTATAAGTTAATAAAGGCTAGTTAAAGGTAAAATGACAGGGCTAAAGACAAGCAAAATATACAATATAGCATGAACAATTTCAAGGCAAATTCTGCAATGGTTTCTACTTTTACTCTGTCCACTTCTGCAGTATGGACACTGAATGAACAATATACTCAAAACTATCCCTAACTGACCCTGACTTCACATTTGGGTGCACCCCCTTTTCCCCAGTGGTCCAGGTGGACCGCTTACAGTCCGTAGAAGCGCGCGGTGGGGCCCAAAGTCGGTCCTTTCTTTTATAGTGAAGCGTCCTCTCCTCACGGTTATCAGTATCTTGGGAGAAATGAAGTCCTCTTTAACAGACAGGGAAACCAACTGAATGCAATGTAATCCAACAGCAGATTCCACTCAGCACACTGACAGTCCTGCCGAATCCATACACTGAGCTGGGATGTAAGCCGGGATTTAGCAGGTGCCGTCCAGTACATCAACAGCACTGCGAGTCTCTATCTGTGGTATCCATATACACAGTCACAATGTCAGTCTCACTGATCAGCCACTGAGCACAGTTCCTTTCACGTGGACTCACTAGTCCTGTTGTCTCTTTACACTCTGTTTGTCTCTGGACCAAGATACAGCTTAGCTGTACAGAAAAATCTCCACACCAGTTCAATACAACACTTGCCAAGATGGCTGCTGCTCTCTGTCTCGTCACTTCCTGCTTCTCTGCTCACACTCTGTCTGCAGAACAGGCAGGCTGACATAAAAAGGGGGGGGGTCTCACTCCAGCATCATGTCACAATTACAATGGCTGCTGTTTTAAAGGAACAGAATCACAGAAATACATTCAACATTAACAGTTTATACAGACAAATGAAGCTTAAGACAACATTGGCTGTCTCTTACATATTCCCCCCCACTTTAAGAGTGGCAGTCCCTGCCTATGACTGTATATCCAGAGGGTTGTACTTTTATGCACAGGGTGGTAGTATACCGATGTATGGCAGGCCAAACAAACTCATCCTGCGCATACCGAACAGGGGGAATACCAGCATTTGGCCTAGTGGTCCGTCTGAGGACCGGTGGTATATTATGGGGTGCTGCAGCTATGGGCTGAGAAGGACCAGCGGATTCCGCACCAGAGGGGGCACAGGCCGGAGATACAGTAGTCACAGGTGGAACATCCCCAGGAGCAGGGATCGGCCAACAATCATCCTCCTCGTTGGAGGCCCATTCCGCACCTCCATTCTCTGACTGTGGGAGCTCATTCACATTGGCAGGCCCATCGTGATTTGTCCCTTCAGAATGACACAGGCGCAACATATTTCGGTGAAGTACTCGAACACAATCAGTTCCTTCTTTCTGGACCTGGTACACTGGCCCATTCGCATACTTGCGGCCAACAACACGATACGGCAAAGCCTCCCATCTGCTTTCCAATTTCCCTTGGGGTTTCTTGACACGAACTAGCACCAGGTCGCCTGGTTGCAATGGTGCTTCTTGCACTGGGGTCTTATCAGGATGGGGATGTTCTTGCAGGCGCTGCCGCACCAATCGATGGATCATCTCAAGTCTCTGCCGATGCGCCCACACCCAAGAGGTTGGATCCCTCGGAGGGAACCCATCCACATCATTCAACTGTAATTCTCCTATACTTCGCCCAGACCGCCCAAAGAGAAGTGTATAAGGAGAGTACCCCGTTGTAGAATGGACCTGATTGTTATAGGCCCACACCATTTCAGACAAGAACTGAGGCCACTGTAACTTCTTGTCTTCCTCCAGAGTCCGCAGCATCTGTAGCAGAGTTCTGTTGAATCTTTCACAGGCCCCATTTCCCTGAGGGTGGTATGGAGTCGTGTGCGACTTCTTTATCCCGTAGATACGTTGAACTTCTTTCATTACGTGTCCCTCAAAGCAGGCGCCCTGGTCGGAGTGGATGCGTTGGGGGCACCCATATACTCGAATGAAATCTTGGCACAGAGCACGAGCTGCTGACTCAGCTGTCTGGTCCTTGGTGGCGGTTACCACCGCAAATTTGGTGATGTGATCCACCATTACGAGGCAATACTGGTGTCCGCTATTGGATGGGCCCACCATTAGATAGTCTATCATGACGATTTCTAAAGTTTCCTGGGTCACGATGGTTTGCAGGGGAGCTCTCTGTTCTATTGCCTTATGGATCTCACAAGTTCGACAGCTGCGGCATACTTCTTCGACCATTTGACGAAGACCAGGGCAGTAAATCAGTCGCTGTAACCAACGAAAGGTCTTCTCATGACCAAAATGTCCATTCTTATTATGAGCCTCAACTGCCAAGGAGCGAGCCAGTTCACTAGGCACCACAATTTGGTATCGAATGTCGATCTCAGAAGGTAAATAGACCTTTCGGCATAGCACTCCATTTTTCATCTCCAACTTTTCCCACTGACTCAAAACAGATAATATCTCACGTGTCAGTCGTTCTCTTTCCTCTCTACAGGGCTTCTGGCCTTTCTCAACACACTTGATCATCTGCGCCAGCCCCTCATGGGTCTGTTGTATCTGTGCCCATTCCTGTCGTGAGGGACCAAAGAAAGGAGCCATTTCAGTCCCCTCCATCTCAAACTGATTAGTGGCGGTCAAGGCCTGTGAAAATCTGCTGAAATCGGGCACCTCCACATGCTCCAACTCATGATCCACGTCTTCTGTGGGGGTCTGGGCAGTTACCCTAGAAAGTCCGTCAGCATTCTGGTTCTCTGTCTTGGACCGATACTTAATGCGGTAATTGAATGTAGACATTCGGGCTATCCACCTCTGCTCTAACGCCCCGAGCTTGGCATTTTCCAGGTGAGCTAGTGGGTTGTTGTCAGTCAGTACTAAAACTTCAGCACCGGTCAAATATTCAGAGAATTTCTCGGTCATGGCCCATACCAGTGCCAACAGCTCCAATTTAAATGAACTATAATTCTCGGGGTTTCTTTCAGAATCTCTCAAAGACCGGCTGCCGTACGCTATGACCCTCTCCTGGCCATCCTGAAGCTGGGAAAGCACTGCTCCAAGACCATACAGGCTTGCATCTGTATATAGCTGGAACGGCAAGTGGTAATCAGCATATGCCAAGATTGGGGCTGTTGTCAGTGCATCCTTCAATGCCTGGAAGGCTTGTTCCTGTTCAGGTCCCCACTTCACGGACCGGTTCTTTGGACCACCGGATGTGCCTCGTAGGAGAGCATTAAGTGGTGCTGCTACCTTGGCGAAATCCTTAATAAACCGTCGATAGTAACCGGCTACTCCAAGGAACGCCCTCACTTCTCGCAGGGTAGTCGGTATCGGCCAATCTTGAACAGCCGCTATCTTGTCTCTTGATGGTCTCACCCCTTCTCCTGATACGCGGTGACCCAAGTAATCAATTTCAGATTGGAACAACCGACATTTACTGGGTTTCAATTTGAGCCCATGTTCCCGCAATCTTCGAAATACTTGCCCCAACTGGTGGAGATGGTCTTCAAAGGTCGCAGAATACACTATAATGTCATCCAAGTAGATGAGAGTGAACTCAAAGTTGAAGTCACCGAGACATTTCTCCATCAACCGCTGAAACGTTCCGGGTGCATTTGTCAACCCGAAGGGCATCCGGTTAAATTCGTATAGTCCCATGGGCAAGATGAATGCCGTCTTCTCCTTGTCTTTTGTGGCCATCGGCACCTGCCAATACCCACTAGCCAGATCTAGTGAGGAGAAGTACCGGGCTCTCCCTAGCGCTGAGAGGGACTCCTCAATCCGTGGCAAGGGGTAGGAATCTCGTACGGTGCAAGCGTTTAACTTCCGATAGTCTACGCAAAATCGGATGGACCCATCTTTTTTTCTTACTAACACCACAGGAGCCGCCCAGGGACTCTGGCTTTCTTGGATGATCCCACCCTGTAGCATCTTAGCTAACAGTTCTTTCACTTCCTGATACAACTGTGGAGGAATTTGTCGGTAGCGCTCTCTAATTGGAGGGGTGTCTCCTGTGGGAATCTCATGGTAGATCCCTGTGGTACATCCAAAATCTTCAGCATACCGTGCAAAGGTGGCTTGGTTCTCCCACAACAGCTCATCTACCTTCTGCACCCATTCCAGAGAACATGAACTTACATCCATCTTCATCTGTTCTCGAATTGCACAGCCATTCCATTCAGAGGTGGGTTCCTCATCTTCTCCCATGGACACAGTTACGGTCCACTCATCCCTTTCAGTCGGCTTCAGCTGCATTGGAGTTACTTTCCTTACTTCCTCCGGAGTCACATAGATGTTAGCCAGCAGCCTCCCTGGGGTCAGGTCCACACTCTGGTCCTGAGTGTTTACACATCGAAGTGGTACTCTTCCATTGCGAACTATTGCCAAGGAACGGGCCACTAGCGGATCAACACCTCCTTCGGCTGCCTGCAGTGGTTCTACCAACACAGCTATGCCCTCTAGTTTCCGACAGGTGCCTACGGGCATGGACACTATTGTCTCCCGACTGGGTGGCAGTGTAACTTTTGTATGCAAAGGAACTGAAATTCGAGCCAGAGGACGCTGTGCATCTGAACTTTTCTGTAAGCCACATGTCCGGATCAGCCGCTGGAAAGCTGTTTGAGTAGGCCGATGGGTGGTGGTTTCTTTCCAATAACCGTGACCTTTCTTTTCAAAGAGGATCTGATCTAATTCTTTTAACACATTCATCCCCAAAATGACAGGGACCTTTACTTCATGTGACTCCTGTACCACCACAATGCCTTTCCTACCTAGATCTTGGCCACATACCCGGACATTCATCCAGGCCACTCCCACGACCGGAACTGGTAACTGGTTAGCTGCGACCACTCGTACGAATGTATGGGGATCATATTTCACGTTGCCGGAAGTACCGTTCATAACAGTCTCTACTCAAGGTCGTTACTTGGGAACCCGTGTCAATCATCCCGGTAACCGGAATACCCTCCATTTCCACCTGTATGACAGGACTTGCAGCGATCAGGTCATCATCAGGGCATTCTCCCCACATAGTCTCCTTGTCAGTCTCCCCTACTACACGCCCTTCAGCAGCAGGGGACTTCAGTTTAACGGCGGTCTCTCATAAGTTTGTCGCTGCTCTGGACATCTAGCAGCAACGTGGCCCATCCGTCCACACTCCCAGCAGCGTATCCCCCGTCGTTCTGGCCATCTGTTTGGGCCCCTTCGGTAAGCCCCTTCGATTTCTCCTGAGCACTGCACTAAATGATTTGGACCCCTTCGGTAGGTCCTATCCTCACCCCTCCAGCGGGGTGGTGGGTGATTCTGACTTGCTGGGTGTGGATGGCTCACCCTTTCATCTCCAGTCTTCTGGAAGTCTGCAATTTTCATAGACTGCTCATCACAACGAGTGTGCAAGTGTTCCATTTGTTCTTGCAGTTTCTGCATTACTGTGAGAATTTCTTTAACCGTCCCTTTTTCTACTGTCTCTGAGCCAGAACTAGCCCCCTGTGACAAAGTAACTCCAACTGCGGTCTGCGGCCTCGGGACCATACTATTGGCACGGGAGATGGCCTCTACCTGTACATCATGGAATTTAGCATCAGTCTCTCGTCGTATAAAATCCTGCATAGTCACAGTTAAACTGCCGTCACGTATCCCCAGGACAAACTGGTCACGGAGAGTCCGATCAGGGTTACAGAAGGCTGGCGAGCCCCCTCTTTCCTTCCTTTGAATATCTCGGAGCAGTTCTTGTAGGGCATTTGCATATTGGGGAAGGCTTTCATTCTCCTGTTGTACCCTCTGGAAGAACCGAGCCTGCAGAGACCCCAGCAATGCAGTTTCTCCATAGATGGTTTCTAGAATCTGGACTACTTGCTCAAATGTCTGCCTTTGTTCAAATGGCCTCAGTATCACCGTGGTCTTAGCATCCCCTTGTAATGTCAATATTGCTAGCTCTACTAGTACTTCTGGTGCGGTCTGGTACATTCGCTGTATCATTCGTATCTGTTCCACCCACATACTCACTGACATATTATTGCCATCAAATTTAGCTAACTGACTCATTATAGCCCCTGCTGGCATTCTTCCTCCAGCACCATTCTCCCGAACGGGTGCGTCACCGTCCATTCTGGTAAGCGGATCCTGCCGACTACGCCAATTTGTGAACCGAGAGCAAGGCAGGTGGTTTGGACTCCGCAACCAGAAATGAACGCACACGCGGTAGTTCAAGAAAAAAAAAATATATTTACTATAAGTTAATAAAGGCTAGTTAAAGGTAAAATGACAGGGCTAAAGACAAGCAAAATATACAATATAGCATGAACAATTTCAAGGCAAATTCTGCAATGGTTTCTACTTTTACTCTGTCCACTTCTGCAGTATGGACACTGAATGAACAATATACTCAAAACTATCCCTAACTGACCCTGACTTCACATTTGGGTGCACCCCCTTTTCCCCAGTGGTCCAGGTGGACCGCTTACAGTCCGTAGAAGCGCGCGGTGGGGCCCAAAGTCGGTCCTTTCTTTTATAGTGAAGCGTCCTCTCCTCACGGTTATCAGTATCTTGGGAGAAATGAAGTCCTCTTTAACAGACAGGGAAACCAACTGAATGCAATGTAATCCAACAGCAGATTCCACTCAGCACACTGACAGTCCTGCCGAATCCATACACTGAGCTGGGATGTAAGCCGGGATTTAGCAGGTGCCGTCCAGTACATCAACAGCACTGCGAGTCTCTATCTGTGGTATCCATATACACAGTCACAATGTCAGTCTCACTGATCAGCCACTGAGCACAGTTCCTTTCACGTGGACTCACTAGTCCTGTTGTCTCTTTACACTCTGTTTGTCTCTGGACCAAGATACAGCTTAGCTGTACAGAAAAATCTCCACACCAGTTCAATACAACACTTGCCAAGATGGCTGCTGCTCTCTGTCTCGTCACTTCCTGCTTCTCTGCTCACACTCTGTCTGCAGAACAGGCAGGCTGACATAAAAAGGGGGGGGGTCTCACTCCAGCATCATGTCACAATTACAATGGCTGCTGTTTTAAAGGAACAGAATCACAGAAATACATTCAACATTAACAGTTTATACAGACAAATGAAGCTTAAGACAACATTGGCTGTCTCTTACAGGTGCGCCTAAGTTATGACGGAGTGTGCACCTTCTGATAAATGTGGTGTAACCTCCGCTGGTGCAAGAAATATGAAGAATGGCATTGAACATACTAGGCTTCATAAATCTCCCCAATGTATTCTAGAAAGATAGCTATGGAATAAGACAAGATCTAAGTTCCCATCAGGCCACATTGTTTCAGTTTTTCCTTTTGTGGAATATGGAGGTCGTGGTGGTGGCGGTAGTCAGTACAGTATCACTCTCTATTGCCTTTTATAAGCCCAAGTAAAGAGCTGCTATGAAGAAGACTCGGTTTGACCATATCCTTCTCAAATCCATGAACACCATGTAATACTATAGATACTTAAAAGGAGTCTATCATTGGGTAAACATGTTTTTAACTGAAGCAATGTTGGAATAGCCTTTATAAAGGCTATTCTACTCCTACCTTTACTTTTCTTCTCCTCGCCGCTGTTTGTCCAAAAAAACATTTTATTCTCATATGTAAATTAAGCTCAAGGAACTCTGGGGCCGTTCCCCCTGTGCTCCGAGCCATCGCCGCAATCCGCCTCCAGTGCTGCTTTTTCACGCCCCCTGCATCTTCTTCTGTTCATCTTGCATCTGCTTCTTGCTCCGTCGGCCATTTTTCTGGAGTACACTGGTGTAAGAAACTAAACAAAAATTGCCGCCAGAGCCACTTTGAGCCGACTGAGCATGCTCCATCAGCCATTTTTGTTTAGTTTCTTACACCAATGTACTTCAGAAAAATGGCCGACAGAGCAAGAAACAGATGCAAGATGAACAGAAGAAGATGCAGGGGGCATGAAAAAGCAGTGCTGGAGGCAGGTTGCGGCAATGACGCCCTCGGTACTCCCTCAGCATAATTTACATATGAGAATAAAATGTTCTTTTGGACAAATGGCGGCGAGGAGAAGAAAAGTAAAGGTAGGAGTAGAATAGCCTTTATAAAGGCTATTCCAACATTGCTTCAGTTAAAAACAGGTTTCCCCAATAATAGAATCCCTTTAAAATAAATGCAGATCTCTGGCTATGACAGCTCATTACTGGGGGTTACAGCAGTCAGAGCCATGTAAATCTAGTACAACCACTTTTAAGAACAAGCTGAAGACATACCATCAGTGAGCTTCAGAAGTCTGTTGTTCATCCCTCCATCTCCATCCACAATATATATTTCACCTTCCGGTTCAACGAAAATGTCTGCAGGCTGATCAAACTGGAGGGGACTTGTGAGATGGCCGGCTATACCTGGTGTCCCCAGGATTTTAAGTAGTGAGCCAGATGGGGAGTACTGCTTTACTGTGTGTCCATAGGATCCTGTAGAAGGTAATGACAGGAAAGTTATTACACAATAAAGTTACCACAATGTGGGATTCCTCTGGGTACTCCGGTTTCTCCCATATACCAAAAATATACTGATAGGTAAATTGGCTTCCTGTAAAACAAGTGTTGGGGATGTGACTGTTGGGTGTATGGCAGACATTACTCCCCTACTCCCACAATGCTCCCTTCACCTTGAGTCCCTTGGTGAGAAAAACGCATTACAAATGTTTGTCATTGTCATGTGATATAAATTCAGTCCATCCTCACCTTCTCCATCCTACTGACATAGCATAGAGGTTTAGTGAAGATTGTTGTCAAGAATATATTTTTGTTCCACTTGGATTAGATCTTGCTGGTTTTTCATATGACGGGTGCATTGCTTATGGAGAAACCTGTAGGTGGATGTGGCTTGAAAATCAAAACCACAAAGTGAAGACTATCTTGGAGGAGCAAGGAAGCAGTTTATATTGAACGCACCCATCTTACGTTCATGACATTTCTTGGGAGGGTGAGACAAATCTTCAATACAACTGTATTATTTTACCATTTAGTGTTTTTCCTAATATTGACAAAAAAGTGGTTGAAATGATGGGGGTGAACCTATTATGATGAACCAGGAGCCTTGCTATTATCGTGGTGTTCTCTGTTCCCAGCTCAGGTCTCATTCATGTACCTGAGGTACAGAAGGAGCAAAGATCCCAGCATTTCATCTGCATCTGGATCCCAATTAGGAGAAAGTTAAAGAGGACCTTTCACCACCTCCATTTCGTAGCATCATTTAAAGGGAGTCCAGTGGTTTGTGCCATGTCTGAACGTACTGCACACAAACTACAGGAGCAACCTGTGCATGTGTGGGATTTCGGTCAGCACTCTGTGACGTAACTGATGATGCTGCTCTGGAGGGGGCTGAAATACATGACTGGATGGGTGTCATTTCGGGTCACATTGCTGTGCTCGGGCAATGAAGTCAACGCCCACTGTGCTATGTAATGTCAATTGCATATCCGTAAAAAACGATTTTATGTTCATCCTAGCGGGCTAATCTACATATCAAAGGTATGCTTGGAATTGTCTTTGCAGTGGGTACATTACTGTAACAGTAGTTTATCTTGGTTGATGTAGATAAAGAGGACCTTTCACCACCTCCACCAATTCCAGTTCTTAGCATCTGTTAATAGGCGCTGTTCCACTGATTCCAGCACAGTTTGAAATTCCTCTCTAGCCCCCACCATTCCTGAGCAACAAGCTTAGTTAGTTTTGATGCCTGATGTGCTATTTAAGCTCTGTAATGTCAGGAGGGCGCTGTCAGGCAGGGGGTGTGATTGAGAGCTCCAATCAGAGGCAGACAGTGTCAGAGATCAGAATCACACCCCTTGTCTGCTCCTGCCTGACACCGCCCACCTGACAGTACAGAGTCTAAATAACATATCAGGCACCAAAACTAACAGTATTGGTTGCTCAGGAATGGTGGGGGCTACAGGAAAAATTCAAAGTGTGCCACAATCAGTGGAGCGGCAGCTATTAAATGATGCAAAGAACTTGTTGGAAGAGGTGAAAGTTTCTCTTTAAGGGCCTGAGGAGATAATTCCTCTTTATTGATTTATTTATCTACATGGGGATATATATGCATTTTTACAAACACACATCATAAGGGTTGTCCCTTCACACATACACAAGTGCACTTACCTTGCCCTACATCTGTTATCCAGATGGACTTTAACTGCTCCTCTTTGATCACAGCAAATATACCATGAGGCATGTCAAGTGTGTCTGTTTTCCAGGCTGTTTTGAAGTATCCGTCCTCTGTAAACACCAGCACCTTGGACACGTTTTCCCCTCTCTAGGGCAACACAAATGCAATATTATAATATGAGTATAAAGCATTTATAATATAACAGGCTATGCCCCTTGTGCTGCTAGCTCAAACAGTTGGGCCCTGTATGGGCCGAGTTGAGTACTGAATACTAACAGATTCTACTGACAAGCAATAAATCTGTTAGGCCCCTTCTTTTTTATTTTCCTACTGCAGTAGAGAACATATAATAGACAGAATGATAACAATACAATAAACAATATAACATAGAGAATACCTGAGCTATGTAAACCAATGAGTTCACATGATCCACTGCGATATCATAAGGAACACCCGTAATACTTTCAGGGTTTCTGGGCCAGCTAGGATCCAGTTTGTAGAGCTGTCGAGTGGCTGGTCTGAGAAAATCGAAGACTGATTTAGCCCGGACCTATAAAAGAAAAATAGCTGTACACTGATATAGCTTGAAACCCAGTATTATATTGTAGAAAAGACATGACTTCGAATGTATGGTTTTCATATAGAATGCTTTACTACTGTACTGCACAGCTGAACTATGAAAGGACACAAGCAATGGGAATAAGGGATTATCCAAAGTGGAAGACTCCTTCAAATACTGCCATTGCAGAATAAGGCGTGCTGTGCACCCGATAAACCAGCTCTGTCAGACTCAATACAAGTTGTTGCTCAAGAGGAACACTGATACTTATAATAATATATTACACCTGCAGGTAAAACACACAAAATATTGGTTATACTTGGTCATGAGAAATGAGAAGCTGCCACAACATGTCACAGCGCTGAAGAAACACGTCCTGATACAGTTTAGGTTCATGGTCACAGAGATGGCATAAAACATAACATGGATATTACTGCAGAAAACCTGATTTGTAACAAATATTTATTTAGAATTAAAACCACATGTGAGATACCGGATACCACGTGTAAGATACCTCATCTAAGATACCTTGTGTAAGATACCTCATCTATACCTTGTAAGATACCTCATCTATGATACCACGTGTAAGATACCTAAACTAAGAACCTTGTGTAAGATACCTCATCTAAGATACCTTGTGTAAGATACCTCATCTATGATACCTCGTGTAAGATACCTCATCTATGATACCTTGTGTAAGATACCTCATCTAAGTTACCTTGTGTAAGATACCTCATCTATACCTTGTAAGATACCTCATCTATGATACCTTGTGTAAGATACCTCATCTAAGATACCTTGTGTAAGATACCTCATCTATACCTTGTAAGATACCTCATCTATGATACCTTGTGTAAGATACCTCATCTAAGTTACCTTGTGTAAGATACCTCATCTATACCTTGTAAGATACCTCATCTATGATACCTTGTGTAAGATACCTCATCTACGATACCTCGTGTAAGATACCTCATCTAAGATACCACGTGTAAGATACCTCATCTGACATACGTTGTGTAAGATACCAAGTCGTGGAGTTGGAACTAATTTTGGGCAGAGACGGGCAACTCCGGCTTCAAAATAAAACGATCATTTATTTTATTTATATTACACAATTACCTCATGTAAGATACCTTGTATAAGATACCACACGCAAGAATCCTTGTATAAGATACCTTATGTAAGATAGTACTGCAATATAAATTACAGTTTTGTAGGTGAAGAAGAAAAAATACCCCAAGTCAAGTGTGCATGTGTGTATAAGAGAATAAGTCACTACTAAACATCTCTGACAGCAGCTTATCTCTCACCATAACAGAGACAATGTCTGAATCTTGTGTCCCAGACATCTGCTGCGGATGGTTGTCTGGCCATATACTGTGAATGGCCACCTTGAGCAACTTAGTCAGCAGTAATTGAGAGGGTGCAACTTTCTAACCTGTACCCTTTCCCAATTCTGCCCCTGTACATTAACTGAGGTGTTGCAGATGCTGAAGGCCCCTATCCTGTGATCTGTGCTGTTAAGCAGAATTTCAAGATGGTGCACTTTATAGAGTGGTAAGTAGTATCTGCAATGAGATCCAGAGTAACTCACCTTATGTTTACCATCGCCGTGAAGTAACACATACAGGGCCAGGCTCACCAGGGCAGCAGATATGCAGATACTGGATTTTAACTTCATGGTGCTGTTGTCTTGTGACTATATTGGAATATCACTGACACTTCCTCATCACAGTTCCCAACTTATCATATCTGGCATCACATCAAGTGCTCCTCCCGTGAACAACGCCAGGATGAATTATACTGCCGTCTGCAAACCAAGCAATGATATGAACAAACAGAGAAACCACATTTACAATCTCCAGCATTGTCACTATCATGTCTAGGCCGGCTGCACAAATGGCAAGCCCTGTAATGTTCCTAGAAACTCTCTTAGCCCACACATTTCCCTTATGCAGCTTCTGTTGTACCAAGGAGAGATGTCCCTGTCCATAACCCACTCATTGCCTCCCACAAAGCCAGCCAGTACACTTTGCTCTGCACTGATGAGGGACAAAAATCCCGAAACGGCGCTGTATGCAGATAAGTGAAACTGGCTTGGCTAAAATCCCTTTTGCTGTCTCAAGACTCGGTGAGTCAAAAGCAAACTGAGGATCTGTTACATCCAACAGAGGGCGCATGAGCTCCCAGCTCCTTTCCCATAATGCCTTGTGATCTGTTGCACCAAAGCAGAGGAAGAGTAAAACGTGGAGCATCATCGGTGCTTTGGACCATCTTTTCTGAGGCCATAACACATATAAGGCCAGGTATCAGATGCACAGCAAAGTATATGACGTCAAAAACAATCTCCAGTATAAGGCCACATTCACACCACTGCGTCTTGGCTGTGAAACTTGATCTGTATGCTGGATTTAACCCCATGCGGAGATGGACTCCTAGCATTATCGGTGGCTCTAGAACCAAATTCCAATTTTTCACATATTACTTATTTATAATGCTAGGAGTGCCTGCCAAATACTGTACTGAACTGTAATCACTAGGGGCAGTATCAGGCTGGGTTTACATCTGCATTGGAGTTTCGATTGGATCCATCAGAAATCTCTGGACGAAAAAGTCCTGAAAGCCTGACTTTTGGTCCGACGATTTCAGTTAAAAAAGAAGGACGACATCTGATGGATTCCATTTTAGTTAATGGGATCTCTCAGGCTCTGTTTGTGAACGTCATGTAACAGATCACTTTTTCTGTTCTTCAGGTCCTTCAGACCAGAAAAATGGAAACACAGACGCAGGTGTAAACCTAGGACAGGTCTTCAATATCTGATCATGGGGAGACTGACCTGCAAACAGGTCATGTGATAAATAAATGTGACATCATCAGATTACCGCCACGACTTCGAGCAGCTGATCTGTTGGAGTTCCAGGTGTTGGACCCCCATCAATGAGATACTTATGAGCTATCCTCAGTATAGGTCATTAATAGGTAAATTCTGGAAACCACTTACATTTGCACATAAGTCAATTTCTCTTTGGATTTTGTCAGCAATGGGTGAATGAAATTTGTTATCAAAAAAATCTTGTCCAGTTTGATGCCAATATAACACGATGAATGCTTTCCACCTGTACATCCTGCAGCGTATTTGTCCCATACAGATGTACCCTTAGGCCCCATACAGACGAACGAATACAACTCCCTGCATTATAGTGATCTATGATGTTAGGAGTCCCTGCATTACTGTGGCTCCACCGTCCCCTACTGTATATAGTATAGGACATTAGAATTGTAAGGAAGCAGGGACTCCTAACACCATAGATCAAACAGGGAGTCCGGGTTGACGGTCTAAATTTAAGACGGATTTTCTGGTACATATTTGTAGGTGTAACACAAATGCAGTTTGGTGAGCTAAAGCTGAAAGTATCAGGTTAGTGCTACATGGATCCATTTGTCATCCGACATGAAGGCTGTCACACTGTGACCTGAAAACTTTACATGACTGCGATATAACAGTCACAGAAAATCCAACCCTGCAACTACAACCAAATTGCACCTTTAACCAGATGCCACCCGCCCATTGACTAGATACGTCCGGGTGGTCGGCGTGTATCTCTACAAGAACGTCTTAGAGCAGCTCTGCAGTGTAGCAATGTATCAGCCCCAGCAGTTACAGGAGAAACGTATCAGCCCCAGAAATTACAGGGGAAACGTATCAGCCCCAGAAATTACAGGAGAAACGTATCAGCCCCAGAAATTACAGGAGAAACATATCAGCCCCAGCAGTTACAGGAGAAAGGTATCAGCCCCAGCAGTTACAGGAGAAAGGTATCAGCCCCAGCAGTTACAGGAGAAAGGTATCAGCCCCAGAAGTTACAGGAGAAAGGTATCAGCCCCAGAAGTTACAGGAGAAAAGTATCAGCCCCAGAAATTACAGGAGAAACATATCAGCCCCAGCAGTTACAGGAGAAACTATCGCCCCAGTCAGGGACACACCCCAGCAGTTACAGGAGAAAGGTATCAGCCCCAGAAGTTACAGGAGAACGGGACAGGTATCAGCCCCAGCAGTTACAGGAGAAAGGTATCAGCCCCAGGCTCCCCCAGCAGTTACAGGAGAAAGGTATCGCCCAGCCCCCCTTCAGGAAAAGGTTCAGCCCCAGAAGTTACAGGAGAAAGGTATCAGCCCCAGAAGTTACAGGAGAAAAGTATCAGCCCCAGAAATTACAGGAGAAACATATCAGCCCCAGAAGTTACAGGAGAAACGTATCAGCCCCAGCAGTTACAGGAGAAACGTATCAGCCCCAGAAATTACAGGAGAAACATATCAGCCCCAGCAGTTACAGGAGAAAGGTATCAGCCCCAGCAGTTACAGGAGAAAGGTATCAGCCCCAGAAGTTACAGGAGAAAGGTATCAGCCCCAGAAGTTACAGGAGAAAGGTATCAGCCCCAGAAGTTACAGGAGAAAGGTATAAGCCCCAGAAGTTACAGGAGAAAGTTATCAGCCCCAGAAATTACAGGAGAAACATATCAGCCCCAGAAATTACAGGAGAAACATATCAGCCCCAGAAATTACAGGAGAAACATATCAGCCCCAGCAGTTACAGGAGAAACGTATCAGCCCCAGAAGTTACAGGAGAAAGGTATCAGCCCCAGAAATTACAGGAGAAACGTATCAGCCCCAGCAGTTACAGGAGAAACGTATCAGCCCCAGAAATTACAGGAGAAACATATCAGCCCCAGCAGTTACAGGAGAAAGGTATCAGCCCCAGAAGTTACAGGAGAAAGGTATCAGCCCCAGAAGTTACAGGAGAAAGGTATCAGCCCCAGAAGTTACAGGAGAAAGGTATCAGCCCCAGAAATTACAGGAGAAACATATCAGCCCCAGAAATTACAGGAGAAACATATCAGCCCCAGCAGTTACAGGAGAAAGGTATCAGCCCCAGCAGTTACAGGAGAAAGGTATCAGCCCCAGAAGTTACAGGAGAAAGGTATCAGCCCCAGAAAATACAGGACAAACGTATCAGCCCCAGCAGTTACAGGAGAAAAGTATCAGCCCCAGCAGTTACAGGAGAAACGTATCAGCCCCAGAAATTACAGGAGAAATGTATCAGCCCCAGAAATTACAGGAGAAATGTATCAGCCCCAGAAATTACAGGAGAAACGTATCAGCCCCAGAAATTACAGGAGAAACGTATCAGCCCCAGCAGTTACAGGAGAAAAGTATCAGCCCCAGCAGTTACAGGAGAAACGTATCAGCCCCAGAAATTACAGGAGAAACGTATCAGCCCCAGCAGTTACAGGAGAAAGGTATCAGCCCCAGCAGTTACAGGAGAAAGGTATCAGCCCCAGAAGTTACAGGAGAAAGGTATCAGCCCCAGAAGTTACAGGAGAAAGGTATCAGCCCCAGAAATTACAGGACAAACGTATCAGCCCCAGCAGTTACAGGAGAAATGTATCAGCCCCAGCAGTTACAGGAGAAACGTATCAGCCCCAGAAATTACAGGAGAAATGTATCAGCCCCAGAAATTACAGGAGAAACGTATCAGCCCCAGCAGTTACAGGAGAAATGTATCAGCCCCAGCAGTTACAGGAGAAACGTATCAGCCCCAGAAGTTACAGGAGAAACGTATCAGCCCCAGCAGTTACAGGAGAAACGTATCAGCCCCAGAAGTTACAGGAGAAACGTATCAGCCCCAGCAGTTACAGGAGAAACGTATCAGCCCCAGTAAAAAGACATATAAAACAAAATATCACACTCACATCACAAGTGCTAGCCCCGGCAACACAACACAATGTTGGAAAAATTTATCATTCCCTCAACGCCCTTTCTTGCACCTCAAATTCTAATCTGCACTTCCCCCACCATGTTCTGCAAATTGGCCTGGCTAGTTTACTAAAAATCACATCAGTTTCCTGGCATGAGTTAGTCTACGGCCCCCACTTTGCGGAAACACAGTGTTTTCTGTTGCAGATTTTGCTGCATTTTTTTGAGGCAAAGTCAGGAGTGGTTTGAAAAGGAAGGGGAAACATATAGGAAGTTCTTATACTTCGACCTTCTGTTAAAGGGATTTATCCAGGCAAAAATATTATTTTTTAAATAGGTCGTGAAAAAAAAAAAAAAAAAAATCATACTCACCTTTCCCCAATGCCTCCCAGTGTGGTCTAGTCCTGACAAGTCCATTGTTGTGTTCCAGCGGATGTCCCTGCCGCATGTGACCACTGAAGCCAATCAGTGGCCTCAGCGAAGGACACATGACATCCCGGGTCCTTTCCTGAGGCCACTGATCGACTTCAGCAGTCATGTGACCGCTGAGGTCAATCAGCAGCTTCATTGGAGCGATACGGAACGTCACAGCCAGCGAGGAGTTTCACTTCTATAAGACACGGGAGCAGCAGGACTAGACCATGTCGGGAGAACACCGGAACACCAGGGACCGCATCAAAATCTGCAACAAAAAATGCTGCATTTCTGCCACATGGGGCCGTAGCCTTAGAAGGAAATCTACACCAGTTCCTACCTGGCATAGATTTCCATTCTGGCACTGGGTCCTCTGAAAGATTTATGAAGAGGCCGCAGCTTCTTCATAAATCTCTTGGTCTCTGCACCATTCTGGCCAGTATGATACGCCCATCTTAATAAATGTCCGTAACAGATAGGGAAAGCTATTTTAAATTTTAGTAGCACTTTGTGCTATTAAAGCAAAATGTGCAAAGCAGACACATTTCCCCTCTTTTTCTTGTTTAAGCTTCAAAAATTATTTGAATAATTTGAAAGAATAAATGTTATAGCCCTAAAAAACGCACTTAAAAAAATCCAAAAATGTGTCCGATCCTGACAAATGACAAAATGGCTCTGTCATGAAGTGGATAAAACACTGCAACATCAAGTCTCAGACAAGTCAGAAATATCTTTGGTTGCAGAACAAAAGTCGCCATGTGGCCTAACCTAAGACCGTCCTTTATATTTCCATATTCTTTGGGATCTATTCCTGGCTTTTGCTCAAGAAACTGCACGTGTGATTCCTGTCTTAGGCTACGGCCCCGCGTTGCGTAAATGCAGCTTTTTTAGTTGCATATTTTGTTTCGTTTTTTGAGCCAAAGCCAAGAATGGCCACAAAAGGAGTGAGAAATATATAGATAGTTCTTATACTTCTACCTTCTGCTCAATACACTCCTGGTTTTGGCTCAAAAAACCACAACAAAAAAAGCTGCTTTTCCGCAACGTGGGGCCTCAGCCTTATAGAGGCCCTTGGGTGCTCGCACTGTATGTATGACTCCTGTTGCACCTATGGCCACCTTTAGGTACACACTGTAGCACTAACATACCGCCATCGCTTTCCTATAGAAATACAACATATCATAGAAAACCACTAGAATACTACTGCGTTTACTAGACCCAGCACACATCGCACCCCATGTCCTGTGTGTCCAGCAGTCCTTGTCAGCCACAGACTTCCTGCTACCTGTAGTTCCACCACATGGAGGTTGCTTGCCCAGGCTCACAGCATAATGCAGACCCTATAATGTATATTACAAGGATATAGACCATTGCACTCAGTACTGCAGTACCTCACACATCTGTCCAGGGCTGCATGGGTTAAGGAGCGTCCCTCCCCTCCTGTCAGGTGACTGCAGCGCCCCTCGCAGGTCATCACATAGCGACAGTAGTGCAGTCTGGGTAGGGGCCCTGAGGGTATATAGCACAGACGATGACATTGTGTCTTCCTGTGATGTCTTGCTGGATGTGCCAGCTCTATATACACAATATACAGCCACAATACTGCCCACCACTCATTTTATAGATTCCCCCCAACCTATGTCCATTGTCTGTGGTGGAGTCCTGCTGATCGTCCCTCACATCCCCCTGCCGGGGCCACTTAGTTTTGTGTGTGTGCCCCGGAAGCTGTATGCTGTATCCTGCAGCTTGTGATCCATTGTACGATCGCGGGGATAACCCCGGTATTAGCAATATATTAGGCATTGATCGTACAGGGATCGGACGACGCGGCCCACGTCGGGCTACTGACAGGTCTGCAGGATTTCCTTGCATTATTGAGATCCCGACATGCCCGACCTCCTTGCAGTAAACAGGCGGTAAGTAGCATTAACCCCTGCATGGACGGGTATCATTAGTAATGGGATTCTCTAGTGTTATATATAATATATATACGCACCGGGCTGTGCAGGCTTACACTGCCTCACATCTGCACAATGGCCAACTTCACTTCTTGCTGTCAGTGAATGGAAACCTGCCCAGACCCAGAGCTGCTCACAGCTGAACAGTTGTTACAATTGGATCCAGTCCAGCCTGTGCTCTGTGTGCTGCAGAACTTTTTTCTTGATGCTTTGCTACAATGTGTCAGTGCCAGTGCAGTTCATGGGCCATTCACATTTTTTCCTTCTGTCGCAACATCTATCATGCATTGGAAACTATATATATATATATATATATATATATATATATATATATATATATATATATATAAACATTGGAAACTATATATTGGAAATTATAGCAGACTACTTTTCTGCACAGCAAACAAAGAAAAATCAGTGGGTATTCTTATATATATATATATATATATATATATATATATATATACACACACACTATATATATATATATATAACACTATGTTCACATTGCACTATCCGTTCTGTTCTTCTGGTTCGTCACAGGACTAGAAGAACAGAAAAAAACGCACAGCAATGGATTGGAGAAACCGTATAGGACACTGCGGTCTGTTGTACTTTCCTATACAGTTGGATAAAATGTATTGACTGGAGGCTGAAAGGACACTTTTTGGGCCTCGTTTCGGTGAATGGAGATCTATGGATATAATTACTATATACTATATTTGGAGTTTTTTTTTCCAGCATATACTTTAAAGGTGTTGTACAGGATAAGTGTTGATATATGCGAGTGACGTCCTGTTCCTTCACTTAGGCCGCTGATTGGCCTCAGTGATTACGTGAGGCGAGGACTAAGACAGCGGAGCAGTAGCACCGGACTGCGGTGGGAGACACCGGAGCTTCAGGGACAGGTGAGTATGGGTTTCTTTTTTTTTTTTTCCCACCTTTTCCAGCCTTGTGTCAAAAAAATGGTTATCCTGGACAACCCCTTTAAATATATACATAGGGCTTGGACGCATTGCCCACTGAACCTGAGTTAGGTCAGCAAGTCTGCTAGGTGCATTAACAATGGAGAGATTCTATTAAGACTGGTGTTCTGTACACTAGTCTTAATCACTTCCCCGGCTGACGCAAGATGTGCCTGAATTAAGGGTTTCCAGCCCCTACAGGTGCATCTCAATAAATTAGAATATCTTTGAAACTTTTATTTCTTTCAGTACTGAAATTAAAAAAGTGACCTCCTATATTTTCTAGATTCTTTACACACAGAGTGTTCTATTTCAAGTGTTTTATTTCTGTAAATGTTGATTATGGATTACAGATAATGAAAACCCAAATCTAAGAAAATTAGAATATTGTGAAAAAGTTCAGTATTGTTAGTTCAGTGTGTCACCTGCCAAGGTTTCCTAAGCCTTTAAATGGTCCCTCAGTCTGGTTCAGTAGGACACACAATCATGGAAGACGCTGATTATGAATTGTATTACTGAAATGAATGAACGTTTCACAGATATTCTAATTTATTGAGATGCACATGTATGTCCAAGAACAGACATCTACACCAGTCAGGAACTGGCAGAGATTTCAGGTATTACTTGCACCAGCTTTCTGGTGTGAGTTACAGTAAATTTGTCGGGTCCAGGCATTTCTGTCCCACTCCAGCCACTCTTGTAAAGGTGCAGAAGGAACACTCTGACCCATTTTTGGTGCAAGAAAGGGCTGTATGCCAAAGATGTATCACATTTACATCCATCTTTACAGAAAACTGGCATAGATGGGTTAGTAAATGTTGTCATTTTTTTGGTGTAAACTACACCATCCAAGGTGAGACCTGAGGAAGAGCAGAGTATCTGATATTTCTAGTCGCACCACAGTGTGTACCATCAGGATACATTTGGCCCAGTTTCTGCCGATTTGGCCTAGTTTTATTCTGTCTTTAAGACAGGCAGGGTTGTGACTGCATATGGCTGCTGCATTGTATACTGCACAACATACGGCGGTTTGCAAAAGTATTCATACCCTTTGAACTTTCACATTTTGTCACCTTACAACCACAAACTTAAATGTATTTTATTGAGATTTTAAGTGATAACCAACACAAAGTAGCAGATAATTGTGAAGTGGAAGGAAAGATACATGCTTTTCAACATTTTAATTAAATAAAAATTTGAAAAGTGTGACGTGCAAAAGTATTCAGCCCCCTATACTCTGATACCCCTAAGTAAAATCCAGTGCGCACAATTGCCTTCAGAAGTCACTTCATGAGTTAATAGTCCAGCTATGTGTAATTTAGTCTCAGTATAAATACTCCTGTTCTGTAAAGGCCTCAGTGGTTTGTTAGAGAACTCTAGTGAAAAGTAGCTCTACAAAGTATTGATATAGGGGGGCTGAATACTTTTGCACGTCACACTTTTCAGATTTTTATTTGATTAAAATTTTGAGAGCCTTGTATTATTTTCCTTCCAATTCACAATTACCTGCTAATTTGTGTTGGTTATCACTTAAAATCTGAATAAAATACAATTGTTTGTGGTAAGGTGACAAAATGTGAAAAAGATCACATTTGTGTTGGAGACTCTGCTCCAGATTCTGTTTAAAATTGTCGGAGAGAAAACTCCTTCAGGCTAAATCCCCACGTTGCGGAAACACACTTTTTTTTTTTTTGTTGCGGTTTTTTGAGCCAAAGCCAGGAGTGGATTGAGCAGAAGGGAGAATTATAAGAACTTCCTATATATTTCCTATTCCTTTTGTATCCATTCTTGGCTTTGGCTCAAAAATCTGCAGCAAATCTGCAACAAAAAAAGCTGTGTTTCCACAATGTGGGGCCTCAGCCTCAAGGAGGACTTTTCTCTCCACCAGTTTCAATATAAAACTGGCGGATACCCTGCAGACGCATTATAGTCTGTGGGTGTCCACAGGTGACCGCTTTTTAAGCAGACAAGGTCTACGTTTTTCGGGTCCCCATGCGGATCCGAATGACGGAGACTGGAATGCTAGTGTGAACCTAGCCCTATTAGGTTTTGTGTGTGTGGTTTTTTTTTTTTTGAAATGTGTGTGAAGTGTTGGAAAAGGGGGAGGTGCGTGTATAGGTGCAAAGTAAATGTATAAAGGAAAGCCTCAAGTCAGTCTTGGTTGTGGCTGTAAAACAGATGTGCGGTTAAGGCTGGGTTCACATCTAGTTTGGAGATTAATGTAAAAGTTCTGCAAGACCAGTGGTTTCAGTTTGAAGAAAAAAAATCTGACACCCAACAGACTCCATTATAGTCAGTGGGGTCCTTCAGGCTCCATTTGTCATAGAACAGATTAGATGGTGTCCCCTTTTCTATTCTTCTGGTCCTCAAACGGATTAAATGAACGGAAAGACATCTGTAAGTGTTAACCTAGCGTAATAGTTACCTACATTTAGTGTTACAGGCCCTGAACAAAAGTCCATAATATTTTATGGATTTTATGAATTCCAAATTCCTGGCAAATCTTTCACACAGACCATACACCTATGTGAGGATCACATACATCATCCCTGCAGGTTTATTCACCAATTGTGAGAAACAATAATAAAGTATAAGAAGTTTCAAAATACTTCATTTAACCCTGAAATAAATCTATGTTAAAAAACTGGAAGATCCCTTTAAAACGGATGGTAAAAATAACGGTCAGGTGAATAGCCCCATTCATACGTATTGCATTTAATGCAGCCGTGTCGGTCGTTGACATTGATTGTGTGAATAGGGCTTTAGACTGCTGTTTTACCAGTGTGTTCAGATTGTTGGGGAGTATTGTAGTCAGGAGGATCTGCTGAGAATTCAGGAAATTTCTGTGATTGAAAATCATTCGTATTATCTGAATAGGGCTGTTTATGCAGCAAGGACGTTGACTTCTGCAAATAAATTGGAGAAATTTCTGCGACAAAGCTGGTACATGTAAAAGTACTTTGATGGGAAAACGGCTTGTAGACAAAAATGGCTTGTGTGTCAAATACCAAATGAGAGAGGCAAATGTTCGCTGGATGCATTTCCTAAATCTATACTCTATTTCTAATAGGATCTGGAAGTCTGCCATTACAACTTAAGGCTACTATTGATGACCAATTTTGACTGATGCGTGTGACTCCAATGAAAGGTAACCTTATATCCATCAGCAGGTTAGTCCCCCATAAGGGTATGGTCACCATAGGATGATAGAGTAACACAGACAGAGCCCCGAGTCTGTTCCCATTAACTATAATGTAAAAATGGTGGACGCTGTCTTCCATCATGTTTGTTTACTTCTGTAACAGAAGAAAGGGTTCTGCATGCATGACTTTTGCTTCCGTCAGCATAGTAAAAAAAATCATGACGGTACAAAGCTTGTCATGTTTTTTACATTGAGGTGAATGCAGACGGAGGGCACTGTCTGCATCTGTCATTTAATGTCAGCTGCGCTCATCCTGTGACGGATGAGAGCAATGGACGTTGAGTAACGGTGGTGTGAACCCACCCTAAGAGACAAGAGTTTAAGTACAACTCATAAAATGTACCCTGGCTGATGCTGGTTTGTCACACTGGCTGGTGTCCTTAGGATATGTCAAAGATGGGGGTCACACCTCTGGGACCTATACCTATCTTGGGAACGGGGTCAGGAATGGAGGGAGATGGGAGGCTCGCATGAGTGGCTCTCTATTCAGTTAGTTATGAGTAGTGCACACATATTAAAGGTATCTCCCTCTGTTTTCAGATTATTGCGGTTTCTTTGACCAGCTCCTCCATCTTACTTTCAGGTGGAAGCATCTTCTAAATGTGCGCCCTGCAGGATAATACAACTTCACTCAGTGATCATGGATTTGTCACACTTATGACATTGTAAGGTGCGTTCTGTAGAACCGGATGCACAGGAACCAAAGAGAAAATAAAACAAAGAAAATAATTTTTGGCTTTGGACGGTAACCTGAAGATAAAAACGCAGTCATGGATAAGAAGTCGTTCGAGATGGTGCTGGATGAAGTTAGGAAGGTAGAGTACTCGCTGCTCACATCGTGCCAGGGACCCTTTTTACAGTGAAGGAAATAAGTATTTGATCCCTTGCTGATTTTGTAGGTTTGCCCACTGACAAAGACATGAACAGTCTATAATTTTAAGGGTAGGTTAATTTTAACAGTTAGGAAGAATATCAAAAATAAAATCCTGAAAATCACATGAAAATTATAGCATTTTGCAGAGAGAAAAGCCCCTGGCACAGACTAGGGGTATCTGAGACAGTAAAGAATATGCAAAAATAAAATCCTGAAAATCACACTGTTTAAAGTTTCATAAGGGGGGGGATTTGCATTTTGCAGAGAAAAATAATGGCGTATCGGCCTCTGGCAATGATCAAGACTTAATACTTGGTGGCAGCTTCACGGGATATTGGGGGGGAAAACTTTAAAACTCTGCCAAATGCGTAATAACTTATATTTGCAAAAATGTTTAACTTTAATTATCTACAATTAAAAAGGGGGGGGGGGGGGGTGGTTGGGCCTTTTGGGGGGGTTGGGGGGGTGGGGGGCCTGGCAAAAGATTCAGTGGCAGTGAGCACTACATTGAGCACTTCAAAGGAGGTGACAAAACTGGTTGTAAACTGTTTGTCATCGATTCAGGGACCTTGGATGTCTCTTAAATCCGGGCACCTGACCTGCTAGAGTGCAGGAACCTTAAAGCAATGGCACGAACTCAGGATGTGTGCTGCCCAGCATCAAGACATTGGGAACAATTTATTAACATATGTATGCCGTGTCGAAAAATGGTGTACAAGTTGCCCATCTTTGGTGTACAGATGCGATTTGCTTCAAACATGAGACAATTTGTCTTATTTTCCCCCTGCTTGACACTCTTTAAGACACTGGGTGAAGGAAGTCCCATGTTCCAAGTTCCTATAACCCATACCAGAAAACTATAATAATGGCATGAGTAATAGCTGAACTCTGTGCCAGGACCAGACTAGCCGTTGCATTTGCTAAATGGGGGGTGGTCTCGTCAAATGGCTGTTTTATATAACCTAGAAAAATGTTTCTGGTGTTTCATGTAAGCATTGTAAGAGATTCTCAGCTTTCATATGGCATCAGGAGTGCAGCACTAGCTATAAAATAAGCTGAGATATCACTAGTTAAAACACAGGTGGGAATTTGAGCTTTATGTGCAGAAGTTCGTGCAGGATATAAAAAATCCTATTCCCAACTGGGGGTTTAACTAGTGATATTTCCGTTTTTCTTATATCTAGAGTCAGAATCTTTAAAGTTTATTACAGCAATGTTCACCACAACCATCTACACCCCCCTTACCCAGCACAAAAAAAAAAAAAATGCACAACAGATTGACTTACCGTATATATAAAGTGTTTCGTTCCTATTGAGACATTTTTTTGATCATTTCTTTTGGCGTCTTCTTTGTCCTTAGGCCGTTGTTACAGAATACAAAGTCAAGGCCTTGGAACATGTACATGGATATTTTTCTTGTGAACAGGTACAGTAAAATTCTCTTAAAGGGACATGTCTGTAAATAGGTTCAGTGGGTATTTATTGATAGTCAATTGAATTGACACTTCGCTACTGATCGCTACACTAGGCCACCTTTTTTTTTACCTAATATGTCCAGGAGAAGTTTTCTAAGGACTTATGCACATGACCGTTCCATTTTTCAAGGACCTAATGTCTGTGAAAAACAAACAAATTGGTCCATTTTTGGTCTTGAGAGTAAAAAATGGGTGTGCGACAGTCCATGAGTTTATGGGTATATTCACATGTCTGTTTTTATATTCGTCATAAGAGACTAAGAGCATGTTAATGTTTTTTTTGAGGAATCTGTAAAGTGGTCCGTCAGTAAAAAATGTTAATACACCCATTCACACTCACTTTAAAAGCAGCCATTCAAAAATCGGACCTAATGGGGTACTGTATCTCCTTGGTGAGAAATCTATGCAATGCTCTCTGGGTGAAAAGGGTATGCAGATTTGCTCTCTAGGTGGAAGAAAGTCTCCACTAGGTGGCATCAAAGAGGCAGCTTCTTCCTCCTAGATGAATGCTAGCTTGCACAGGAGAGGTGTAATGCACTATGTACACACAAATCGGGTCACACTTTTTAAGTGAGCACCACTGTTTTGGGGGTACTGATCTGTCCTTACAGAAAAGTGTTAAACCATATCATATGGTTGCTGTAGTAATGTGGACTCTAAAAATTAGCCATGTTCTAGCTGTGTGATGTGCTGCTCTTCTGGATACTGTGTAACCAAAGTCTCTCTCTTGTAGGTGGTAGAATTATTAAGATATTTCTCCTGGTCCGTTCCTCAGCTGAAGGCAGTGAAGGCGATGCAGCATGTGGGTATATTGAGCAGAAAATAATACTGTTATTTATATCTGTTATTTGTCAGGAACAGCGCCACACTGGCCCATGAGTTGTTTCTGGTATTGCAAGTCATCTCCATTGAAATGAATACGGAGCTGCAGTACCATACATAACCAGTGGACAGGTGTGGTGTTTCCTCCTAGAAACACATGAATACATTGATAACTCTGTACAGTGAGATTCACTTGAAAGAGGCCCTAAATATTCTGTGATAACTCTCGCTAGAATGAAGCAGTCTCAATGAAACAACGTGCGATGTGCTTCAGTACATTAAGCTTTGAACAAGCCAGGATGCCCCACCACTCCTGAATGAGGTAGCCCTGTACCCCTTCACTCACGACTTTTCAGATGGTGGTACAGTATTGAGCAACGCATCTTCATGATGCGAAGCTATTGGGTCATCCATTTGTTTAATTGATGTCAGATGGTGGTCGTGTCGTACCCTCAGTGTTACTCAGGAGATGGAACAAAAACTGGAAACTATCCCCTTTCATGGCAGAGGCTGTCTGAAAATGATGCAGGACACAATTGGTGACATGCAACATCGTGTTGAGCGTGAAACCTCCAAGACACCGAGTGCATTTTCATGTAACCTTATATACAGTAGGTATTTGCAGTAAGGCTGTGTTCACATGGTGGAAAATGATCTTCATTTTCTGCCGCCGGAGTTTTTGCCACGGCAAATTCCTCTGTGTGAACACACCCTAATACTCTTGATGCTTGCAGAGGGCTGTTGCAACTTTGTGTTCACAATTGTATTGCAGCCACAACAACGTGCATCTGCATTTCTTGCTCATATTGTTTGGCAGTGCTGACCAATGTTTGTCATTGGCTACGGTTGTGTTGAAGGGATACATCATCCCTGAGACCTGGAAAACCTTGGCATACAATTGCCATGGAGGGTTATAAAGAGGCTTGCATTTTACCTCTTAGTCAATGATGGTGGTAGTATTTCTAACGTTTTGTTTTTTTTAATTGTCAGAAAATGGTTGCCATTCCTGCTACAAAAGTAGTGAATATACTGAATTGCTTCACGTTTAGTAAAGACAGACTGAGCGCCCTGGAGCTGCTGGCTGTGTAAGTATAGTATGTATTTCTATAGGGTCAGTCAGTGAAGTGCCTCATAGTGTTTGCCTTGTGATCTGTTTTTTAGCAGCTAAGCTAGTATAGTCTTTGCATCTGATTTTCTTTGTTGATTCCACAATAAATTGTCCCACGTTTTTACTCTTGGATCACATATAAGTGTTTCAGTTGGAATAATCAAAAAAAGCTCCTTTGTCTAGACATCGCTGTTACATACTAGTTATGGCGCCTCCTGGTGTTCATTGATTCCCTACAGGATGTCCTTGTAACATGTGCAGTACTGGTGGTCACACACGCTCAGTAGCCCAATCATACCAATTGTACATTCTCTACAAGACAGCTTAGGGGTGACCTAATCACAATGAACAAATATATGAAAGGACAATACAAAAACCTTTCCAATGATCTCTTTACACCTAGGCCTGTAGCCTAGTGACTAGGGCTATCTGCTATGTCTGGAAGTAAAAAGATTTTACCATAGTCCTAGGCGGCTTCTTTACAGTAAGAGCGGTGAGACTGCCACGGGATCTGGTGATGGCTGATAATTTGTACAATGTCAAGAGGGGTCTGGATGACTTTCCTGAAAGAAAAAAAAATCTCATGGGAACTAGAATTTTTTTCCTTCATGCTTTTTTCCTTAGTGAAGCTTTCTTCCTTCATGTTTGTTTTCTTTTCAAATGGAAGAAAGCCCTGTATGACAGATGAGAGCAACAGACTTTAAGAACGGAAATGTAAAATTTGCCTTACAAGAAGTTTTTTTTCCTTTCCAGTCTTCAAGTTCCTGTCACGTCTAGAGAAAACATTTTCTATTAAAACATTTTCTAATAATTAATTTTATAAAACTGATGAAAATAAAATAAAAAAATCACTATTAACCCCTTCACAACCTCATCATAATAATCCAGTGCAGGCAGGGGTTCACCAAGATTTTCTGCTGCCTGAGGTGGAAATTGAAAAGGCACCCTTACCCCTATCTTGCAGGTTGCAAAGGGAAAAAAAAATGTAGTAGTTGAAGCTACTGGTGGGATGCCAAAGGGGTTGCTTACATTGTTTCAAATCCATATATTCTTAGCCTAAATTCAGAGGAACGTAGTAGAAAACAGCTGTGAAGAATGTACATTTTTTTCACAGCTCACCAGAGGGGTGCCTGTTTTCACACATCCATTATTTATTTGTGTATTAAGGTGTCTGTGAAAATGGGTAAAAATAGGACATGACCTATATTTTGGCAGTCTGTTAAAATGGTCATGTGAATAGCCCCCAGTGAGATTAATGCAGCCATGTGCCAGTCAAAAAAAAAAAAACACCATCTTGTGATGTATTGTAAGGCGATGTTCACATCTGTGCAAAGTCTCAGTTAGCCTAAAAAGCCTGACTATAAGTGCCAAATGCTGTGCAATTTAGTCCAGTAGGGCCAGGTTTGCATGGTAGGTTTTTGCTGAAAAATGGATGCATTTTTATATAAAAACCCATGCGTTTTTTGGTAAAAATGCATTGTGTGAAACCAGCCTGAAATTAACTAAATGGCTGGTCTGATGCTGGCGACAACGATGATAGCAGCACTAACATATTCCGCAGGACTTTACAAATCAGAAGGTACATGGATAGTATTGGACATTACAAAGTGACAAAGAAATAAACATATCGAACAATAGGAGTGAGGGCCCTGCTCACAAGCTTACAATCTGAGGAAATAGGGGGACATTAGAGGTCAGAGGGCTTGTTTGGTACGATGGTCCAGTCATCTTTTACTAAATAAGGTCATATAACTTAGTATCTGTATATTCATTGAAACTAAGTGCTGACAATGCAGGGTCACTTCTAGATGGAAGGGTTAAGTTCTGAGGAATAGAGTAGGAAGGATGGCTTAGGGGTAAGAAATGTTAGTGTAGTGTGCGGAGGTGTAGAACAATGTGATCAGGTCATGTGATAAGCAGCCTAAACAGATGTGATTTTAGGGCATGTTTGAAGCTGCTGTAGTTGGGGATTAATCTGATTGTACAGGGTAAAGTGTTCCAGAGCACCGGTGCAGCTCAAGAAGAGTCTTGGAGACTCAAGTGGGATGCCCAGATAACAAGGATGCAAGTCTAAGGTCATTGGCAGAACGGAGAGGACGGTTAGGGTGGTAGACCAGTAAATCCCGATGGCTCCCATTCTAATCAGTGGTGTGTTGGACATATTATGGGATGGGGCTGCCACTTCCATAGATAGATAGATAGATATTTTTTAGTTCCACTAGAGGACTTTACCAATTTATTGTTTGATCACTTGACAGCCCCAGCCCTGATATAAAGTGTCCCATACTGATGGTCACACATTCTCGGTCAGACCACTTAGGCTGGCTTCACGCGACACAATTCAGGGCAGGAATCGGTGTATAGGCTGGTTTTACCATTCCAAATGCAGCTCAGCTGAACTGAACTCAGTACGTCCATTCAGTTCATTTAATGCTAGGTTCACACTAGCATTTGGCTTTTCGTTCTTCAGGTCCACTTGGGTACCTGAAAAATGGAAAGATAATCCGCTTAAAAAGCAATTACCTGCGGACCCCGTAGACTATAATGGAACCGCTGGGTTTCTGTCCAAAAACTACAGCAAGAAAAGTCTGGCTTGCAGGACTTTTCTCTTCGCATTTTTCAACCAGATTTGGGGACAGAAACCCCAAACGGAGTTTGAATGCTGGTGTGAACCTAGCCTGAGCCGTGTTCAGACCAGTAAATCAGGACCATACATGGACTAAGTTTCCCCACCAAATTTCTCTGTGTAAAACCAGCCTTAGAACCTCTTATGCATTTTTTCCCATTACCCACGACAGCACCCAGAGAGAGGATCCGCCCCCAGGGACAGGAAACCTACGGTATAAAAAGGTGGAGCCTCTCCTACCCCTCAGTTGTTTCCTGTCCCTGGAGGGAGACCTACGTGCCTGCTGGAGGCAGGCTTACCTGATGGCATAGGAAAGAGTTGGTCCTGGTAGGGGTTGCCTCTCTTCTTCCTTGGGTGGCTGTTAGCTGTGGCCCAGTCTGGAGTCAGGTGCCATCCCCCCAGCTATGCGCCGCTGATGTTCTGGGCGCGGGGGTTCCGATATCCAGGCAGAAGGCGTGTGTTTCCTCTGCTTTAGGCCGCAGGAGTTCCGGGCCTGCAGGGAGACACATGGAGGTGCCAGCCGGCAGGAAATGGTCGTGGCTTCTGGTGGAAGGGGCGTGACCTAGGGGCTGAATGGCCATATAATGCAGATTGAAGGATGGTGTAGCTGCTAAGCAGTTCCTGGCCCTCCATGCACCGAGTCTCTACAGTATGGAAGAGCAGCAGTCGCCGCCGCCGCCACAGCAGCCGCTGCCTCCGGCAAGAGGAAGACCCCAAGATGGAGGGCAAGATGAAGGTCCACCTCCACCTTCCTCGGTATTCTAGGGGGATGTAAGTGGCTGCGTGCCAACCCTTTATTTTTTATTGATTAATGGTTTCCCCTGTCTTTTGTAGGATAGACCTAGGAAAGTCTTGGCGAAATCTAAGAATAAGGAATGTGCCTTATATAGAACTAGACTTTCTTCTTATGAGAAAAAGTTCTGCCCATCATGCATTAATAGAACTATTGCTGAGAGTCCCCGTCATTCTTACAGGGTATCAGATCTATGATACAGGAGGAGGTCAGGGGTTCCCTTAAGGGTAAAAGTGGCCAGAAAAAGAAGTCCAGTTCCTCTCCCCGGGGTCATGACTCCTCTTCTGAGGAGGAGTCTGTTCAAGGTGAAAGTGGAGAATTATCCGATGATGTCTCTTCTTCCTCCATATCTGATGTAGAGGGAGGACAGTCGCGTTTTCCAGTTGAGGACACTGACAAATTGCTCAAAGCCATTCAAGCGACTATGGGGATTGAGGACTCTAGACCCTCCTGTTCTATGCAGGACATTATGTTTGGAGGTTCGTCAAAGGAGACACTTTCCAGTCCAAAGATTATCAGCTCGCTCCCTTGCCCTGACCAACTCTGCCAGGAGGGCTATATGGCTGAAGAGTTGGACAGGTGATGTAGGGTCTAAGACCCGGCTGTGCAATGTGGCCTGTGACGGTGAATATCTATTTGGACCAGCCTTGGATGACATCTTAGCTAAGGCAGCAGATAAAAAGAGAGGTTTTCCTGTGCCTTCCTCTGGTCGTACACGGAGGTCCTTTCGTCCCTTTGGAGCATACAGAGGGCAGAAAATTGTCAAGTCCAGAGATAATAGCTGGTCAGAATCCAATAAGAAACACAAGGGGTTCTTATTTAACAACTCACCCCGTAATAAAGATCCAAGACCCAATAGGCAATGACGCCAGGCCCCGGGCAGGGGGGAGACTGAGGAAATTCCTTCCTGCCTGGAGGAAAATTTCATCAAGCCCTTGGATCCTGGATACAGTGGGAGTAGGCCTGAAGTTGGAGTTCTCTTCTCCTCCGCCTTCAAGTTTTCAGATTACCAGAACTCGGACTTCCCTAACCTCTCAATCGGCTCTGGAATTGGTAGTGAAGAGCCTGATCTTGAAAAGGGTGCTGATTCCAGTTCCCCAGGAAGAGGAGAGGCAGGGGTTTTATTCCCATCTGTTCTTGGTAAGGAAACCCGATGGCTCCTACAGAACCATAATAAATCTAAGGAGGTTAAATCAGTTTCTGTCTTACAAGAAATTCCGGATGGAGACAGTGCAGTCAGCAGTGAGATTAACTCCCAATTGCTGGATGGCGGTGATAGATCTGAAAGATGCTTATTACCATGTTCCAATTTTTCCAGGTCACCAGAGGTTCTTGTGAGTAGCAGTAGAGATGGAAGGGGTGGTTCAGCATTACCAATATCAGGCTCTTCCCTTTGGAATCTCCATGGCCCCAAGAGTCTTTACCAAAATAATGGCAGAAATGGGGGCACATGTAAGAGAGAAAGACATTCTGTTTATTCCATATCTAGACGACTTTCTCATTGTGGCAAGATCCAGAATAGAATGTTTAGAAAGTGTCAGAGTAGTACTGGACATTCTGGAGGAATTAGGTTGGATGGTGAATCTAGAGAAGTCAAGTTTAGTTCCTTCTCAACAGAAAAAGTTTCTAGGAATCATTTTAGATTCCACGGCTCAGATCTTTTCTCCCTCTAGAGAAAATAGAGAGGGTTCTGTCCCTAGTAAAAGCCCTGATCCAGTCCCCCAGGGTCACTATAAGAAAGGCTAAGTCCATCCTGGGGACTCTCACGGCCTGTATTCCAGCTGTACCTTGGGCTCAGAGCCACTCCCGAGATCTGCAGTGGGAAATCCTGGCAGCCTGGCGTCAGGAAGAGAGAATTCTCGACAAATTTATGTGGGTGTCTCAGCCAACAAGAGAAACCCTGGGTTGGTGGTTAGTCAGGGGTCACCTAGAAATTGGAGTTCCATGGAAGATCTCAGACCACCTAATTATTACCACAGATGCCAGCCCTCGGGGGTGGGGTGCCCACATGGGGGATCAGGTGTTCCAGGGCTGCTGGTCAAGGAGTCTTTCTCAGGCATCCTCAAATCAGAGGGAACTAATGGCGATTTTGGAGACCTTAAGAGTCGTAGGTCAGGGTATTCGGAATCGCCATGTAAGGATCATGTCCGACAATATGACAGCAGTTTCATATATAATCAAACAAGAAGGTGGAGAGATTTTTTTCCCTAAACCCAGAGGGATCCCCCTTTGGGGTGGATGCTCTGTCCCACAAGTGGGATTTCAATCTAGCTTACGCTTTTCCTCCCTTCTTTCTCATTCCAGCAGTTCTGAGGAAGATCAGGGAGGATCGAGCAAGGATTATTCTAATTTTGGCCGAGGAGAGCCTGGTTTACCTGGCTAAGCATCCTGTCCGTTTCGGACCCTTGGATTCTCCCAGTCAGCCAGGACCTTCTATGTCAGGGCCCCATTCTCCATCCGGAATCCAGCCACTTACATTTGACGGCCTGGAATTTGAGCGGAGATTACTAGCTTCTAAAGGTTTTTCTCAGAATCTCATTTCCACTCTTCTAAAAAGCAGAAAACCGGTCACTACTAAAATATACGCTAGGACTTGGTTCCGGTTTTTTGAATTTCTAGGGGATTCTCCGGGGGAGCTTAGGGATATACCTGGAAAACAGATTCTAGAGTTCCTTCAGAAGGGACTAGAAAAGGGGCTTTCTACCAGCACTTTAAAAGTCCAGGTTTCAGCCCTTAGTGCTCTGCTAAACGTTAAATTGGCTGACGATCTCTGGGTGATTAGGTTCATCAAGGCGGCCTCTAGAAGTAGACCAGTGGTTAGTTCCAGAGTTCCTCCCTGGGACTTGAACCTAGTTCTGTCTGCCTTAACTAAACCTCCCTTTGAGCCATTGGACTCTATCCCTATTAAAATTTTTATCCCTGAAAGTGATTCTTTTAGTGGCCCTTACCTCGGCACGTCGCATAGGAGAATTGCAGGCTCTATCAGTTAATCCACCCTTTACTGTTATTACAGAGGACAGGGTAATAATTAAACCAGACCCAGCTTTCTTGCCTAAAGTAGCCTCAAAATTTCATAGACCTCAGGAGATAGTTCTCACCTCCCTCTGTGCTAACCTGAGTAATGCTAAAGAGCAGGAATACCACTGTTTGGATGTAAGACGTTGCCTAATCCAGTATTTGTCCTCTACTTCCTCTTGGAGGAAATCTACTTCCCTTTTTGTTCTCTTTTCAGGTCCCAACAAAGGGAAGGCGGCCTCTAAGCGTAGTCTGGCTAGGTGGGTGAGACTAGCAATCTCCCTGGCCTACAGTTCTTTGGGCCTCCCCCCCCCCCCCCCCAGTGGGGCTCAAGGCACATTCTACTAGGGCGATTGCCACCTCCTGGGCCGAGAGAGCTGATGCTTCCATAGAATCTATCTGCAAAGCGGCAACCTGGTCTTCACCTTCTACCTTTTTTCGCCATTATAGGCTGGACATTGGGGCTTCTGCTGATCTTTCTTTTGGAAGGAAAGTTTTACAAGCGGTGGTCCCTCCCTAGTGTTTTCCTATTTTATTCTCTCTGGGTGCTGTCGTGGGTGATGGGAAAAATGGTAATTACTTACCGGTAATTGGATTTCCAAGAAACCACGACAGCACCGTCCTTTATCCCTCCCTTTTTTCTTGGTGATGGACTTTTGTTTGGCACTGGGTGTAGCAAGCAAAAAAAAAAAAAAAGTTTTGACCTTAGGGTCATGAGTTACAAGTTAACTGGAGTCTCTCTCTTCTATAAAACAACTGAGGGGTAGGAGAGGCTCCACCTTTTTATACCGTAGGTTTCCTGTCCCTGGGGGCGGATCCTCTCTCTGGGTGCTGTCGTGGGTTCTGGAAAATCCAATTACCGGTAAGTAATTACCATTTTCAGCGCCAGAAAAAGGTTTCTTCTTACCAGCAGTACCACATTGAGTGGGATCACTCCCTACTGACAAGGGTTGTCGTCTTTTTATATACTTCCAGGAGGAATAACATAGGAATGTCCCAAGGCAATGCTCCAAAACAATAGAAATGCGAGTACCCCAGACAGGTTCTGTATGACCATAAACATGGATGATATCTCTAGTATATACCATCCATGTGCTTCTTGTCCCGGGCAGTAATTTACCTGTACTTTAACTCCTCCATATAATTCTCCTGATAATGATAGTGACGGACAAGGGAAATGGTATCACCAATGGGATTATTGTAAGCATTAAACATTCAGGTGACTATTATCAGAGGGACAATGACAACAAACAGCGAGGCCATTAAGTGTTTTGTTGTTTTCAAACTTAGCTTGTGTATTGCAGCATTCTCCGTAGAGATTGCCTTGTGTTCCCGTATGAGTCTCATCCTGTTATGTAATGAGAACTAACACAACTAAAACTATTCACTCCAGCATCCTGGGCTGCGGATATTCAGGGCTTTTCCTGCTTGCCAGTCTTTCCTGAGTTTGCATTCACTTGTGAATTATCTCATTACCTTAGTACCACGATGGAATGGCCGAACAGTTTTCCTCTCCTGGGGCGTCTGTCCTTCCATTCTTTCCCCATAGAAGTGGGAATCTTGGGTTGAGCATTACAGTATATATTTCTTGCCTAGCACTATATTCAGGCTTTATGGTGTTTACTGTTTTGCCAGGGAGTTTAGTATTTGGATCCTTTGGCCATATTTATGGTAAAAGTGAGCTTGCTGCTGTTGGTATGTGAAAGTTTATATAGCCTACATTCATGTATATACCCTTATTGGGGAATCCAAGTTATCAGACAAACATCTTCTGCTCAGGATCCTCCTTTCTTAATCAGAGTGGAGAATATCTACGAAGAGTGAGTTGCTCTGAAGGACTCGTCCTGTCCTGTTCTGCACTACACACAACACCTTATGCTTTGAAAGGAACCTGTGTAATACTTAATATGCCCTGCAGTGGCACTAAAGAAAAATCAAACCCTTAGGCTAAGGCCTCAGGTAGCAGGCCGCATCGAAAAAGCGTTGTGGGAAAAGAGTTTTCCTCTGAGGACTTTCTGCTTCAATTATACCTATAGGGAAAGCATTTCCGTAGGTATAATTGACATTGACTGTGATTTCCAAAAAGTTATGGTTTTGGAAATTGCAACATTTCCACTTTGGGTATTTTTCTGCAATGTGTAGATGGGATTTGCTAGAATCCCACCCACTTTGCAGGGACAGTAAAACATTTACGCCACATGGGGCCTCCAGCCTTATGGCTGTTTACACAGTCCATACTCCAAAGCCTGTACTCTATACACAGTTACTCAGTGAGAGGCAGAAACAGATCTCAATACAGAAACAAGGGAAAGAATAAAGAGATGCAGGATTTCACAGAAAGGAACCAAAATGTGTTAATAAAGTATATTACAAAATGTATTAATGGCACAAATACTGCCAGAAAATCAAAAAGTTGTCTGAAAGTTTAGCTACGCTTTAAGGCTGCAACATGAGCCACAATACCGACCATGGGGATATAGGTAACAGCACTATTACTGCACATTTAGTGCCATAAAAACCCATAAAAAAAATCACAATTTACAATTTTTATTTATTTTTTCTAATTCCTCCCCATTCAGTGTGATTCTAGTAGGGGAAGAAATTGGTTCTTGATACTAACTTCAAAGGGGTTACCCCATGATGTGCATCACTAAGGTTATGTTCACATGTGCATCAGAGACTCCGTCAGTTTATAAACAATGGACACCCAACATACCTCAATGGGATCCATTGGGCTCTGTATGTGTCTGTTGTTTTAGCGGTCTATCTGTCCATTATTCTGGTCCTCTGAAGGACCAGAACAATGGACAGCCCAATGCTACTATGACCATAGTGTAAGCTCTTCAATAAAATCCATTTCATTGCCAATATTTTTGTTAGGAAAATATATGTATACACAGCTGTTTGCTTTTTTATGTGCACTAGTTAGAACTGCAAAATTTCTTCAGTCCAAAAATCTTGAAAATCTGTCCTGTATTTTCTAAAGTGAACTGTAATACAATGTGGAATAACAAAACCAGAAACTTTAGACTTGCTAGAGTGAGAATCGGCAAGGAAATTTCTTTATTGATACAGATTTAAGGTTAATTCAGATTTACATGTGAGTTTTCTACATATTATTCATGGGATAAGTGATCCTGTGAGATTTCTCTGCTCCTGCGTCATGCTCTCTAGAGACTGGAACAGTCTGTCCTAACGCCACCGCTCTGGCGCTGTGTGATCGCTGCTGATAGTTCAGGGAACATTCGTTCCTAAATACTGCCTCGAATATTACTGTACCTGTATCCCATTTATTGTATATAGAGTTTACACAGGCTAGTGACAAATGCCCTGGAAGTTAAAAGGGTTTTTTTTGTGTCCAGTGACGACATACAGCTAGACTATGGCTCACTATATCATCAGTGGGTGTCTAAACTGTGGGACCCCCTCTCCTCCTGTGAGTGAAATGAGCACTGCACTGTATAAGCCTTTATACATGGTTTCCTATCAGTTTTTCTGTCGCTAATAGCCCCATCATGGCTGCAGCACACTTTTCATTTCTTACTGAGGCAGGGGGCATGTACAATAAGGAGCAGGCGGGCCCCCCTGCTCTATCCATTATTGCTAATACTGGCTTATTTACATGTAATTTGGAAGCAGTAACTGTAAAATAGCCCATGAGAGTGTAATATAGGAGATCCAAGGACACTGGACTGCAAATACAGGACATGATGCACCTAAAAAGATTCCTTTAATTTTGTTTAAATATTAGTAAATCTGTACTACTGTGTGCAATTTTTGGCACCTTTTGTATAAAAAGGAGATAGCTGAAGTTGAGCGGCTTCAGTGGTAGACAACAAAAGTAGTAAAAGGAATGGTTGTGAAACGAGACTGGCAAAGTGAATGTCTTTTTGGAAATAAGTTTTTATTACAAATTGTATGTATTGGGTTATTGAATATGAAAAGTTGATGCAGTATAGAAGCGGTAGGCTCTTCTGTGCCATGTTCACTTGGTCTGTGCTGATGAAAAGAAAAAGATTATTATTTTTTTATTTTATTTTTTTTTAGGAATATTCATGATGCAACAAATTATAAACCAATTGAAGAACTTTTTAAAACAAATCTAACGGAGAAGAAACGCTGCCGAAGGATCCTGGAGCAGGTATGTGACCTAATAGTAGGAGATGCCACTGGTTTTGTACCACTTTACCTGCTCCCTGCTCTGCTGCATGCAAGAACGTTCTACTCAGCGTACCTCCAATTATAATACAGGTTTCCATAAATGAATAGTATAGGTGAATAGAAGAAACTTTGTATCCACATCTTATTAAAGAAAAATGCTTTTATCTCCATTTATCAGGCTGCTTTCCCAATATCACTTAAGTCTGTTAACGCTAATAGAACCCGTTTGCAGAGAGTAGATATGGGCAGGTTACTTCTAAAAAGAAAGTCTATGGAGAAGGGTGAGTGACACTCGGTGACAAGTGGGAGGAGGAGTATAGCTGTGTGAAACATGGAGAAAGAAGCATTTTTCTTTAATAAGATATATTACAAAGTGTAGATATTAATTCCAATCCTTTTATAGAGGGGTGTGTGTGTGTGTGTTTTTTTTTTTTTTTTTTTGTTTGTTTTTTTTTTTTGTAGTCAATATGTATTTCCTCCCATCAGTTCAGGCTTGGTCACTAGAAGACCTGTTTCCTAATCTGCGACCATTAGGTGGATTTAAAGTGATAGAAATAAAACCTTTTGTGATCTCATGGTCGCCCTGTATATGTGAATATCCGAATCCTCATAATGTGTTTTTCTTTTAGGCTGTAAAGAGGGGCTGCAAAGCCCCCAACCCTATGATTTCTTCATGTGGGATGATTCCTGGAAATCCTTATCCTAAGGGGAGACCCAGTCGCACATATGGAATATTTCCTGTAAGGATAATATGACTAGTTATTTCTTTATTTAACATGATATCCTCTTACTTCAGACTATAAGGGACCTATATAAAAAAATCTTTTCATCTGCATTGTCATAAAGCCATGCATAGATGTTTTAGGGAAATCCAAGCTTATTTTATACATGTGGAAGGAGTTTCCATGTTTAGCCTTTTTTTTTTTTTTTTCTCCCTATATTTTAATTTTACCATCAGTACAGACCTCTTGCATATGGACAGATTCCCAACAAAAGCAATTTCCTCTTGACCTTTTGAGTGAAACTCCATTTCAGGTTGGCGTGTAAAACCTGCCCTTGATGCCGTCCTGCTGGTTGCACCATGTGGTCACATCCACGTCACTTTAATACGCAAGTGCCATTGTTACCCCTTCGTGTCTCTGCATTGTCCACCATGATGCTATAGGAATTGGAATTTAACATTGACTGCCAAGTGGAATTTTGGAGTATGAATGATGGGGCAAATTTCCAAAAATCTAAACCAATTTTTTTAGACTATATTCATAACTTTACAGATAATGATCACATCATTGGGTCTATAGGCGGTCTAACTACTCCAGAACAATGCTACAATTTATTCCCCATTGCTACAAGGATTCCTAGAAATGTTCATAGAGAGTGCACTGAATTAAACAAGAATGAATTTTGTGTATTTATTTTTTTTAAGGGAACTCCAATAAAGAAAGAGGGAGAGGACACGAATGAAGGCAAGGGTATTGCTGCCAGAATTCTTGGCCCATGTAAACCGGTATGTAAAAGGAGAAATTTCTTTTGTTCATTATATTAGATTGCTTATTACAGCTAACTACATGCCTTTTTTTTTTTTTTTTTTTTTTTGTCCACAGCCACCTTCTACATACAACCCACACAGGCCAGTGCCGTACCCAATTCCACCTTGTCGGCCTCACCCAACTATTGCGCCAAGTAAGAGAAGGACAATAACTTTCTCCAGTTTTATATAAAATATAGACCAGAGCACACAGAATAAATCTAGGTCTATTTACTTGCTGGTCACAACATTTATTCTGTCTGATTGTGTGGATCTGATAATTATTACAATCTGTTATCTGTCCTGATCAATAACAATATCTCTAAGCTTGTTGCTTAGGTCTTTGACTCATTGCCTTCCTCTTCTCCTCTTGTCACTTCTTCAATCATCCAGCGTCTGCCCTGTTCATATATGCTTTGTGACTCTTGCTGCATGCTCTTCTTACATACCTTAAGAATGGGTCTTGTTATGAAGTATCCACTTCCTTCATAGGACTTTAGAGGGGTTGTCTCTGCTCGAAAACTTCTAATATTATTATTATTTTTTTTTTTTTATGTTAAAGGAATTATACCACGAAAAGTATCCATTTGATACCATACGACCGCAGCCAGGCTGAATGTTGGCATAACTGGTGTTGGACAGCTCTCCCATTCACTTCAATGGGAGTGCCTGAGATAGCCAAAGTAACTTTATATCTACGTCCACCACCAGTCACCCTCACATTCAGCCTGGACCTCCTGTTCTTGCCTCATAGCATAACCACTTAAAAACAATGTAAATCTGGCCTTGAAACCTTGGTCATGTTACCATTGGCTAAAGTTGAGGCTGGCCATACCTGTGCACTGCAGGTATGGTTATTAAAATAAAATCACCATGTAATTCATGGATTGGCTCAGTTTTCCAGACCCAAGAGACACAGGAATTTCTTGACTCTTCACTATGGCAATAGAGGGCTTTCCTGGGCGTGAGCCCCCACTCTGACTTTCATATGCCCTAATACAGTGTATGGGAAAGGGTTGTCAGTGACAGTCCCTTTAATAGGTTTAGGCCTGACAAAGTTCTAGATTGTAGTATATTCTTATAATGATGAATTCTCTAGTGCAAGCCGGAGTGGTCTGAGGATTGAAGAAGTTACACTAGATGCCAGAAATGTTATACTTGCCTGTTAGATCCCCTGCCGCTCCAGCACTGATGCTCTGGTGCTCCCCTTTAGTGTTTTCTTAGAGCGATGATGTGCCGTACATGTATGTAACCGCCGCAGTCAATCTCCGGCTTCACCTTGACTGCTGAGGCCAGTGGCGAGAGTCAGTGGTGGTTCTAAAAAAAAAAAAAAAAAAAAAAAAAAAAAAAAACACTCCCACCAAAGATGAAAGATCTGTAGTAATAGTGACAAGTGGGGAGTTGTGACAATGGCCCACCCATCCTTATGTCTTCAGTTAACTTCTAGGTTTGTAGTCAAGTTAATAGAAATTGTGGGGATCAGAGAATATCAGAATTTCTTCATAACCAGATTTATTTCATTTTGTACAAAGCTGCTTTTTAACCTGCCACTAATACGATTTCTGTAACTATACCCTTATCATTTTAGCTGCTGTTAATTCTCTTCTGCTTATTAAAGGGGTTGTCCAAGCTTCAATATTGAAGGTCTATCCTTAGGATAGGTCCATATTAGTGGATTGATGGTGGGCCCAAAACCCCTATCGATCAGTGAACAAATTTGCGCAGGTTTCTGACACTTTAAGTCACTGGGGTTCATTGTAGGTAAGCACTATTTTAGCAGTCTGCCTATCTGTTGTTCTGGTCCTCCAATGGACAAGAACAGCCGAGAGACAACGCACAGGTGTAAGCTGCATGCTGGGGCTAATGGGTGTCAGGCCAATATTAAACACCTATCCTAAGGTTAGGCCATCAATATTGAGACTTGGGCAACCTCCTCTAAATCTTGTGGAAGGATCAGCACTGGGTGTCGGGGGAGGAAAGATGTTATATGCACCACCTGATTTACTTGCCCTTTACGTCTTGGCGTGACCAGAGTTTGGGGTGTTTGTAGCCCAGTGATTGATAATTCTACCCGCTACTCTTCGTAAAAACTTCCCATCTGCTGCTCTTTGGCGTTGTGTGTAGTAGCCCCTACTTTGCTTATATACTGTAGTTAGATGTAGCGCTCACTGCTTTTCAGTTTTCTGTTCTGCTGTTCTTTATATTTTTTTAGATTTGGTCATCAGGCTATTGTAAGGTGATGTCCGAATTCCTGTTTGCTAGGGACACTGTCTGACAACCCAGTGTTTTTAATCTTGTCAGGAAGCTTTTCCATGGTCTACCTATATGTTTAGATCTTCAGCTCAAGACAGAATTGTAAGACCGTGTCTGCATATGTGTACATAGCCTCTGTCTCAGATCCCTTTATTTTTGGTGGAAAAAAAAATTAAGGGAAAAGGGACCCCATTAGAAGCCTGGGATCTGTTGTGCACCTATTCAGCACTGCGTCATGGTTTCCATAGTAGGCAGAACCCATGAAGTAGAAGTGAACAGAGCCTTACTATGATGAGGAACCAGAAACTGAACTGAGCTTCTAGTATATTTTACTTTGTATGATTTAAGGTGGAGAACGCCTTTAAATCTATGGTTAGTGTTGAGAACCATATAAAATCCATTGCTTTATTGATCTCATTACATTCTCAGTTCATCATATAATGTCCGCTTTCCAGAGCAGGGACCCCCCTGCCCCCTCCTACTGTGACATTCCATGTACACAAATTTGCTAATTTTCCGGAGCAGTCTGTTTTCAGAAGCAATCACTGGCAAATTCATGGCAAATTCTTCTTGACCCAAAAAGGGAATTTAGTTGACAAAACCCTGCTTAAAAATGGGTGTTCCTATATTGCAAACAGCAATGCTTATAAATGACTTCTCTCCAGTGGATAGTCCCTAGCCTACTAGCTGAGGCTGTCCTATTACTGCCATTGGTACTTGTCCTGTTCTGATATATACTGTGTATATACTAGGCAGTATACCGACTGCCGTTTCAAAATAAAATGTTCATTATATTATATTATACAATTACTGATATTACATAGTTTATTACATATTCACTTTCTTAGGAAATCAATGACTGGCTATTTCCTGAATTAGAGGATTTTTACTGCTTCTGACTGACTTTGGCTGTCAGCCATTTGTGGGCTGTGGGAAAAGAGTATTTGGAGTTGTTGGTTTGGTCTACCGACCCCTCAGCCTAAGTCCAGTCAATCCAAACGTCTGTCTTCATGTTTTTGATATTCCATTACATGTGTTTGACCAATGGATTACAACTGTGGCGGCATTTATTTTTCATAGCTGTCCTTTTGTCTTAGTACTCAGTTCCTTTTTGAGTTCAGGGTTGGATATAGGAAGAATTCAGACCCAAACCACTTTCCATTTGTCTCTTCCTTAAAGTGGTTGTCCAGAGATAGATAATCTATCTAATTCAAATAGGCTGAGGGAGGTGAAAAAAAAAAAAAAAAAAATTACTCTTATCCCTGGTGCTCCAGTGTCTCCCAGTGCTGGTCTGGTCCTGCAGGTCCGTTGTATGCTCCCTGCTGCATGTGACCACTGAGGCCAATCAGTGGCCTAAAGAAAGGGACCGGGGACGTTAGACGACGAGGCTTCCGGCAAAAGAAGACAGACGAGCAGCAGGTTTTTGGTTTATTTCCCAGACCTCCCTCGGCCTAATCCCCCCCCCCCCCCCCCCAAAAAAAAAAAAAATAATAATAATAATAATAATAATTATTGCTGGACAACCTCTTTAAAGATGTCAGAGCTTGACCCTTGACCAGACACCAGCAGTGCTCAACAAACCACATTCTACGAGGATGTGCCAGGACCCTGTCATGTCAAAAATCATCAGAGAGAAAAGTCTTGTACGGAGGACTTTTCTCTAGTGTTGGACCCCATTATAGTCAGTGGGGTCTGCCAGTGTCTGCGTGTAACCAATCTGACAGAACCTGGCGTAAATGTGAACCTAACCTGAATATTGTATGGTACTAAATTCTGTCCCAAGGATTTTAAGTTCTGGGGAACTCTTAATAGAAACTCTTAGCCCAGTTTAACTTTTTAGTGGCTGGAGCTTAGAAATTCCATAAAAATTAGTAGAAACAACCCAAAATGATTTGTGCAAGTAGCAATTTTAGATCCTAGAATTTCCCATCTGTAAGTTATACAGTAGTCAGCCAGTAACTTTCCTAACGTAATATGTATTAAAGCTGGTTTATCGCTTTCAGGGTTAGGACTGTAGATGCGTAGAGATGGTGTTACAGTAATGGTAATGGAGGATCTGTGACCATACTGGTTAATTTGGGGGGCTTCTTCTGATATTCTTAGAAACCTTGGTTCAGTAAATTCATGTTGGATTTCCTCTTGAGATGCATTAAATTCACAATGCAAATAGTGACTTTGTCTTGAAGCACTGACCTGACCTTACAGAACAATGACATTCCCACTACAGAAGTGTATTCCCTAGTCACTGGAACCCCAGCGATCAGAAGATGAGGGTCTACAAAGTGGCTCATGTGAATAGTGGTGGTGGATGTTTGTAGCCACCTTATGTGTTCACTTCTGGACTTTAGGACTTGTATAAGTGAATATAGCAGGGCCACACACAAATGCCATCGCTCCATTCACATGGGGCGCCCAAGGGGCACTAGTAGACCCCATTTCTCCTGATCAGTGTGGGTTCCATGGTCGGACCCTAGTGATCAGACACACTCAATACTGATGAGCATACAGTAAAAATCAGTTCAGACCCACCTCTGGGATCAATATGTATGTTCAGAAATGGGAGTCCCTAACACCCTTTCTGACGGATGAGGTGGTCGCCGACTGCTGCAACCAGGCAGAGAATGAAAGGAGAGGTGACCTTGACAGTCCCAATTCAGATCTGGGGGAGCATGCTTGCCAAACTGTTCCTGTAACTTCCATAAAACACCTTTTTCTCTACCTGGAATAGGTTTGGGTGACCCCAGAAATGTGTATGTATTAAACAAAGGACCCTATACGGTAAATACATTATAATTCAGCCACATCGTCTAACACTTCTACCATTCTGAAAGGGGGATGTCTGCAACTACAACATTCAGGCGAGAAAAATGTTTTGGGATGTTTTGCAGAAGCTGAATTCTCAGCGAATAAGAGATATCATTTTGGTCTTCGGCTTCAACTCCCAACCTCCAAAATCTGTCTTTTGTGTGCCATGAGTAGAGCCGATTTTGGCCTGGCAGGGTCTTGTGTATAATCATGTCATGATTTGCTGTCAAGTCTGATGACGAGTCTTAGAATACCATATCTATAAGGTGAAATATATAGTTTTAAAGCAAATGAGGCATAGTACAACTTTACCTTGTGTGGATCACCACGACTTCTGCATTTGGAAGAGGAACAAAAATCAAAATTAGATGCTAATGCTAGGCCACTTTTTTTTTTTTTGGCTAAAAGTAAAATTTCTAATTTTTTTCAAGTGAATGGACAATTCTCTATTTTAAAGGGGTCTATAATATTGAACTCCACTTCCCCCTCTCAGTGACATCACGTCCATTGGTCACATGATCATGTTGCTAATCAAATGGGGATGAGCTGCAATACCAAGCACAGCCACTATACAGTGAATGGTGCTGTGCTTGGTAAGTATTAAAGCTGCCACAGCAATCAATATCATAGTCCCAGATAAGCCCTTTAACTTTTTTTTTTTTTTTTTTTGCGCGGGCTCCATGCACACATCCGAGGGGGCGTCCAGTCTGTTCCGATGAAAATAGAGCAGTTCCGATTCTGCTCCATGTCATCTGAATGGATCAGAAGCCCCTATAGATGTACAGTAAGTGCATCACAGAATGCACTCAGATGTCACTCCAAGTGTCATCCAAGTCCATTCCACTACAAAATCGACCCCACCTCAGATGCACACTTGGTTGTGTGCATGGGATTCGTGATAAAACCAACCAAGCCACGAGCTCCGTGTCATTTTATTTAGGTGGTGATAATGGAGTTATTGCTTAGCTATTTTTGCCCCACAGTGAAGCAATAGTCTGCATGTTCCAGATATCATGGTGAATTCCTGTATGCATGCTCCTTCTATGTCACATGACAGGACAACGAGGCAGGGGGAAGGCAAATCTCCATCATAACATAGGAGGAAACTTGATGCAAAGCTTTATCAAAACCAAAAAATGACCACGTACCGTTTCACACTATGAAATTCAGAGCGTTTTATTGTGTCAGGGCTCTGTTTTGTTTTTCTTGCTCTTCTATTTTTTAGATTGCTATGGGAAGACAGTGACGGTAAAGAAGGAGCAGTCAAACTTAAATACTTCTGGAGAAGGTCAAAGTTTATCTGAAGGGGGAGGGTCAGCGAGCCTTAGTACCAGTTGTCGAGATTGGGCTAAGACAAACGAGAATAACAGTAACTAAATTTATTGTTTTTCTGCAAATCATCATTTTTGCACAGCGCCACATGCTGACAAGTCACTGCATGTACAAGGAAGGGAGATAAACGTATATATTAGAATGACATAGTTATTGTATTGGCTTGGCGAGACAGCCAGGAATATCCATCTTTTTTTGTTTTTTTTATTTTATTTTTTTTCGTTTCTGTTCGACTTATTTTCATAACTACTATTATAGGACATAGGTGGATTAAAACTATTACATGTGTAAGTCGGGTTTTTGATCTATCTAATCCATAAGTGGCAGAATCTTCCAATAAGCCTGTATAGTAGATGTGTACTGATGGTTTTCATGTGGACGTGTGACTACATTACATGGATATATACCTCTTCTAATAGGCTCTATTGCGGTATTACTCATGCGAACGCTAGGTTTGTATTTCTCTGTAGTTATTGGCATATTGTCAACCTATTTTACAACATGACACAAAGAGAAATCTTGCACATTGGTCTTTACCACGTTGGACTCACAAGTTTATTTTCTTTACCTTTTCGTTTCTTCTTTTCTTTCTCCTTCTTTTAGCAAATATTTTGTTGCTCATAATCTGACATTCATAAAGAACATAAACTTCATTGTATCTCCATTATTGCTACTATATATGTATTATGTGATATGTATTGTGTCTATATATACATATATGTATATTATACATACAGTACTGTGCTAAAGTTTTAGGTAGGTATGTAAAAAAAATGCTGCAAAGTAAGGCTCTAGAGAGATCACTCTACATACACTTGCAGATGGTTTTTGAAGGAACTCGGTAGGGAGGTTGTTCCCACCATCTTGGAGAACTAAGCCCAGATCTTCTGTGGATGTAGGCTTCCTCCAATCCTTCTGTCTCTTCATGTAATCCCAGACAGACTGGATGATGATGAGATCAGGGCTCTGTGGGGGCCATATCATCACTTCCAGGACTCCTCATCCAAAGGGAGGTCGCACCAAATATTGATGGGATTTAGATTTTTTTCGTTAATTCACTTAGTTTTGTTAGCACTTCTATTTCTGAAAGTATTCTTACTTTGCTGCATCTTGTCCACACCTGAATAAAACTTTTGCACACCATTTTATATAGTGTGTTGTTCACAATAGCTAGAAAGAGAACTCCATCAATCATAACAAAAATATCTTTGCTTGGACCTGCAGAGCACCCCGATCTGCAAGCCCATGGGATTTGGCCCACTTGATTTATATTCATCTGTTTTCACTCTACAGGCGCATATGTCAATGGTACTCTCATGGCAAATATAGCTCCTGGATCTTTACCGCCTGCTTATTCTTCTAATCCTACTACACTAGTCCCAGGTAAGATCAGTAGCCTACATACCATACATACGTATGATTGCATATGATACTTGTAGAACAGATCAACCCATTATCTGTCTATTTCTCTAGGAACTGAAGATTCTGCTGCTCAAGGAAAATCTACACCCAGTCAAGGTAATGGAGGTGCCCTTTAACACAACCACTATTATTGTGTGTTCAGTTATTATACCTTACATATTTCATGGTTTACAGAACCCTGAAATGGGCTGATAATTCTGCATGATTTTAGGGTGACATAAGACGCCCAAACTGTCCATCACAAGGTGGCCTGTACAGCTCAGCCCATGTACTTGTTCATTTCTAGGCTACAATAGACTGCTGCTGAACATCTTCCATCTCCATTTCATAGCATGCCTGAATTTCTTGTTTGGGATGTGAGGTTTAGTGTCCTATTAGGCTGTGTTCACACGGAGGATGCCACGATGCACTGCATCAGCATCCCTTCGCGGCTAGACCACAGCGAAAATAAAGAGGAATTCGTCTTCATTTCCCACCGTGTGAACATACCCTAACATAGCTAAATATTGGGAACAAACATTCGTAGGAATGCCCATTCCTGATATGTGCCTAGTGTAAATGCTCACTTGTCAACTGAATGAATCTTGAGTGCTACACAAAAATGGTAAACTACTGCGATCGTTCCTTCCCCATGTGATTTACATTGGCTTGTGGGTGCATTATATCAATGTCAGCCCAACACTCAGCAGTGCAACCGGCCTTTACTGTAAGCTGAGCTGTGCTATTTGCGTAATAATGGCTGCTTCTATTTTTCTAAGGTTGTGTTGTATTGTAGTCAGGACTTCACCTCATATATGTTGCTGATCTATTGTGTTTTTATGACTAATATATTGTATCTTTTTTCTGTTTTTGTAGCTTCTTCTGCTCCAGCGAACCCTCTTGCATCTCCACATGGAAACAGTTCTTCTGCCCCCCCAACACCTGTGGCCACATCGGCCCCAGCTCCTACCGCATCTCCTGCCAAAACATTAAACCCACCATCTACTCCTACAACTCCACTTCCTGGAATGAACATGCCTAACCCTTTAGCAGCATTTCCAGGACAAGGTCCTCCATCGATGGCATCTCCTAAACCATCTACACCCACTCCAACAGTGATTAAAAGTGCTCAGATGTCCTCTACGACCACCGTTAGCACGCCTTCTACATCAAGCCCTGCGGTATTCCCTGGTCTTCCACCTGCAGCTATTTCAACGCAAGCAAGTTCCTCCACACCCTGTGTTAATCCTGGGTCCAGTGACGCAATATCCTCCTTGTCACTTCCAGGACTTCCATTTTCTGCCACATCTTCTACAACCACTGTGAGCAATGCTATGATGCCATCTTTATTTGCTGGTCTCCCATTGCCCTTAAATCCTGCTTTTCAAGGTATGGCTAGCCCAACTCTTTCCGATATTGCTGGAGCTGCTGGACAAATAGGCAATCCTTTGCTGTCTGTTCTTAAAGGATTTTTGGCTTCAAATGATCCAGGATTAATGAATTCTCCTTCGATGCCACCAGTGCCTGGATCTGGACTCTTATCATTATCAGGTCTTCCAAGTGCAGAATCAGTCTCCACAGTCAACAAGTCTTTTACTCCTCCATGCTCAACTCCAACACCTCAGAGAACTGCTACTCCAGGGACGTCCTTATTTTCAGGCTCTTCTTCACCTTCATTATCAAATGCCATTTCTACGCCTGCATCAATGCCGGGACAACCTATGTTGGCCACTCCGTCTCCTCTTAGTTGTGCAACCATAGCTCCACATGCCCAGAGTACATCCACTTCCATGTCAGAACAAAACCTTTCTTCTTCTCCATCTGCAACTATGTTGGCCAAAACTGAACCAGCTAGTCCATCACCTTCTGCATTCAAGGGTCCATCACGTTCAGCGACACCTTCTCATGGTTCTCTGGGATTACCTCCAGTACTAGGCCATGTTTTTCCATCAGGACCAAGTCTGTCCAATTCAATGAACCCAGGATTGTCAGGGCTTTCTTCAATCAATGGAAATCTAGGAAGCCCAAACCTGTCTTCATTAGCTTTGGCCTCCTCTGCATCAATTCCTCCTGTTTTCCCTGCTTTCACATCACTGTCCAATGGATCTCCATTTGTAGGTAACCCAGCTCTTACGCCATCCGTTCCAATGCTAACATCTACCAACACAGTGGCTGCTGCAACTCCACCTTTAACATCAGCCGTGTTCCCTGGTCTTTCTGCCCCTGCTGTGGCCGCAGCTGCTGCAGCTTCTCAGTTTCCATTGAACCTATCCACTGCAGTTCCTTCGCTATTTCCTGTTCCGCAGGGTCCCTTGGTCTCATCAAATCCATCTTTTGCTGGATTCCCTGTTTCTAGCACACCACCAGTTAACTCCGCTTTACCAGCTCTTCCATCCTTCCCTGGACTCCAGCCTCCCTCCACATTGTCAGGAGTTCCTCCAACCGCAAGTGCTCCATCCCCAGCATCCGTTCTGCCAGGATTTGCCTCTGCTTTCAGTTCCAACTTCAACTCTGCCCTTGTGGCGCAAGCTGGGTTAGTAGTTATGTACTTTTACAATTTTATTTTGTATCCTGTATTTCATTTGTTTAAACATTTAATGGGGTTTTCCAGGCTTAATGATTTATGACTTACCTTTAGGATAGATCATCAATTGAACCTCGGCGGCAGGGGTCCGACACCAGGGACTCCCGGCAATCATCTTTTTGATGAGGCCGCAGCTTTCAGGTGAGTGCTGCAGCCTCTTCACAGAAGGCCAAGGGCAATGCTGTACATTGTAGTCCCCATTCACTTCAATGGGACTGAACTCAGAACAAGCTATATGACTGATGAATGTGATGTGACGCGGCCTGTGAAGTGGAAGCAGTGTTAAGGTTGTGCTGGTTCTGCTTCAAACAGCTTATCTGTGGGGCCTCAGGTATCAGACCCTACTGATCTTCAATTGATGACTTAACCTAAGGGCTAATAAGTCCAAGGTTGTCCTACGTAGGCGGCTGGCCATAACCAACCTGGCATGTGGGATTTCAACATGTCCAATCATTCGTTATCAAGGGAAGTGTCTGGCAAAGGATTATTCCCCCTTCCCCATTGGGAGCTTGTTCTTGCTTGGCCAAGACAATAGCTGTAGTTTGATATAGGGATACACTTTTTGATATTTGTCAATGACTAAAATACAGAGTAGCTGTTTCCCCTTGGCTATGGACAATGTCATTATATATATATATATATATATATATATATATATATATATATATATATATATAAGTCACTATTACAAATTCTACAGTAAGGTTATCAAATAAAATAAAGTCACCAATTCACATTACAGACTATTCTAATATTAATGGGGGCATCTCAACCATTCCCTGATGGCGCAGACCAGTCATGCTGGATTTCTTTATGCATTTTATTTCATTCTGCTGAGATGAGCCGCTGCTAGACTCCTCTGACCAGCATGTTTTCTCCAGAAAGAAATCCTGTATCGTAATTATATAGTATTTCATAATAAGTTTGCTTTTTCCCTACAGGCCTTCAGCTTTTCCTCTTCTTTCTCTCTCTGGTCTTCCTGGATTTCCACAGAGTCCATCTCAGTCATTACAGGGGCTCCAGCAGAGTGCTGCAGCAGCCGCTGCGGCACAGTCCGCTTTATTACAGGCAAGTCTGACTGTAATCCAATAGGTTCTTGGGTGGGATCACAATGTAACATATACCAAAGCACACAGGAAATATAAAAATACCACCAAACATCTTTATAAATACATAGGGATATATAAAACATAAATGATAAAGGATACCCACACAGAAATATCTCCCAGGTGGTAGGATAGAGAAACGTGAGGTTCAAACTAGTGTTTGAGACTCCATATAAGACACTGTCCTACATTCCCCTTTAATCAGCAGATGGAAAAGTCCTGCAAGGATTGTATAAAATCAGCGGAAACCTGGCAACCCCATTATAGTCTATATGGGATCTGCGGGTGTAACTGCTTTTTAAGTGATTGGGGACCCAAAGGACATAAACCCGAACACTAGTGTGAACCTAGCGTAAGTAACAATGGGCAAATTGATCCATCTTTCAAACAAGCCCAACTCAAGAGTCCAGAAATACTGTACAGTAGAATATCTACTAATACACAAAGTAATGCCAAGAGATGGTGCAAATGACAGATATTAAAGCTCTATACCCCAATAGGGATGACATGCATTTCGCCAACGGCTTTGTCCGGGGGAAGCTATTGGCAAAACATGTTGGGAGTGTCGTCCCTATTGGTCTGTATAGAACTTCTATATCTCTCATTTGCACCTCTGTCCTCTAACCTTGTCCCCTCAGGACGTTTGTGTGTGTGTGTGTGTGTGTGTGTGTGTGTGTGTGTGTGTGTGTGTGTGTGTGTGTGTGTTTTTTTGTTTTTTTTTTTGTTTTTTTTTATTATTGTTATATAATTCACATTGAATTCTCTTTCACCAGGCTCATTCCGCATCTGCCCTGGAAGGATTTTCAGCTCAGGCAGATGCCTTTGCCGCTTTCCCCACAGGACCTGGTACACCATTTCCGCTTCAACCAGGATTGCCCCAGCGTGGCTGGCAATAATCGGAAATTGTTCTTGTCCACAACATTTTAGCGAGGTTTATCCATGTCACTGTTTTTAGAGTCCTTTTTAGGTTCTGGATTTATTTTTAACTTTTAAACAGGACTTGTCTCTGAGGGTTTTGTATTGTGATGGGTAGGTATTAACTGAGGCAGATATCATGACAATATTAGCCTATGGGTCTAATTTATTTTTACATTTTTTAGTCGTTTTTATATTTCTTTTAGTTCATGAAATGTAGTATACCTCACACCTTTGTGGTGCTTTTTAATAAAGCATGTACTTTACAGAAATGTTACAGGTTTACACCAGGTTTTTAAAGCAGATCTGTATATATTCAGTGTACATTATAATATGGGAGATCATTTACAGATATCCTTGGACATTTTCAACCTATTACCAGTCTGTTCTCCTGTACCTGGTCTGTTGGGTTACACCCAACTGGTTTAGGAAGATTGTCACTATGGCCGACCCCTTTATATTTGGTCAACACTAAGGCTGGCCATAGGCACGAGATGACTGTTGGCTGTCTCCAGCTCCATCAGATCTACTAAATGGGGAACCATGAATAAGCGGGTGCCAGGATTGGACAGATTGAAAGCTAGCTTGTCTGATCTCCTGATAGCACACATTGGGGATGATTTGCCAGTCACTCACCACTGATATCATACCGTTTGCTCATTCTGCCTACAACAGCCTCATCTATGGCTAGCTTAAAAGGGCCCAACATGAAGCAAGCCAACTTTGTTACTCAGGATAGACGGCGGCTTCCCCTTCATAATCCCTCTTGTGAAGAAGCGAGACAGAGGGATCATTTACCCACTCCTGATCCGCAAAAGTCTTGGAGTGTGATCACATGATTCAGTTGTTTCTGCAGTTTCACCAAGAGGAATCCCCATGGATCCACGTCGCTTTGGCTCTTCTACAATAAGTATCAGAACTGTAGGTAACCTCCTTGGGTATCAGGACGAAGCACTGATGTCTTTGATACAGGTTAGGTTTTTTTTTTTTTTAAAGTGTTCCTCTCGCATGTTTAACTGAGCCAGGAATACAGCGCCATATATGTGTACAGATTTTTTTTTTTTTCCCTGAAGGCTGGGAAGGTGAAAAAAAACAAAAAAAAAAAACTCATCTGTCCCCGACACTCCGGTGTCGCTGTCCAGTCTAACGGCGGAAGTCCTCTCCGAATGTGACCACTGAGGCCAATCGGTGGCCTGAGTAAAGGACCTGTGATGTCACCAATGAGGTATGTGAGTGACAATCCAGTTCCTTTCCTGGGGCCGCTGATTGGCCTCAGCAGTCACATGTGAGGATTTCTGCTGGACATCACCCAAAGACAGGTGTGTTTTTTTTTTTTTTTTGTTTTTGTTTTTTTTTACCTTCCACGGTCTACAGGAACAAAAAAAAAATCAGTGTATCCTGGACAACCCCTTTAATGTAGCATCGGGACCTTTCCCTGGCACATATATTTAAATGTGCGGAAATCACAGTTTGAAAAGAGCCTAAATAATGGTGGGTTCATATTTGTGCTATTTTGGTCTGTTCTTCTGTTCCGTCGTAGGAACTGAAGAACAGACTTGGGCTACATGCACAAGAACATATGCAGGGTCCGTGGTAAATTTGCACAGACGGCACGTGGATGATATTTGTGCTGCCCATTCCTCCACAGACCCATTAATTTGCTTCATGCCTCCTTACATGCACCCATGATGCATGGATGTGTATATGGGGTCATTAGAATATAATGGGTAGTGTGCTATTCGTGAAAAACACAGCTACGCGTCCCTGTGATTAACGCCTAAACATTAAAATGGATCTGTCTGACTGACAACTGATCCTGAGGAACCCCATTGACTATATAATGGGGTCTGTTGGGTACCTGCCTTGACTTCTCCAGATGAAAAAGTTGTGCTTGCAGGCTTTTTTTTTTTTTTTTTTTTTTCATCTGTGATGCTAGACAGACTCTGTGCCAGAGCCCAGGTGTGAACATAACCAAACACAATCTCTGACATTCACTCAGATTGTTCCATTTGTATCTTCCATACACTGGAGTTTTGTAATCCTGGTAGGTGTTTTCTACATTTTTTTTTTTTTTTTTTTTTTTTTTTGGTCTCCATGTAACACTATTGCTATGGTCGATGAGACAATGTACAGTTCTAATGAAATTAATTTTACTAATTAGGAACTATAATGAGGACTTCCAACAATCTGTACTAATGTATCCGCTTCTTTAATCTTTGTACATAGTATTATGTTTTATTATCCAGCTGGTGGTCATTGCCGTGCCATGTATAAAGCAACCGCTGGGTGCATGTATTAATCTCCTGGCACTCCTCCTGAAGGACTCTCACGGTTTTGTAAACTGAAGTGTGGCGTGCCAGATTCTGACTGCCCGCTTATCACTCTGACATAGAGCCAGTGCCATATACAGCAAAGCTAGCCAAGAATCATATATAACATGAATGTGACCAGTATGACTCCCTACTGAGGAAAGACGTCCCTTATATGTGAAGGGCTACACATGGAATGTGTCCATATGGACAACTCCTGTCCATATGCCCTGTTAAGAGCACAGCCTCAACAGAAATGTATATGAAATTTGGAGACAAGTCGTTTGTATATGAAATTATAGTATTTTAATAGTGGACCATGAGACACTGTTCCATAAAATTTTTTAAAAGACAATCTTATTTCTCAATGTCTGAAAGCACTGCGGAATATTTTGGCGCCATACAAGTGTCAGTCACTGTCTCGTATAGGGCCTACACTCTAAATTTTCTATTACTGTCTTTGGTTAATAAAGTGAATTTAAGGGAGTTTGGCAAACTGGAAAACCCGGAGGGTGGAATAGTGGACCCAACACTGGAATGGAGGAGTAACTGACTATGGGTTTTTTGTTTTTTTTATATTGTAACCCACCCATGGCCTCCCTCCCTGGGTTTTGCCGTTTTTCTGGAAAATTCCTTTTAAAGGGAATCTGTCACCAGAACCCAGCATATCAACCCAACCCCGCACATACATAACTGAGGGTCACCTGAATTACTTACACTGTGTTCCTTTTGTGAATCCGTGGCTATCTTGCTGAGAAATCTTTTATCAATATGCAAATGAGCTCTTTGGAGGAAATAGGGCTTTACTACTTACCTCTTTGGAGCAACGCCCTAGTTGTTTCAATGAGATCACTTGCATATTGACAAAAAAAAGCGATGGATACAATGATGTACAAGTGGAAAAACACCATTTGAATCTGTGCTGGGGTGTGGTGACAGAATACCATTCAGATGAAAGTCAAGCTTCTCTTTCCTGAAGAATCCTTATTCAATTGGTCTTGTGACTAGATAAGTTCTGGAGAGTTGACTTGAAAAGACCTGGTTTTCCCTGGTATCTCCTATTAGCGGGATAATGATTGGCCTAGCTGTGTGAATATGGTACATACATGCGTACAGATGTGTAAATACTATACTGCACTGACCACCATCTGCCAGTCGTACTAAAGTGCATGGGAATCTTCTGAAATCATAACATGAATGAACTATTTTTTAATGCTTTGTGTAAAATGCTGTCATTCACCTTAAACGTCAAGGTTAATAAATTTTTGAACATGTATTTGTGACCTGTGTGTGATTTATTCCTTTGGTGACTGCTACATTAAACTTACATTTAGGCTCACATGTCTCCCAGACAGTCATTTTACGGACAGCTGGCTTCCATGGTGATCAGGCCTACATTTCTTTATCAATGGTTGGCCATGCAATATAAGCACTGCCAAAGAAGTTGCTGTTGCCTCCTTCTCGGGATAGGTAGGGGTCCCAATATATGGCATTGCTTCAGAGACACTCCACCCAGATTGGGGCTGTTGCCTGGGAATGGTACAATAAACAGCTAAATTTATGCAGTGAGAAATGACAAAACACAATGTCAAGGTGCATTTTATTGGTTTTTCCGCTGCATCTTTTTCTATTGTTTGTGGCCTTACCCTAAGGCTGAGGTCCCACGTTTCGGGGAAACAGCTTTTTTTAGTTGCAGATTTTGCTACAGTTTTTTTTGAGCCAAAGCCAAGAATGGTTACAAAAGTAATGGGAAATATATAAGAACTACTTATACTTCTATATTCTGCTAAATCGACTCCTGGCTTTGGCTCAAAAAAACAGTGAAATCTGCAACAAAAAAAGCTGCGTTTCCACATTGTGGGGTCTTGGCTTAAAGGGCTTATTTAGGCCTTTTATATTGATAACCTAACCTGATGGGCCATCTGATTCAGATTGGTGGAGCTCCAACTCCTCTCACACTTACCAATCAACAGATTAAAGGTAGTGCTGGAAGTGGTACAGCGCCATCCACTGTACGCTGGCCTGGAATGGTACTGCACTTGCTTTCATTAACGTGAAAGGGAGAGAGCTACAGTACCATTCCAGCAGTTATGCCACCGCTGATCAGACAATTCTGTGGATAAATAATGTTTTAATCTTAGGACAGCCCTTTTAAGTGCTTAAAATGAGTGATAACTTACTAAAAATCGTAAACAGCCCAACCAGAGCAAACAGCAGAGGTCAGATAAATCCTTGCTTATCAGTCACATGTGACTACGTCACTTCTGTAAACTTTCCCATACCAAGAAAGTCTTATGAATCGAGATTACATTTTTCTTATTGATTTTAACCCTTTTCTGCCAGCAAACAACACTGGCAGGTGTGGCAACTCTCTACTTTGTCCAAGGGTTTGCCACTGTTATCCCCCTCATGGGGCGGGATGTGTTGCGCTCATTGGTGACAACCCCTTAGAGAAGGGGAGGAGGCAGGAGTAGATTAGGACTACCATGGGCTGTATGAAGATTGTGTCCCCCATCAGGCTAAAGTTTTCGGGGTCTTTTAAATGGGCTTATTAACCTCTGATGATTCATAGGAATTCTCATTCAATTCCCAGTGTTAGGTTTGGTTTATACATTGTGCAATGTGGTGCGTACATCATGCACCTGGGATGTTGCCGAACCCGGGGGTCACATGAGTATAGGCAAAGGCAATCTTATTCTTAATGGCCACAGGGTACATGTGGGGGACTTCACTGTGACAGCAGACTCTCTTGCTATGCTGGGAGTAGGCATGTACCACCCATACTATGGTGCTGCCCCACTGCTTATTGGAAGACTAGTTCCAACCATGCATATATTCACGGGTACATGTAAAATTCTTCTGCTACCGCAGACCATTTCTAACTGGTATACACTTATTAAAATTGTTGGGATTTGGTCACGAATAGGCCTCCAGGAGCCTTAGCCCCCAGGTGGCAACCCAAAAAGGCCATCTTATAATCCACCAGTGAAAGGAGGCTTATCTTTATCATCTTGGCATGTTCATAGTGTGTGCACCACCAACATCATAGTGGACACATGTCCTGTTAACGCAATAATATTGATTTATGCTAGAATGACCACTGAAGAATAGTAGGCATAGAAAACGCAAAGGGTCCAGGTATTGAATGTGGATCTCCTGTAATGAACAGATTTAGACATATTGGCCTCCAGTTTCCCCACGTGATGTGTTCAGCAAAGACTGGGCCACCCAGCAAACTTTTGACTTGGCCCCCCACAGCATAGCGCCCCTTTACTGACCCTCTCACAGTATAATACCCCATTTAGACACACTATAATGTCCCATAGCGGCCCCTCCACACACACACACACACACACACACACCCCCATCGTGGCCCCCAGCACACACTATTATGCCCCATAGTGAACCACCCATGAACAATTATTATAGTCTGGGGTCTTTTCAGACCCCAGGATATAATGATCGGAGACCCAGGGGAGGATACAAACAAACAATTTTACTTACCTCTCCCAGGCTCCAGTGCACTCCCCGCTGTTTTCGGCCCTCTTCAATGTTGGTACAGCCATCACCTGAGCCAGGCCGGCGTCGCGACGCATAATGATGCTGGCCTGGCCCACGTGACATCTTGCACTTCATCAAAGAGGCCCGAAGACTGCCGGAGAGGTAAGTAAGTGTGTGGTTTTTGTTTTTTTTTGTTTTTTTTTTTCCCCCCTCACCTCCGATCATTATACTTTGGGGTCTAAAAAGACCCCGGAGTATAATAGCAGTATTTGTTGGGGTTTGGGGGTCTGCGGCCTAACTTACTGATCCCCGCTCCTGCTCATAGCCGCCTTCGCTTCCCAGACAGCTGTGAGCAGGAGCGGGGATCGGTAAGTAAATAGGGTCCATTACCTACTGGGGTTACACCAGCAGGTAACGGCCTATTTAAAAAAAATAAAAAAATCAGGGGCCTGACAGGCCCCCTAATGTCCTGGGCCCTGTGGCAGCCACTACCACTGCTGCCCCGGTATTTATGCCACTGGATGTGTGACAATACATAGTGTTGTGATTTCTATGGGGAAGCAGTTCAGTGTCTTGGAGGTCTGGTGACTCCACTTGTTTGCCTTATTATTATCGGCACTGGATTTTACCACTTATTTGGAGCTAGGCATCAATAAACCAGTGGGTTGAGCAAATTTGGTATTTACCTTTTTAAGTCACATTGGGGGATGCTTGGGGGTTATTTTTTTATTTGTCAATAAAAGTTAAGTTTATTTTTCTTCCCTTATCACAGTCAGCCATTTTAATAATGGGTATTAGCTGATCTATATACAGTGAATGGAGTTAAATGGATTGTATGATATTAGAAAAACATAGCTGCTTTTTCCCAGGAACAGTGCCAAACTTGTCTATGGGCTGTATATGGTATTGCAGCTCTTGTTTATCCACTTCAATGAGACTCATCTGCAGTACCAATTATCTAAAGGATCACCAAACAACACACCAGATGGTTAGAAATGAAAATAGCAGGTTCTGCTTGTTTTATTTCTTGCTTGTAACACAGCAAAATTGGGACACATATGTATCACAACGCCATAACAAGTAGTTCTCATTATTGATATGTAGAATCAGGGATTAGTTTTGTGCAACATTTCGTTCAAATAGTTGAACTTCATCAGGCTATATCCCTATATACAATAAAGCAAAATACATGAATAAATATGTTGTCGTGGACTTAGTAAAGTGTCAACAATGAATCATCTCAGTTTAGATACATACTGTATTACAAATATTGATACACTAATGAGGCCCACACATCCATCCATAGCGCTGCACCCCCCTATTTCTCCTCTCTCGTCACTGTCTACCGCCATAACCGTCATTTCCGTTCTGCCGATGACCTTAGACTTGCATCCCCTGTTATCCGATCACCCCACTCCCGTCACCAAGACTCTTCTCGAGCTGCACCGGTGCTCTGGAATGCTTTACCCAGGACAATCCGACTAATCCCCAACTACAGCAGCTTCAAAACTGCCCTAAAATCACATCTGTATGGTCAGGCTTATCACGTGCCCTGATCACAGTGTAGTGTGTTTAGGTGGAGAACAATAACACCTTTTATCCTTCCTCCTCTGTTCCTCAGATCCTGTCCTCTCCTCCTTGTGCTTAGTATATGTTTATTCATAGATACTGGCTGGTGACGGGTTCATACAGCTTCAGTTACACAACCTTTTCTATTAAAAGATGGCTGGACCATGGTAACAAACAAGCCCTCTGACCTCTCGTGTCCCCCTATCTCCTAGAATGTAAGCTCTTGCGAGCAGGGCACTCACTCCTATTGTTTGATATGTTTATTTCTTTGTCACATTGTAATGTCTCATATTGTCTGTTCATGTGTCCTCTGATTTGTAAAGTGCTACGGAATATGTTGGCGCTATATAAATAAAGTTATTATTATTAATGAGGTACAAGCAAAGAAATATGGGTATAGAAGAGAAGGAAAATAGAAGCAAGATGGAGTGAATAGATGTTGGAAAATACAGAAGGAGAAGGATAAAAAAAGGAAGAGAAAGAAAAAGAGGTAAAATGCAGAAAAACATGTAAGGTGAGACGTATACTATGATATGGTGTAAAATGAATATATTACAACTCAAGGGTCTTAGGGGAAAATTGGTATATAAATAAATGTGTACATTTATATATGTTCCCCCTCCGTTACTTTAATAGTTACCAACTGTGCGTTTCACAGTGGAACGCACCATCCTAATACACTATGCACACGGACAGTGCTTAGGAGTTGGGAAGTTCAGGACACCTTCACATGACTTCCGCTGATGCGGTCCAACGTTGGACCACATATATGAGTCAATGAGCGATGCTGGACATGCGCAGTTGAATTTTTACGTACAACTTGCGTGATATGATTGGCGCTACAGGTGTCTCTTATTGAGACACCGTAGCCCTATAAAAAGACCCACCCCATGCCACCAACGCTACAAAGACCTACAACTGAATTACTAATACTAATCCTGGCTAGTCTTTGCCCATACTCACCACATTTTCTCATTTGATATACATTAACTTCCCTTTGAGACTTTTTCTTTAACCACTTCATAATCTCTCCCTCCCCTCTGCTTCTGGTTTCCCCTTACATTTTGCAGCTCTTTTCCCACTCCTTATACCAATTTTCCCCTAAGACCCTTGAGTTGTAATATATTCACCTTATAATATATCCTAGTATACGTCTCACCTTACGTGTTTTTCTGCATTTTTTCCCTCTTTCTTTCTCTTTTCCTATTTTTTTTTCTCTCTCTCCCTTTCTTTCGTCCCTTCTGTATTTTCCATTTCTATTCACTCCATCTTGCTGCTATCTTCCTCTTCTTCTTTTCCCATATTTCTTTGCTTGTACCTCATTAGTGTCTCTAATCTAATATTTTTAATACAATAATCTCAACTGAGGTGAGTCATTGTTGACACTTTATTAAGTCTGCACCAACGTATTTATTCATGTAATTTGCTTTATTGTATATAGGGATCTATCCTGATGAAGTTCAACTGTTTGAACGAAATGTTGCAGGAAGCTAAGGCTGGGTTCACACCTGCGCATGTACTCCGTATATAGGACTCACAATCTACATTCCCTATCAGTATGTCTTTGGAGCGCTGCAGTACTAACCATCCCTTACATAATTGGATTTGGTCGGAGGACCCTTTCACCAGTACCACCATTCCTGACACTGAGTGTGCGGAACCAGTGAAACACAGAATAATCTGCAGTACCAGACACAGCCCAGGGACAAGAGTGGCGCTGTTATTTCAGGAAAGCTGTCAGTTTTTTTCCAATGTCCTACAACCCCTTTAACTCGATTTGTCTCATTGTCGACTAAATAGCTAACGATCAGATATGTATGAAACAGCATCTGAAATATAAAACATGGAGTGTATATGTAATATATATAGTCACTTTTTTTTTTGTACCAGATGAATTTTCCTGGAGTCAGGTGGTCCGTCACCATCGAGTGAGTCTTAGCACACTACTACTGGTATACAATATACTGTATGCACCTATGTATCTTGCTTTATGTACTGCACAATAGAGGGACCGTGCAAAGGATAAACCTGCATTTCTAGTTTTGTCTCTCAGCTCTATAATGTAAATATGGCTTTTTTTTTTTACAATGTGACTTGGAGCTTATTGTAATACTGAACTATAATGTATTAGTATAGTGTTCCTGCTGCTATACAGCGAGGTTAGTGTATGATGCTATGGTGACTGTGGTCTCTATAGAAACGAATTCCCCTCTCTGCTCTGAAGCATATCCGTGTTGGTGACGACATACTCATGTGTAAGAGGCGTGTACACAACATGGAAATGAAGCTGAAGTAAGAAAGGACACTCGCACCTTCACAGAACTAAGACTTCAAGCAGCAGCCGCATGTAAGTACATACAGTGCATTTCAAGTACAGTAACGCCTGAGTCCGTTTTTTTTTTTTTTTTTACATTTTTGGGACTAAAATGTAGTTTTAGATTTCCAATAATTGTCCCATATCCCTTATAATGATAAATACGTATGATTTATATTTAACACTCTCTTAAAGGATGTGACCTTGATTTAAGAATTTATACCCAGGATCTTGTATCTTATATCCGTGAATTTCTTTATGGCACTGACCAGATAGGCAATTCCACTGTGCAGGAATTATGATTTTGTAGCAATTTTAGAGACTGTTTGATTGTATATCACCGTAGTGTGGTGTTTTTGTTTCATTTGTCTCCTTTTGACTTTAGTAGTAGAAAAAATTAAAAAAAAAAAACTTCAGTTCTAGGAACTTTTCCAATATGTCTTGTGTTAACTAAATCCCTTACAACAATTGTGGCAAGAATTGCTTGTATTACAAATGTTTTTCTTGGAAGAGTGAAGAAATCAGGTGATACCTTTTAGAGGCTGAGTATATTTGATGGTAAGCTTTCGAGAGTACTAGCTCTCTTCAGACATGGTGTTATACAAGAAACTGAAAATTCAGACTTTTTATACGCAAGATGTGGACCTTCAAAGGATCTTAGAATCTTTAAAAATAACAAAATGCAATATAAGTAGAGAAGTTATTTACAACAGGTCGGAAATATACAAACTGGAAACTTGTGGGGCATGACAGAGGGGTCAGTAATTCTTGCTGTTATCTGTTTGCAATCAGGTGGTGATTTGTGACCCTCACTGTTCAAACATAGTGTGACATGAAACTGGCATGAATATTAAGTCCAAATTGCAGAGTTTGAGATTTTTGCATTAACTTATATTCCTATTCCTTTCTCTCCCTCTGCATCTTAAAATGTCCCATTAAAACCACAACCCGCAAATCTTCAATAGAGTGGTCTTCTCCGGAGAAATGTGCAGCCACTGGGAGATCTGTTCTGCTGTTGTTAATGGTGAATCTGTGTGAGTTCATGCGCTGACTAAGTCTCTGCCCTGTTTCCCCCACATAGAGGCCTGGGGTGGGACATTGCACACACATTATGAGATACACCACAGCCAGGCTATACGATACAATCGTATTTGCTCCAACAAAGCAGACCTGGACAAGCACCTCCTGGATCTGAGGACAAAATTTCTCCAATTGGGATACAAACCAAAAGTAACAGACAACCAATTAAACAAAGCGGAAGCCATTAACAGAGACAGTCTGCTCACATATAAGGAGACCCAGAAAGAAGCCCGAGTGCCCCTAGTTGTCACCTACAACCCACAGCTGGAGATCCTACGAAGGATTGCCAAGGAGCTCCAACCTGTACTACATAGGGGCAACAGACTCAATGACATATTTCCAGTCCCCCCTCTCCTCTCCTTTCGGCAACCACCAAACCTGTGACATATTATTGTCCGGAGTGCCCTGAAGGCCCCAACTGAAAATGGCACCTCACTTTGTCTGCAAAACAGGTGCAAGACCTGCAGGCACATTCACACCGCTGACAGTGTACCTGTCCCACAGTCACAACAGGTGCACAGAATTAGGGGGACATTTTTCTGCAGGTCTTCCAATGTGGTGTATCTCATAATGTGTGTGCAATGTCCCACCACAGGCCTCTATGTGGGGGAAACAGGGCAGCGACTCAGTCAGCGCATGAACTCACATGATCCAATATTAATAACAGCAGAACCGATCTCCCAGTGGCCACACATTTCTCTGGAGAAAACCACTCTGTTGAAGATTTGCGGGTTGTGGTTTTAATGGGACATTTTAAGACGCAGAGGGAGAGAAAGGAATGGGAATATAAATTAATGCAAAAATTTCAAACTCTGCAATTTGGACTTAATATTCATGCCAGTTTCATGTCACACTATGTATGAACTGTGAGGGTCACAAATCACCACCTGATAACAAACAGCAAGAATTACTGTTCCCTCTGTCACACACCACAAGTTTCCAGATTGTTTGTTTATTTCCTGACCTGTTGTAAATAACGTCTCTACTTTATATTATATTTTGTTACTTAAAGATTCTAAGATCCTTTGAAGGTCCATGTCTTTTGTGTATAAAAAGTCTGTGAATTTTCAGTTTCTAGTATTACACCATGTTTGATGAAGGGAGCTAGTACTCTTGAAAGCTTACCATCAAATATACTCAGTTAGCCTCTAAAAGGTATCACCTGGTTTCTTCACTCTTCCACTACTTTCTATGGCTAACACGGTACAACACTATACTACTAGCAAGTGTTTTTCTTGGAGAGGAGGAATTTTTTCTGATCCAATTCTCGTCACTCTTGTTTGACCCTAAGTCTACGGATGTTGTCCTTAGATATTATGTATTATAATGCTATATGAGAAGTGAAGTTTGCTTCCGCTCCTAGGTAGCCCCTATTTCTATTACCATAAACGTCTTTACTTGTTGCCCAGGCCTCGTTTTCTATAAAAACAGCCCTTTTTACCTCTGTAAAGTAACACTGCTCCCTTTCCTGATCTTCAATTCTTTTAGCAATTCCAGCTTACATAATACTATTGGGCCAATATAGTGGCAAGGTAATAATTCAACCCACATAATAGGTGGCGGGTGCCAGTGTGAATAGCAATGAATATCTTGCTACAATGGAACTTGTCAAAGTCTGGGATATCCCGTAAGTTAAAGGATGATTGATCAAATTGAGATCAGAGAAATTTGAAGACGTCAACCCCTTGAACTCTTCTGATGTTCCTTAAACCGTTCCTTTTGTGGAGTGTAGCGGGATGTATTTTCCTGCTGACTGAAAGTATGTTTTTCTGAAGGGATATACATGGTCTGTAACAGTTTAGATAGGTGGTAAATGTCAAGGTACCATCCACAGGAATGCCAGAACCCAAGAATCCCTATGAGAATATTGCCCAAAACATTGCACTGCCTTTGCTGGCTTGTCGTCTTCTCATAGGGCATCCAATCCCATCTCTTCACCAGCTAACAGTATGTACACATCCGTATCCGGATATATACGTGATGATCCTTGTTCATCAAACGAAGCCATGTCCAGTTCTGACAGACCCATTGTGGGTGTTCTTCAGAGCTGAGCAGGGTTCAGTATAGTTATGATCACCAGTCTGTGGCCGCGCAGCCCCATATGCAACTGTGATGCCCAGCATCTTCTGACACCTTTTTATCATAGCCACCGTTCATTGCTCAGCAATTTGTACTCCAGTAGCTTTTGTGTGGAGTCAGACCAGAGGGCTATTCTCTGTTCACCACGTGTATCGATAAGGCTTGGGTGCTCAGGACCCTTCCCTGATTCATTCACTTATTTGGACCAGTTTTATTGGTATTTATCACTGCATATTGGAAACACTCCCATCCTCACCCTGCACTCCTCTACACACCTCTATGTAGCTGTGCCCAGGGGAAGAGCCCTGTGTGTCACTCCCACTGGCACAGAGGCAGGTTGGTCAGAGGGCTCATGCTGATACTTGTCCACCTTCACAAGCAGCTGCAATGGGCATGTGAGCGTCAGAAGTGGACTATGGCACAATGGAAGAAGGTGGCATGATCATGTGGACAATCAGATGCAAATATTTCTTTGGGGAAGAGATGGCACAGTGTTGCACTATGGGTGACAGGCCCTCTTTAACACAGGAGGACAGCCTATTTATTATTATGCTTACTTATATAGCGCCATCATATTCCGCAGTGCTTTACAGACATTGACAGTTACTGTCCCATATAGGGATCACAATCTATATTCCCTATCAGTATGTCTTTGGATTGTGGGAGGAAACCCATGCAAACACAGTATCCAATGCGAAGACCTATTCCATTAATAGAATGCAAGAGATATGAATTCCTATGAGCCTAGAATGATGCTCATCCCCAATCTTAGTACTGCAAAATGCAAGGTGTGTATGTATATATATATATATATATATATATACACTAGAGGAAGGACACGGGTATATTTCATTTTTTGTTTGTGTAGTGACCCCATAAGAATTGGCCAGTTTTGCACTTGACATCCAGTATGGCAGTCCAGTATAGGTATAGTCTATTTATGGCTGTGTTGCTATGGAAACCTGGTAAATGAAATGTGAACTTACATTGGCTAATACACGTCATATGACTGAATATTTAAGAACCTGCGAACTGCTATTGACTCATACAGGACATAAATAGCTTGGTTGCTATGGAAACCTGGTGTAAAGCTGTGTGTATGTCAAGACTGAACCTGCGATTTTCCATTGGTCCATAAGTGTCATGTGATCATGTGCATCTCAGTTTGGATATCAGTGAAAAACCTGCGATCGGTTGTTATGGAAAACCTGGAGTAAAGCTGTGTGTATGTGACCTTGTGTAACAGTGTCATCCACAGCGCCCTGCCCCTTTAAAGCTGACCTACAGCAGTGAAGAAAAATGGCTGGGTTGTTATTGAAACCTGGAGTGCAGCTGTGTGCATGTGGCTGACAATGCTTTGTCAGATTGGAGACGGGCTTGGGTCTGCTGGGGAGTTTCAGCAGCTCGCTGTTGTCTGTAACATACCTTATCAGATTGGAGACAGGCTTGGGTCTGCTGAGAGTTTTCATTAGCTTGAGCAGCAGCCATGCGTTTTGCTGCAGGGGACATGAGTAGTTTAAAAAACGTTTCAATTTATAAGAATGCTGAAATCCAGTATGGCAGTCCAGTCAGTGGCGTAAATACCGGTTTAGCAGTGGTAGCAGCTGCCACAGGGCCCGGGACTCTGTTTTTTTTTTTTTTTTTAACACCAGCAGGTAACCGGCCCTATTTACTTACCGATCCCCACTCCTGCTCACGGCCGCCTGCACTTCAACTTCTACAGAGGCGGCTGTGAGCAGGAGCGGGGATTGGTAAGTAAGGCCTGTGGGCCGTGAACCCCACAAACACTGCTATCATTATACTCTGGGGTCTTTTCAGCAGGCTTCAGGCCTCCTTGGTGGCATCCCAGATGTCGGTGGGCCAGTCCGACGTCATTATGCATTGCGATACATGCCTGGCTCACTTGACATCTGGTCCAACATTGAAGAAGTAGTGGGAAGTGCGCATAATACTATATGAAGGGGCCACTATGATACTGTGTGCAGGGGCCACCATGGGGCATAATAGTGTGTGCAGAAATGCAGTTTGTGCGTGGGGGGGGTTGACGGGGGGGGGTCCCATGTCAAATGTTTGCCTTGGGGCCCTGCCATTGCTAGTTACGCCACTGAGTCCAGTATAGGTACAGTCTATTTATGGCTGTGTTGCTATGGAAACCTGGTAAATTAAATGTGAACTTATATTGGCTGATACACGTGATATGACTGAATATTTAAGGTCCTGTGAACTGCTATTCACTAATACAGGTCATGCATAGCTTGGTTGCTATGGAAACCTGTGTGCCTGAGGAGAGTAAGCACCTGCAAGCTCTTATTGGCTGATAAGTGACATGTGACTGTGTGTATGGCAGTTGGAATATGAGTGAAAGACTTGCAGGCTTGTATAGACTAATGCTGGTCATTTTTTGGGAATACTGTACCTCAGGAACGGTACGTCCAAGAGAGCTGAGACCCAGTCTATAATATTCCCAGACACCTGATGTACATGTGTGCTAAATTTGGTGAGGATCGGTCCAGTCGTTTGGTCGTGCATAAATTACAGACAGAAAGACAGATAGACAGACAGGAACTCATTTTTATATATATATAAGAGATATATATATATATATATATATATATATATATATATATATATATATAAACACTTGTCGTCTATACAGGAAACCATGGAAATGAACAGAGAAGATCACGTTCCTGCACACAAGAGGGAGACAAAAGAGGAGCTGGTTGGTAAGTGCTCTCCACTACTTTCTTAATCTATGGTGTCAAAACATGAAAACCTACTTGGAGATGATGATTTTTCCTGATAACACTTAGTTCAGATCTGCGATGCACGTCTGCTCTTGTGGTCCATTGGAGGACAAATGGACAGTTAAAATAAAGGACATCAACGGAGCCCAAGGGACCCCATTGACAATAATGGGGTCTGTCGTCCATTCTTTTGAACTTTTGCCGGAGGAAAAAGTCAGGCCTGCATGACTTTCATCTGGCAACTATAGACGCATCTGCACCGGAGTCTCTGACATCAGTGTGAACCCAGCCTAAACTGTACTGTTCAAATGCCATAGATATAAAAAAAAAAAAAAAAAAATCGTAATACCTTGCTTACCAGCTCTCCTGACATATCTGCTGAAGGAACTACTTGTAGTCCTCATAAAATAATAATTCTAAAACATGTTTTGTTACAATGTTTTATACTCTGTAATTCCTCCTGGAAATGTATGAATAAGTTGTCCACTGGAGTTAGCCACAAACTCTGCCATTGTTCAGTTGGGCAGTGTCACACTAGGGACATCCTCTATACAATTGTAATACAAATACCCAGTTGCCAATTTATTCATACAGTTCCAGGAGGAATAACATAATAACAATACATAGTTGTAAGAAAAGATGCTCCACTGTTGCCTAGTCTAGTACTCTCTAGAAGGTCCCTTAAGAATAAGCTGATCACAAAATGTCTTCTTACTGGGACCTCCAGTGATCAGCTGTAATCTGTTGGGCTCTGCAGCGCCACCACAGAAAAAATGAAGCATTACACATTGCTCTTTCAAATCAATGGACCTCATGTGCAGTGAAAGGGATAGTACTGTAGACTGAGACACTGTTTGTAACCACTCTTAACTTTGAGATGAGGATCCTGAACAGAGAACACCCCTCTTTTAAAGCCACAACTAGAATTGGGGGTAACTTGCTTATTGTTGCGACTGACGTCAGGGATTTCAACCAATCACGAGAAGTAGGGTGTTTTGAAGCCCAGTTTGAATGGAGTGGTGGCCAGAAATGTACCACGCTGCTCCCTTCATTTCATTGGGACTGCTGGAGATAGCTGAAGTACAGCGCTCCACTATCTCCAGCAGTACTATTGAAGTGAATGGAGCGGTGGTGCCCATTTCCAACCAGCCACTCTATTCAAACTAGGGTGCAAAATACCCAGTTATCATGACTGGTGGGTGCCCCAGTGGTCTTACTCCCACTGATCGACATAGGATAGGGGATAACTTGTGAGACTGGACAAAACCTTTAATTATAAATTTCCTAATAGGATATATGAAAATCGATTTTCTAAACTAGACACCCCTTTAAAAGGGGTTATCCGGCCCTTAATGTACGCAACCCTCCCTCCCAAGTATCAAACATCCCTTAGGGGCTGCAAAAACCCCTTTAAGACCCAGACGCAAGTAGCCCCATAACTGAGCCAGGGGTAGATAAGCGAGTGGAGATATCCATGTGATAGTCGCCATTGTTCTTGTCTATCAGCTATGGCACCTGTAGCTTCATGTTTAGTGTTGAGATTTATTCTGCTTCTGTACATAACCAATAGAGGGCTGACAGATAAGATGACATGACACAAGCACATGTAACATGCTATGCAAATATGTAGTTATTTCAAGGTGACAACCTACATACATTTTGCTTTAACAATGCAAGAAGTATGCTGGCTTTCTGGAAATTTCACATAGAAAGAGTTCTGGTAAATTGAAATATTGGTTATTTCACAGATACTGCATGTTCCTGAATGTTACATATACAGTAGTGTACATAAAGGAGATGTATGGGGATCAGACCCCATACATTGAAACAGGCCCTATATTATTTGCTATCTATAAGTACTACTCGGTTTTTCCATAGGCACCACTCCTCTGTTTCTGGCACAATTGGAAGTTTGGTTTGGTTTAGTTGAGTGTTAGTCAAGTTTGGGAGTGAAATCAGGGGGCTTGTGATAGTTAATAGTATGTCATCCGCAAAGAGATTAGTATTATATTCACGATTCCCAATCCGCGCTCCTTTAATATCAGAGTGGGAGCGAATAGTGATAGTGGCTTTATAGCCAGGCGGGGGATAAAGAGCAGCCTTGTCGAGTGCCGCGACAAATATTAATGGATGTGGAGGAGTTTGTGGGGAGCTTTAGAAACACGATGGGGTCGCGGTAGAGAGCATGAAGGGCTCTCTGAAAGTGACCTGAGATGCCCATAAATTTAAGAACATGAGAGAGGTAAGACCAGGACTATCGAAAGCTTTCTCGATGACCAGGACTAATAAAGAGATAGGTTCGTGATGGCGAACCTATGGCACGCGTGCCAGAGAGGGCAGGCAGAGCCCTCTCAGTTGGCACGCGCGCCGTCGCCATGATCGCTCACTAACGGGGAATCCGGTACAGGAATCCTCGTTGGTGAGCAATCGCGTCTTTCAGCTGTATGTGCAAACGCACACACAGCTGAAAGTTGTCAGTGACTGCAGAGTGTGACCTCTGCCCCGACGCAGGCACGATGATGTAAATCATCAGCGCCTGCGATCAGAAGGAGGAGGAGGACGCTCTTCGTGGTAACAAACTACTGTGGTGCATATACTACTGTATGGGGGACACTGAAGCATCTAATACTGTGTGGGGGGGGGACACTGAAGCATCTAATACTGTGTGGGGGACACTGAAGCATCTAATACTGTATGGGGGACACTGAAGCATCTAATACTGTGTGGGGGGGGACACTGAAGCATCTAATACTGTATGGGGGACACTGAAACATCTAATGCTGTGTGGGGGGGGGGACACTGGAAGCATCTAATACTGTATGGGGGACACTGAAGCATCTAATACTGTATGGGGGACACTGAAGCATCTAATACTGTGTGGGGGACACTGAAGCATCTAATACTGTATGGGGGGGGGGACACTGAAGCATCTAATACTATATGGGGGACACTGAAGCATCTAATACTGTGTGGGGGGGGGGCACTGAAGCATCTAATACTGTATGGGGGACACTGAAGCATCTAATACTGTGTGGGGGGGGGGGCACTGAAGCATCTAATACTGTGTGGGGGACACTGAAGCATCTAATACTGTGTGGGGGGGGGACACTGAAGCATCTAATACTGTATGGGGGACACTGAAGCATCTAATACTGTGTGGGGGGGCACTGAAGCATCTAATACTGTAGGGGGGAACACCGAAGCATCTAATACTGTGTGGGGGGGGGACACTGAAGCATCTAATACTGTATGGGGGACACCGAAGCATCTAATACTGTGTGGGGGGGACACCGAAGCATCTAATACTGTATGTGGGGGACACTGAAGCATCTAATACTGTGTGGGGGGGGGGACACTGAAGCATCTAATACTGTATGGGGGGGGGGGACACTGAAGCATCTAATACTGTATGGGGGGGGGGACACTGAAGCATCTAATACTGTATGGGGGACACTGAAGCATCTAATACTGTGTGGGGGGGGACACTGAAGCATCTAATACTGTATGGGGGACACTGAAGCATCTAATACTGTATGGGGGACACTGAAGCATCTAATACTGTATGGGGGACACTGAAGCATCTAATACTGTATGGGGGACACTGAAGCATCTAATACTGTATGGGGGGACACTGAAGCATCTAATACTGGGGGGGTATGGGGGACACTGAAGCATCTAATCTGTGTGGGGGGGACACTGAAGCATCTAATACTGTGTGGGGGGGGACACTGAAGCATCTAATACTGTATGGGGGACACTGAAGCATCTAATACTGTGTGGGGGACACTGAAGCATCTAATACTGTGTGGGGGGACACTGAAGCATCTAATACTGTGTGGGGGGGACACTGAAGCATCTAATACTGTGTGGGGGACACGGAAGCATCTAATACTGTGTGGGGGGCACTGAAGCATCTAATACTGTATGGGGGGACACTGAAGCATCTAATACTGTGTGGGGGGGACACTGAAGCATCTAATACTGTGGGGGGGACACTGAAGCATCTAATACGTATGTGTGGGGGACACTGAAGCATCTAATACTGGGGGGGGGACACTGAAGCATCTAATACTGTATGGGGGACACTGAAGCATCTAATACTGTGTGGGGGGGGACACTGAAGCATCTAATACTGTGTGGGGGGGGACACTGAAGCATCTAATACTGTATGGGGGGGGACACTGAAGCATCTAATACTGTATGGGGGGGACACTGAAGCATCTAATACTGTGTGGGGGGGGACACTGAAGCATCTAATACTGTGTGGGGGGACACCGAAGCATCTAATACTGTATGGGGGGACACTGAAGCATCTAATACTGTATGGGGGGACACTGAAGCATCTAATACTGTGTGGGGGACACTGAAGCATCTAATACTGTGTGGGGGGACACTGAAGCATCTAATACTGTGTGGGGGGACACTGAAGCATCTAATACTGGGGGGGACACCGAAGCATCTAATACTGTGTGGGGGACACCGAAGCATCTAATACTGTGTGGGGGACACCGAAGCATCTAATACTGTGTGGGGGACACCGAAGCATCTAATACTGTGTGGGGGGGGACACGAGCATGAAGCATCTAATACTGTGTGGGGGGACACTGAAGCATCTAATACTGTGTGGGGGACACTGAAGCATCTAATACTGTGTGGGGGGACACTGAAGCATCTAATACTGTATGGGGGACACTGAAGCATCTAATACTGTATGGGGGACACTGAAGCATCTAATACTGTGTGGGGGGGGACACTGAAGCATCTAATACTGTATGGGGGGGACACTGAAGCATCTAATACTGTGTGGGGGGGACACTGAAGCATCTAATACTGTGTGGGGGGGACACTGAAGCATCTAATACTGTGTGGGGGGGACACGGAAGCATCTAATACTGCGTGGGGGGGGGGGGCAAACTGTGTGGGGGACACTGAAGCATCTAATACTGTATGGGGGGGACACTGAAGCATCTAATACTGTGTGGGGGGGACACTGAAGCATCTAATACTGTATGGGGGGACACTGAAGCATCTAATACTGTGTGGGGGACACTGAAGCATCTAATACTGTATGGGGGACACTGAAGCATCTAATACTGTATGGGGGACACTGAAGCATCTAATACTGTGTGGGGGGACACTGAAGCGTCTAATACTGTGTGGGGGGACACTGAAGCATCTAATACTGCGTGGGGGGGACACGGAAGCATCTAATACTGTGTGGGGGGGACACTGAAGCATCTAATACTGTGTGGGGGACACTGAAGCATCTAATACTGTGTGGGGGGGACACTGAAGCATCTAATACTGTGTGGGGGACACTGAAGCATCTAATACTGTGTGGGGGGGACACTGAAGCATCTAATACTGCGTGGGGGGGGGGGACACTGAAGCATCTAATACTGTGTGGGGGGGGGGACACTGAAGCATCTAATACTGTATGGGGGGACACTGAAGCATCTAATACTGTATGGGGGACACTGAAGCTTCTACTATACTGTAGGGGGGACACTGAAGCATCTAATACTGTGTGGGGTGGGGACACTGAAGCATCTAATACTGTATGGGGGGACACTGAAGCATCTAATACTGTGTGGGGGGGAACACGGAAGCATGCACTAATACTGTGTGGGGGGGACACTGAAGCATCTAATACTGTATGGGGGACACTGAAGCATCTAATACTGTATGGGGGGACACTGAAGCATCTAATACTGTATGGGGGACACTGAAGCATCTAATACTGTATGGAGGACACTGAAGGCATCTAATACTGTGTGGGGGGACACTGAAGCATCTAATACTGTGTGGGGGACACTGAAGCATCTAATACTGTGTGGGGGACACCCTGCTGTGGGGGACACCGAAGCATCTAATACTGTGTGGGGGACACCGAAGGCATCTAATACTGTGTGGGGGACACCGAAGCATCTAATACTGTGTGGGGGGGACACTGAAGCATCTAATACTGTATGGGGGGGGGGACACACCGAAGCATCTAATACTGTGTGGGGGACACCGAAGCATCTAATACTGTGTGGGGGACACCGAAGCATCTAATACTGTGTGGGGACACGGAGCACCGAAGCATCTAATACTGTGTGGGGGGACACTGAAGCATCTAATACTGTGTGGGGGGACACTGAAGCATCTAATACTGTGTGGGGGGGACGACACTGAAGCATCTAATACTGTGTGGGGGGACACACTGAAGCATCTAATACTGTGGGGGGGGACACTGAAGCATCTAATACTGTGTGGGGGGGGACACTGAAGCATCTAATACTGTGTGGGGGGGGGACACTGAAGCATCTAATACTGTGTGGGGGGACACTGAAGCATCTAATACTGTATGGGGGACACTGAAGCATCTAATACTGTGTGGGGGGACACTGAAACACTATACTGGTGGGGGGGACACGGAAGCATCTAATACTGTGTGGGGGGGGGACACTGAAGCATCTAATACTGTATGGAGGGACACTGAAGCATCTAATACTGTGTGGGGGGGACACTGAAGCATCTAATACTGTGTGGGGGACACTGAAGCATCTAATACTGTGTGGGGGGACACTGAAGCATCTAATACTGTATGGGGGACACTGAAGCATCTAATACTGTATGGGGGGACACTGAAGCATCTAATACTGTGTGGGGGGGGGACACTGAAGCATCTAATACTGTATGGGGGGGACACTGAAGCATCTAATACTGTGTGGGGGGGACACTGAAGCATCTAATACTGTGTGGGGGGACACTGAAGCATCTAATACTGTGTGGGGGGACACTGAAGCGTCTAATACTGTATGGGGGACACTGAAGCATCTAATACTGTGTGGGGGGACACTGAAGCATCTAATACTGTGTGGGGGACACTGAAGCGTCTAATACTGTATGGGGGACACTGAAGCATCTAATACTGTGTGGGGGGGGGGACACTGAAGCATCTAATACTGTGGGTGGGGGGGGGGGACACGGAAGCATCTAATACTGTGTGGGGGGGACACTGAAGCATCTAATACTGTGTGGGGGGACACTGAAGCATCTAATACTGTGTGGGGGGGGGACACTGAAGCATCTAATACTGCGTGGGGGGGACACGGAAGCATCTAATACTGTGTGGGGGGACACTGAAGCATCTAATACTGTGTGGGGGGGACACTGAAGCATCTAATACTGTGTGGGGGGGACACTGAAGCATCTAATACTGTGTGGGGGGACACTGAAGCATCTAATACTGTGTGGGGGGGACACTGAAGCATCTAATACTGTGTGGGGGACACTGAAGCATCTAATACTGTGTGGGGGACACTGGTGGGGGACACTGAAGCATCTAATACTGTATGGGGGACACTGAAGCATCTAATTCTGTAAGGGGGACACTGAAGCATCTAATACTGTGTGGGGGGGGGGGACACTGAAGCCCCAAGGGGGGCACGGAAACACCCAACACCCCCCGGGGGGGGGGACACGAAGCATCTAATACTGTGTGGGGGACACTGAAGCATCTAATACTGTATGGGGGGACACTGAAACTAATGCTGTGTGGGGGGACACTGAAGCATCTAATACTGTGTGGGGGACACTGAAGTGTCTAATACTGTATGGGGGACACTGAAGCATCTAATACTGTGTGGGGGACACTGAAGCATCTAATACTGTGTGGGGACACTGACACTGAAGTGTCTAATACTGTATGGGGGACACTGAAGCATCTAATACTGTGTGGGGGACACCGAAGCATCTAATACTGTATGGGGGACACTGAAGCATCTAATACTGTATGGGGGACACTGAAGCATCTAATACTGTGTGGGGGGGGGGGACACTGAAGCATCTAATACTGGTGGTGGGGGGGACACGGAAGCATCTAATACTGTGTGGGGGGGGGACACTGAAGCATCTAATACTGTGTGGGGGGACACTGAAGCATCTAATACTGCGTGGGGGGGGACACTGAAGCATCTAATACTGTGTGGGGGACACTGAAGCATCTAATACTGTGTGGGGGGGGGGACACTGAAGCATCTAATACTGGGGTGGGGGGGACACTGAAGCATCTAATACTGTATGGGGGACACTGAAGCATCTAATACTGTGTGGGGTGGGGGGACACTGAAGCATCTAATACTGTATGGGGGACACTGAAGCATCTAATACTGTGTGGGGGGGACACGGAAGCATCTAATACTGTGTGGGGGGGGACACTGAAGCATCTAATACTGTATGGGGGACACTGAAGCATCTAATACTGTATGGGGGACACTGAAGCATCTAATACTGTATGGGGGACACTGAAGCATCTAATACTGTATGGGGGGACACTGAAGCATCTAATACTGTTTGGGGGGACACTGAAGCATCTAATACTGTGTGGGGGACACTGAAGCATCTAATACTGTGTGGGGGACACCGAAGCATCTAATACTGTGTGGGGGACACCGAAGCATCTAATACTGTGTGGGGGGACACCGAAGCATCTAATACTGTGTGGGGGACAGTGAAGCATCTAATACTGTGGGTGGGGGGCACACACCGGCATCTAATACTGTGTGGGGGACACCGAAGCATCTAATACTGTGTGGGGGACACCGAAGCATCTAATACTGTGTGGGGGACACCGAAGCATCTAATACTGTATGGGGGGGACACTGAAGCATCTAATACTGTGTGGGGGACACTGAAGCATCTAATACTGTATGGGGGGGACACTGAAGCATCTAATACTGTGTGGGGGGGACACTGAAGCATCTAATACTGTATGGGGGACACTGAAGCATCTAATACTGTGTGGGGGGGACACGGAAGCATCTAATACTGCGTGGGGGGGACACTGAAGCATCTAATACTGTATGGGGGACACTGAAGCATCTAATACTGTATGGGGGACACTGAAGCATATAATACTGTATGGGAGACACTGAAGCATCTAATACTGTGTGGGGGGGACACTGAAGCATCTAATACTGCGTGGGGGGGACACGGAAGCATCTAATACTGCGTGGGGGGGACACTGAAGCATCTAATACTGTATGGAGGACACTGAAGCATCTAATACTGTGTGGGGGGGGAGCACTGAAGCATCTAATACTGCGTGGGGGACACTGAAGCATCTAATACTGCGTGGGGGGGGCACTGAAGCATCTAATACTGTATGGGGGACACTGAAGCATCTAATACTGTATGGGGGGGACACTGAAGCATCTAATACTGTGTGGGGGGGGGACACTGAAGCATCTAATACTGTATGGGGGACACTGAAGCATCTAATACTGTGTGGGGGGGACACTGAAGCATCTAATACTGTGTGGGGGGACACTGAAGCATCTAATACTGTGTGGGGGACACTGAAGCGTCTAATACTGTATGGGGGACACTGAAGCATCTAATACTGTGTGGGGGACACTGAAGCATCTAATACTGTGTGGGGGGGACACTGAAGCGTCTAATACTGTATGGGGGACACTGAAGCATCTAATACTGTGTGGGGGACACCGAAGCATCTAATACTGTGTGGGGGGGGGGACACTGAAGCATCTAATACTGCGTGGGGGGGACACGGAAGCATCTAATACTGTATGGGGGACACTGAAGCATCTAATACTGTGTGGGGGGGGGACACTGAAGCATCTAATACTGCGTGGGGGGGACACGGAAGCATCTAATACTGCGTGGGGGGGGACACTGAAGCATCTAATACTGTATGGAGGACACTGAAGCATCTAATACTGTGTGGGGGGGACACTGAAGCATCTAATACTGCGTGGGGGACACCGAAGAATCTAATACTGTGTGGGGGGGACACTGAAGCATCTAATACTGCGTGGGGGGGGGACACTGAAGCATCTAATACTGTATGGGGGACACTGAAGCTTCTAATACTGTATGGGGGACACTGAAGCATCTAATACTGTGTGGGGGGGGGACACTGAAGCATCTAATACTGTATGGGGGACACTGAAGCATCTAATACTGTGTGGGGGGACACGGAAGCATCTAATACTGAGTGGGGGGGACACTGAAGCATCTAATACTGTATGGGGGACACTGAAGCATCTAATACTGTATGGGGGACACTGAAGCATCTAATACTGTATGGGGGGGACACTGAAGCATCTAATACTGTATGGAGGACACTGAAGCATCTAATACTGTGTGGGGGGACACTGAAGCATCTAATACTGTGTGGGGGACACTGAAGCATCTAATACTGTGTGGGGGACACCGAAGCATCTAATACTGTGTGGGGGACACCGAAGCATCTAATACTGTGTGGGGGACACCGAAGCATCTAATACTGTGTGGGGGGGACACACACCGAAGCATCTAATACTGTGTGGGGGACAGTGAAGCATCTAATACTGTATGGGGGGGGACACACCGAAGCATCTAATACTGTGTGGGGGACACCGAAGCATCTAATACTGTGTGGGGGACACCGAAGCATCTAATACTGTGTGGGGGACACCGAAGCATCTTATACTGTGTGGGGGACACCGAAGCATCTAATACTGTGTGGGGGGGACACTGAAGCATCTAATACTGTGTGGGGGACACTGAAGCATCTAATACTGTATGGGGGGGACACTGAAGCATCTAATACTGTGTGGGGGGACGGGGGACACTGAAGCATCTAATACTGTATGGGGGACACTGAAGCATCTAATACTGTGTGGGGGGGACACGGAAGCATCTAATACTGCGTGGGGGGGGGACACTGAAGCATCTAATACTGTATGGGGGACACTGAAGCATCTAATACTGTATGGGGGACACTGAAGCATCTAATACTGTATGGGGGACACTGAAGCATCTAATACTGTGTGGGGGGACACTGAAGCATCTAATACTGCGTGGGGGGGACACGGAAGCATCTAATATTGCGTGGGGGGGAACACTGAAGCATCTAATACTGTATGGAGGACACTGAAGCATCTAATACTGTGTGGGGGGGACACTGAAGCATCTAATACTGCGTGGGGGACACTGAAGCATCTAATACTGCGTGGGGGGGGGCACTGAAGCATCTAATACTGTATGGGGGACACTGAAGCATCTAATACTGTATGGGGGACACTGAAGCATCTAATACTGTGTGGGGGGGGACACTGAAGCATCTAATACTGTATGGGGGACACTGAAGCATCTAATACTGTGTGGGGGGGGACACTGAAGCATCTAATACTGTGTGGGGGGGGACACTGAAGCATCTAATACTGTGTGGGGGGGACACTGATGCATCTAATACTGTGTGGGGGGGGGGCACTGAAGCATCTAATACTGTGTGGGGGACACCGAAGCATCTAATACTGTGTGGGGGACACCGAAGCATCTAATACTGTGTGGGGGACACCGAAGCATCTAATACTGTGTGGGGGACACTGAAGCATCTAATACTGTGTGGGGGGACACTGAAGCATCTAATACTGTGTGGGGGGACACTGAAGCATCTAATACTGTGTGGGGGACACTGAAGCATCTAATACTGTGTGGGGGGACACCGAAGCATCTAATACTGTGTGGGGGACACCGAAGCATCTAATACTGTGTGGGGGACACCGAAGCTACTGGGGGGGACACCGAAGCATCTAATACTGTGTGGGGGACACTGAAGCATCTAATACTGTGTGGGGGACACCGAAGCATCTAATACTGTGTGGGGGACACTGAAGCATCTAATACTGTATGGGGGGGGGGGGACACACCGAAGCATCTAATACTGTGTGGGGGACACCGAAGCATCTAATACTGTGTGGGGGACACCGAAGCATCTAATACTGTGTGGGGGACACTGAAACATCTAATACTGTGTGGGGGACACTGAAGCATATACTACTGTGTGGGGCCCCACTGTGAAGCATAAACTACTGTGTTTGGCCCCACTGTGAAGCATATACTACTGTGTGGGGGGCTTATTGTGAAGCATATAATGTGGGTGGGGGCCCAAAATGGAGTATATAATACTGTGCGGGGGCCTCTGTGGAGCATATAATACTGAGTGGGGGCCACTCTGGAGCATATAATACTGAGTGGGGGCCACTCTGGAGCATATAATACTGTCTGGGGGCCATTCTGGAGCATATAATATTGTCTGGAGGCCACTTCAGAGCGAAATGTACTGTCTGGGGGCCACTTTGGAGCACATTGTACTGTCTCGGTCCCTTCACTATTTATATCATACAGTATCTGTTTTATAGCAGACATGTGATATTATTACAGGCTGTAATAACATTGCACGGTCACTATAAAATAGATCCTGGTTAATTTAAGGTTAAATTGCCGTATTGGCACTTTGCAATAATTTAGTGGGTTTTGGGTTGCAGTTTGGGCACTCGGTCTCTAAAAGGTTCGCCATCACTGAGATAGGTGTATGGTGGCTAGTGAACAATATTACAACGCTTTCTCACATTGTCCGAAGCCTGACTACCAGGAATAAAGCCTACTTGGTCAGAGTGAATGAGGGAGGGTAAGGAGCTATTTAAATGGGTGGTGAGGATAGAGGAGAAAAGTTTAACATCTAAATTTAAAAGTGAAATGGGCCTATAGTTAGATGGGGTTGTGGCATCCTTACCAGAGGGAATTTAATCATATCCTGCAAGGTGGTAAACAGCTGAAGGAGGTGTGAGAAAAGGACAGTTTTAAATTTCTTGTAGTATATAGAGGAAAAGCCATTGGGCCCAGGAGCCTTCCAATTTTTAAGCGTGTCAATGACATCACTCGCTACTTCACTGATTATAGGACCGTTCAAGGCTATGGCTTGAGAGGGGGAAATGGTGGTCAAGCTGAGGGTATGGAGGAAGGAGGCAATCTTTAAGGGGCTGACTGGAATAGGGGCAGTAAATCGAGTTAGGGTTGGAGGTTTCAGTTCTGCCAGGCTCCTGAATTTGGTAAATAGCATTCTGCCGGTGTTGTGCCCTTAATTTAGAGTATAAAAGTAAAACAATCCAGGCAGAGGCTCTGGGCACAGTGCTAGGTGAAGTCACAGGAGCATCTAGGAGGAAGCGCAGTGCCAGGAGGAGCTGAGGGAGGATCAGCAGTCATCTGTTATTCCAGGCACTGTGTGGCAGGCAAGATGGCAGCCGCTTCGTATTAGAGCACTGGAGTCCAGGTGGCAGCAGGCTATCAAGCCCCATCAAGTATAGCCCGTCCATGTCAGTGAGGGACCACACATCAGTCGGGTCCCCACAGTGGTGGTGGTGGTATAGGTGCGAGGCAAGGGACAAGGCAGCCGCACTCTGGGAGATAAAAGATGGTGCCATCGGTGCGTGTGGGGGCCGCAGTCAAGTTCTTTTGCAGCCAGGTAGCGGCTGTTAGCGGAAGGTGAGGCAGTCAAAAGGGGTCCAGCAGTCAGTAGAAGGGGGGGGGGACCCAGTTGGGAACCCCCAATTAGGTGGTAAAAAGGCCACAGAGCCAGGCTTACACCCGTCTATCCTCTACAGCACCAGGCCACACACCCCTAGAAAATAAACTTTTAATACATGTGAAATGAGCTGTCTGGTGCACCCGGAGTGTGGCCGCATCTGCTGTAGTACACATTTTCACCTGCAGTTGCCATACACTTCAAGATCTGTCAATCTTTATGTTGGGGGCGGTGCTGGGTGCTGGAGACCATTGGTGAAAATGGGCGCTCAGGGAGACTCTTCCAAGATATTTTCAGTATTCCACTAACCAGCCCTACAACAGCATATAAGTGGTTTAGAAACTATTTTGGTGGTGGTAGACTCCCTTTAACATGCTGCATTATACAAAATTCTAGTGCATCAAAGTTTGCAAATACACATAACTCACAACCCCCCCCCCCCAAAAAAAAAAAAAAAAAAAAACCTAAAATGGGTCAGATTGGGTTAAGAGGAAGGTGTTTCCCATGCGTCCTATAACTAGTATACAGTGTACTTTTAAATTATACCTGACTCTAGCTTCACACTAATGCAAGGCTGTCCATTGTTGCGATCCATAGGAGGATCAGAGCAATGGAAAGGCGGACTGCTAAAACAGTGGACATATATGGAGCCTGAAGGACCCCATGAAAGTTGGCTTTACTGATGCTACGTGTTAGTGCAAAAGTTGTTGTATCAATGTAAAACTGGGTAACAATTTTTACATTATATTTTATTTGCAGTCCTTGATGCTCCAGAGAGTCCTGACAATCTGTCTATCAGAGGCGTAACTCGAAACTCCTGGGGCCCAATGCATAATCTGTAGTGTTTGTGGTATATTTTATGTGGCAGAGGGGCCTTTTGGTTCGCCACAGGGTCCAGTAGTGACTGCTACCACTGCACCTCCTACGCTACACCCCTCAGTCCATGTTACAAGGGACATAAATGCCCAAGGAACAGAAACCTCTTTGCCAAGTCTTCTGTCCCACATTTACACCTCATATTGTGCAGACATTTTGGCTTGGCATACATCTAACCTTACACTTCATACTCAACAAGTTGGCATCTTATTGTTCTTACTGATTTATCACATGTAAAATAAGATTTCTTGGGTGTTTAAAACATAGCTCAAGAATACAAGACCTTGAAGTTGAATCCAAGCTGACAGGCTGGGCGAGTGGCGCATGATCAGGTAGGGGGGGTAGGGTTAGATAGCAATACAATGTCACAGGAATACTTGGAGAACAAAAGACAAGGAAGTAGTTATCTATAAACCAGATAGCACTAGATACCAGCAGAAGTATGACATGTGTCCAGTCTCCATTGGAGACTCTGTTGTAGAAACTGCTGAAAATTGGCAGAGAGAAAAGTCCTACATAGAGGACTCTTTTTCTATCTGCCGGTTTCAGTTGTGACACCCGGATGACCTCATTATAGTCAATGGGTTTCACCAGTGTCTGTGTGTAACCACTAAAACAGCGGTCCGGCTCTGTCGCTCAGGTTCCCCGGCAGATCCGAATGATGGAGAGCCTGACGCAGATGTGAATCTAGCCTAAGAACATGCCTAACGTGTACCTTATTGTATCATCCAAATAGTCCATCATTCTGTGCTTATTCTATGCTCCCAGTTACACACAGTACAATTCCCCAGCTCAGACCCCACGCAGTATGTGGCCTAAGGAGTGAGCGGCCAGTATAGCGCCCACTGCTCGTAAAGGGAGTCTTCCAGCTTCCCCAAGCATAGTCTACCATGTTACAGAGCACATTACAGGGATAATACACATACCTCTGCTATGGAGGTCACTTTTGTAGATTTGAAAAGAAACTTTGAAGTCTTATGCAGATGTGAAGGACAAGCTATGGAGGTTGCAGCCCTGACAGGGTTAAAACATTAAAAACCTGTATGCCTGAGGTTCCTCTACAAGAAATGTGCACGGTAAGCTATTTACTGTAAAGAATACCATCCGAAAAATGTCCACCCAGCCCTGAGCCCTCAAGTAACACGGTGTCAACATTATTACAGGAATCTCCAATTTGGAAGGTGAACAGCCATTATATTTTGCTTTTGTGTATAGATGAAGCAGCCTCCAAATGAACGGTCATTTCACGATTTCTGAGCCGACTGTTCGGTTTGCAGCTGCTACATCTATGGTGTCCCCTGTAAGTGTGTGTACTGTACAATAGTACTGGTGAAGAGCATGTACTTATTGTAGCACACTTTCTTGTAAGCTTATACTGCCACCTAGTGACAGTTACTAACTGCATTACATACTATGCTAGCATACTATTGTTTGCATATTAATTAAGAGAGTCTATCACCTTGCCCCAGCATATTCAACTGCCACCAGAATAATACAGCAGAGACCCGGTGGCTATGGTGATCGCTCAGCTCCTGAGCGGCCGCAATATTTAAATACCCAACAACCACGGTACTATTATGGCGGATGTCAGAAAGGGGTTAATAAGATATCTTATATCTTACAAAGTTTCTTCTCCTGTACTATTCATTTTTGGAAAGTTGTCTTTATAATCGGAGGTACGCTTTAATTGCCAATGTAGAATTGCCTAGATCATAAAGAAACCGTCAAGGACACATTTGACCAGAATAAACCGGAGTTTGCAGAGAATGGGGTAGTTTGCTGCAGCTGCCTTCTTATGTAGCCATGGCCACCATGACATGTATATCAGGCTAGTCCTCCTAAGGCTAGGTTCACATCTGTGTTGGAGTCTCTGCTTTTCTAGGCTCCCCGTCATCTGGGTCCCCATACAGAACCTAGTGTGAACCTAGCGTAAGCATACATAACATTACTATAATATAAGCCATGGACTTTCCATTTAACAGTACTATTTACTCCCAGTGATAACAATATAAGAGCTAGGGCTGGAGAATAGGTAATAAATGCTTAGTCTATTGAGCTGATCTAAGAGTGTTAAATCCATTCTTTTAGCTACAGAACGTCCAGTGCTATGTCTTATCCTATAGCTATATCTATGTATCTCATTGGTGTATCCATTCAGATAACATAGTACTCTTGTCTGTTTTTTAGATGCTATGAAAGGAGATATAGGTGCATGTGGCTGGATCATTCTGATAATATCTGCTCTATTTGCTGCTATCACCTTCCCTTTTTCAATCTGGTTCTGTGTTAAGGTAACTCTTATTGGTAGACTCATATTAGGAGTTATAGTCCTCTGCTAATATGCTAAGAGGCAGATATTTTATGCCTCTATGTCATTGTATTTATTCTACTATTTCTATGTAAATGTCCTAGATTATTCAAGAATATGAGCGTGCCGTAGTGTTCAGGCTGGGACGTATAATCTCAGGAAAAGCCAGAGGACCAGGTAAGATCTATCTAATGCAGTAAGCCATGATGTATACTTATGTGTAAAACTGTGAAGGTGAGAATATACTGTAGTGTCAGGCTGTCGCAGGTGATTGAAACCCTGCCAACCCGCGGCCCCAGTGCCCAATTTTTTTTTTTTTTTTCCCCCCAAAACTCAGCACGTCAATTTTACCTGCAGAAATTGTGTTTTCCCTATATATTTATTAAGGGTATTAAAACCACAGAGAAAATTCTGCAGATAAAAACTGATACATTTCCGCTGCATTTTTTTTTTTTTTTTTAAGCTACGGTTTGCTCCGTAGGGCCTTAGCTTTAGTGTTCTGACTGCTGCAGTGTTTTATGGTAAATGTTACATTACTAGATTGCACTTACATGTATATTCCACAGTGCAGGATACAGGAGCCTATAAGACCAGATGCTATAGATGTGATCAGTCTGCATGTAGTGTCTGGTCTATGCTGCTATTTAGAGACAGAATCTGCAATGCAAGTTTTTAGTTGTAAGTGATGTTGGCATGTGACTAGGTGAGGTTACAATGGTGGCTTATTATGTTTATATTTATTTCCATTTTTGTAGTATTCACTAGATTTCTTTGGGCTATTATACTGTTTATGGTATGTTTATGCATATATAGTGCTATATAGGTTGTTTTCAACCATCCTTACACATATTTATTTGTACCAGCGGTGTATATCCCCCTATTTATTATTATTGTGACCCCCATTTCCCTCCCTATCGTTATTATGGTATACCTTCACTATTTATCTCCCCATATATGTTTGTTTCATTATTTATGTTAATAAAATGATATTTTATTATAATTTTTTTGTGGTCATGCTATTATGGTGTTCTATGGTTTTACATGATCTACAGAGTTTTTCATGCTTAGCTATTAGCCCTTTTTTGTGTTTGTAAGTGATGTTGTAAAATGAACTAGTCATACAATACTAACATGTTGTCCTACCCACTGCCTTAGAGGAAAAGATGCATTTATGCATTTTTTTATGTACATACAGTGTGTGTGTGTATATATATATATATATATATATATATATATATATATTTGCACATGACTAATATAAAGCAGGCTATAGCAAGCTATAAGGGCTGTAATGTGAAGGACATATACCTGGAATGTGCTTACTGACTTACTCTCCCTTTCTGCACAGGATTAATATTCATTCTCCCCTGCACAGACACCTTTATTAAAGTGGATCTCCGGGTCATATCATTTGCAATCCCTCCACAAGAGGTAGGCTGTATGGCCCAGGTGGTAAAATTGGGACATTTTATAATACAGTCATATGAAAAAGTTTGGGCACCCCTATTAATCTTAATCATTTTTAGTTCTAAATATTTGGGTGTTTGCAACAGCCATTTCAATTTGATATATCTAATAATTGATGGACACAGTAATATTTCAGGATTGAAATGAGATTTATTGTACTAACGGAAAATGTGCAATATGCATTAAACAAAAATTTGACCGGTGCAAAAATTTGGGTACCCTTATCATTTTATTGATTTGAATACTCCTAACTACTTTTTACTGACTTACTGAAGCACAAAATTGGTTTTGTAACCTCACTGAGCTTTGAACTTCATAGCCAGGTGTATCCAATCATGAGAAAAGGTATTTAAGGTGGCCAATTGCAAGTTGTTCTCCTATTTGAATCTCCTCTGAAGAGTGGCATCATGGGCTCCTCAAAACAACTCTCAAATGATCTGAAAACAAAGATTGTTCAACATAGTTGTTCAGGGGAAGGATACAAAAAGTTGTCTCAGAGATTTAACCTGTCAGTTTCCACTGTGAGGAACATAGTAAGGAAATGGAAGACCACAGGGACAGTTCTTGTTAAGCCCAGAAGTGGCAGGCCAAGAAAAATATCAGAAAGGCAGAGAAGAAGAATGGTGAGAACAGTCAAGGACAATCCACAGACCACCTCCAAAGAGCTGCAGCATCATCTTGCTGCAGATGGTGTCACTGTGCATCGGTCAACAATACAGCACACTTTGCACAAGGAGAAGCTGTATGGGAGAGTGATGCGAAAGAAGCCGTTTCTGAAAGCACGCCACAAACAGAGTCGCCTGAGGTATGCAAAAGCACATTTGGACAAGCCAGCTTCATTTTGGAAGAAGGTCCTGTGGACTGATGAAACAAAGATTGAGTTGTTTGGTCATACAAAAAGGCGTTATGCATGGCGTCCAAAAAACACAGTATTCCAAGAAAAACACTTGCTACCCACTGTAAAATTTGGTGGAGGTTCCATCATGCTTTGGGGCTGTGTGGCCAATGCCGGCACCGGGAATCTTGTTAAAGTTGAGGGTCGCATGGATTCAACTCAGTATCAGCAGATTCTTGAGAATAATGTACAAGAATCAGTGACGAATTTGAAGTTACGCCGGGGATGGATATTTCAGCAAGACAATGATCCAAAACACAGCTCCAAATCTACTCAGGCATTCATGCAGAGGAACAATTACAATGTTCTGGAATGGCCATCCCAGTCCCCAGACCTGAATATCATTGAACATCTGTGGGATAATTTGAAGCGGGCTGTCCATGCTCGGCGACCATCAAACTTAACTGAACTGGAATTGTTTTGTAAAGAGGAATGGTCAAAAATACCTTCATCCAGGATCCAGGAACTGATTAAAAGCTACAGGAAGCGACTAGAGGCTGTTATTTTTGCAAAAGGAGGATCTACTAAATATTAATGTCACTTTTCTGTTGAGGTGCCCATACTTTTGCACCGGTCAAATTTTGGTTTAATGCATATTGCACATTTTCTGTTAGTACAATAAACCTCATTTCAATCCTGAAATATTACTGTGTCCATCAGTTATTAGATATATCAAATTGAAATGGCTGTTGCAAACACCCAAATATTTAGAACTAAAAATGATTAAGATTAATAGGGGTGCCCAAACTTTTTCATATGACTGTAGTTCTTTTCTAAGTCTCCCCATGTGAAAGGTCTCTGGTTTTTAAAGTGTAAAAACATCCAAAAATATTCTGTCTGTGATCAGGTCCATTGTACATCTATATATAGATTGTGAGCACGGCTCTCACTCCTATTGTGTGAATAGATTTATGGCTATTGATTTGTTGGCACTATATACACTTTTATTATTGTACAGTACTGTGCAAAAGTGTTAGGCATATGTAGACAAATTGCTGCAAAGTAAGAATGTTTTCAGAAATAGAAGTTTTAATTGTTTATTTTTGTCACTTAAAGTTAAGTAAATGGAGAAAAGAGAAATCTAAATCCCATCAATATTTGGTGTGACCACTCCTTGGCTAAAAAGTCGTGGAAGTGATGATATGGCCCCTACAGAGCTCTGATCTCACCATCATCCAGTCTGTCTGGGATTACATGAAGAGACAGAAGGATTGGAGCAAGCCTACATCCACAGAAGATCTGTGCTTAGTTCTCCAAGATGGCGGGAACAACCTCCCTGCCGAGTTCCTTCAAAAACTGTCTGCAAGTACTGAGAAGAACTGATGGAAGACAAAGTGCAAAGGTCACACCTAATATTGATGGGATTTAGATTTTTTTTTTCCTTCATTTTAATTGACACAAACTATTAACCCTTCTATTTGTGAGAGCATTCTTACATCTGCCTAAAACTTTTGCACAGAACGGTGTATCTGCCATGGCCTGGTCATGTGACCTGAACATATGAGATTTTCTGCAATTACAGTTGCTTCCTTTTTTCAGAATCACCTGTGATAAGAATATTACATTGTTCTGCATAGTGTTTATGGCATATTAGGGTGTATACACCATTATAATATACTGAGCTTACTCTTTGGTATTTTCTTCTAGATCCTTACTAAGGATTCAGTGACAACCACAGTCGATGGTGTGGTGTACTACAAGATTCAGAATGCTATCAAATCTGTGGCGAACGTAAACAATGTTCACTTAGCCACTGCCCAGCTGGCACAGACAACGCTGAGGAACATCCTTGGAACACAAACTCTTTCCAGCATCTTGTCAAACCGTGAGGAGATTGCCCACAACATTCAGGTAAGTCCAGATTTAGGTTGCCCTCTCTAGTCCATATTTCTCCAACCAGTTCTGTCCATGTTTCAGATGACATTGTAAAGTTACAGAAAGACTTGGTTATGTTCTTATCCTGCATAGACCTCATACACCAGGGCAGAATACGTGGAGACTGGTGACTCTCACTGTATATTATATCACGTACATGTGGAAATATTCAAAGACTTGGTAAAAGTTCACAACATTTAAGAAAAGAGAAACTAGAAAATGCAATTTCCATGTAAAATATGTTCAGTGATATAACTGTAGGAGGTTGTGGTCACATTTGGACACTATGGTGTAACCAGTGTGTATTCTCTATAGTGACATCATTGCGGTCACTATCCATAAGTGACATCATGTGACATCATATCTACTATCACTGTTCTGTGATATCACTGTGTACAATATTTTCATACTTTGACATCACCATGTGTATTAGTCTTTCCAACTGACTTCATAGTGTTTGCTATCCATGAACTGCAACTCCATTGTTTATATTTCTGTAACGTGACATCACTTTGTGCATTATTCCTGTATAGTAAAACACAGTGATCATGGCTATTGGACTATAACGTTACTGAATGCAGCTTTTCTGCTTTGTGGTTGTTATCCTTATTCTATGACATCACTGTCTTTAATTCTGTAACATGACATCTGAGTTGATTATTTCTGTAGTGTGACAACACAGTATTTATTAGACCTCTATTGTCACATCATTGTGATTATTATCCTTGAACTGTGACATCACTATCTTTATTATCTCTGTTCTGTGACATCACCGTGTTGATTCTCTGTAGTGTGACATCAGTATTTATTATCTTTGTATTGTGACATCACAGTATTTACTCTCCCTGTACTGGGACTTATTATAACGAAGTGTGACATCAACATGTTTATTATCCCTTCACTGTGACTTCTCCATGTTCATTATCTCTGTACTGTAACATCATTGTGTGCATAATATTTGTACTGTGACATCACTGTGTGCAATATCTCTGTACTGTGACATCACTGATGATGCTATCCCTGCTCTGTGATGTCACTATTTATTTCTGTACTGTGACATCACTGTTTATTACCTCTACACTGAAAGCCTTGTTCATACGAATGTGAAATGCGTCCATGTGGCAGATTTAAGAGACAAATGAACTATACTGTTTAAGCTTTTAGACAGGACAAACTTAAACTAGACAGTCTTAAACTGTGCCTGATGTTTCAGTATCTAATGCTGTTTGAAAATCTGACATATTTTTATTTTCTCTTGCTAACTTTACACTTATTTGGTTTAGTTTTTCACAAAAAAATTACCAAAATTTTGGGCAAATTTTTGGTTTTGCATATTAAGTCCCACCCCTTTCACAATAAACTCCACCCACTTGTCCAGCAAAGAACACATTGTTTTTGAAAGCAACTAAAATGAGTAAAGCATATAAGTCCGCACTGATTAATTCCAGCTGTTTTTCTTTAATAGCTGCAAAGCAAAACTGCACGGCCAATAATGATAGCCAGCTGAAACTAGTCAGTGACAGCATTGGCGGCCTGGGCACTGGATGAGGCTATAGATGCATCCAGGCACCCCATGTGTCACCGCCCTAATAATTGCACTTACTATGACGCCAATCAGTTGACCAATGCAACAATGCTCCATGGTCGGCGGATCTTTATGGATTGAGGCTAGGGATATACGCCGACGTGTGACACAACAAAAAGTTGCCTTGAAGTCGTGCACCAAAAATTTCAATGTATCTCTATGGTGTTGCATTGTGATATGCGACATCTTGCAACTGCAATGTGACATTTGTATAAATTCCAAACCTGTAGGATATTGGTTGCAGGTCTCAAGTCACATGTAACTTTTTTTTTTTTTTTCCATAGATTTCAATGGAAACCAAATGGGAAATCACAGCTCTAAAAGAGTTTGTGCATCTTTTTCTAGTGTGACACATTTCAATGCATAGCCCTAGCCTAAAAGATGCCGGTTATAGTTGTGCGTCGCCCTGTGTTATGAGGAATGTGCAGCCAATAGTCAGTGCAGCTGAATGACGGAGGAATGACTGTGGTAGCCATCATTCTTCTCTCATTCTCTTAGCATGGGATTGTGCAAATAGACCAAGGCAAACAGTGCTGATCAACACATTTCTCATTGATCAGCGCTTGGATAGGCTGGGACCAGCCATTGTAAATGCTGGTCTATTGTAGTATTTTCTGATCAGGTTGTACAACTGCAGAGTCGTAATATTGTCCCATGTGCTTCGTGTTGTAGTCAATACTGGATAATGCTACACACCAATGGGGAGTGAACGTGGAGCGTGTTGAGATGAGGGATGTGCGCCTTCCTGTGCAGATGCAGAGAGCCATGGCTGCGGAGGCAGAAGCTGTACGAGAGGCCAGAGCCAAGGTAATTGTCACACTATACAAGCAGCAAATAATATGCAAAGTACTGGTAAAAGAACTCTATTTTGCATAGATCTCCATCTACTATGGTATAGATCCAGCCATATTGTGATGTTCTTACTGCATTGTCCTGTAAAATTAACCTTAAAGAGATTCACCAACTCCAACAACTCCAGTTTTTAGCATCTGTTAATAGTCGACGTTCCACTGATTACAGCACAGTTGGAATTTTTTCTCTAGCCCCCCACCGTGCCAGAGTAACAATCACAGGTAGTTTTGGTGCCTGATGTGTTAAGTTCTGTGATGTCAGGTGGGTGGTGTCAGGCAGGGGGACTTGATTAAGAGCTCAAATCAGAGGCAGCCAGTGTCAAATCCAATCCAGTGTCAGAGCTCTGAATCACACCCCTTGCCTGCTCCTGCCTGACACCACCCTCCAGATGGTACAGAGTCTAAATAGCACATCAGGCAACAAAACTAACAGCATTGATTGCTCGGGAACAGTGAGGGCTAGAGAAAAAACTTCAACTGTGCCAGTAACAGTGGAGCGGCATCTATTAGTAGATACTAAGACCTGGAGTTGGTGGAGGTGGTGAAAGGTCCTCTTTAAGGAAGTGTGCAAATATACCCAGAATTGGGCATTTCTGGTATGTTTATAGGTGCTTTAGGGTGGAAAATAAAACTGTCCCACCGATGGGGTTTCAAATGTTGGATAAGTATGGATGCTGGTATACGCTAAGAGAGGGATTTCCACGAGAAGGAAGTATCATGTCTAGGCTTCTAACTAAAGGGCTATTCCAGCAACAAGTAGTTACCTGCTATCCTTTGGAGTTGCAGATCAGTGGGTGCGCAACTTGGACCCTGCTGATCACAAGAATTGGGGTGTTGTGCCACTCAACCTCAACAGAGGTTGAGTGGTGGTCAATTATGCATATCTCTGTTCCCATTCTTGTGTCATCCCAGTGGATGGACCCCCACCGATCAGCAAGCGATAATAGGCCCTGTTCACACTCACAATGTTAGGTTGTGTCAGAGGTTCCGGTATTCTTGATGGCAAATATAATGCAGTATTCTAGATATCAAGAATATTGAGAACACAATGGATACCCCATCATAGGTCAATGTGGTCCATTGGGATTTCTTAATCCACTTCAATACAAATCAAACAAATTAAGAAGAGAATTAAATAATGATCATCATAATTTATGGAATCTAGAAAGGGTCTTGCCTTAAATGTGCGCCACAATATTATCCCTCTATGCCAGAAAACTGATGTAGAAGGATTGAGAAATTCCCCCCCCCCACTATACTTAAGTTATCTAATAATCTAATGGTACGACTGTAAAACAGGAACAGCTCAATAAACCAGTAATAAAGAAAATATGAATGAATACTATAAAGTAACACTGATAAATTTCCCATTCTAGATCGTGGCAGCTGAAGGTGAGATGAATGCCTCTCGAGCCCTGAAGGAAGCCTCCATGGTGATATGTGAATCCCCTGCAGCTCTACAACTGCGTTACCTGCAAACACTGAACACAATTGCAACAGAGAATAATTCCACAATTGTATTCCCCATCCCCATTGACCTATTGCAAGGCCTTAACAAGAAATGACCCACCACAGGGCTCTAGAGCCGGTTCAGATGAGGATATTATGTAATATTTCATGGAATATGCTGTATATAGAGAATGCCTTTGCAGAGCTGGGTATTCATATTCATGCAGGTATACTGCTTATGTAAATAATGCTATATATAAAAATGTAAGAACTAGTGCACACACAAAAAAATGCACGATTTGTTTGGTGGCTCGACAACTCTTCCACTTCTGTACTAGTTTTATGCATGGAAAACAAAAATTCTTAGAAGCCAAAAAATGACTTACAATCTAGAGATACTTGAAGGGTTTTTCCAGGCTAAATAATTGGTGAGCGCTGCAGCCTCTTCATTACCAAGCACAAAGCCATACGTTGTGCAGTGGCTGTGCTTGGTATAGGCCATGTGACCAATGACTGTAATGTCACATGGCCTGGGAAGCAGAAGCAGCCTGCCATCTTAACCAGCTGATCCACAGGGGTCCTTGGTGTCAGACCTCCACGAATCTTCAATTGACGTGATAGGTCATCACTTTAAAAGTCCCTGAAAAACCCTTTAAAGACTTAAAAATCCAAAAAATTTCTTAAATTTTTGCGAAAATGCTTGATTAAAAAAAATTTAATTTTTTTTGTCTACAGCTTATGTGTAGACCTAAGTGTATAGAAATTGTTTCCTGCAGTCATACAGCTTCACATCTGTTCTCTACTTGTGTCATTTATCAAATAGTAGCAAGCAGGCTGAAAGGATTCTGACTACTATCAGTGGTTGTTTGTAGTCTGTTACCATGGAGACAGGCAGAAACTCTAGACCAGAGGTTCCCAAACTTTTTTTTCTCGTAGACCACTTTCAAAATTTTACTGGTTTCGGTGGACCCCCTGCTGCTACATTTCTACCATGTTCCCAAAACTCGTCAAAAAATGTGAAGATTAGATTTAACGTAGACCCCCGTGGACCCCTGGGGGTCCACGTGTACCACTTTGGGAATCACTGCTCTAGACACAAAAAGGTATGATATTTTTAATCCAGCCTATTGGAACAATTGAAAAAGTGGTTACAAAGTGGGATTGTGGACATTTTGAGATAATAGCAGGAGACTCCAGAGTGAAGAGTGCCTACAATAAATGCATGTCTGTGCATCACCCAGATACCCTACTGTGTCCAGTGGGCATCATATAATGGTTTATTTTCCCTGTGGTGAAACTGCAGAAAAATTCAATTATTACTGTTTAGTTCCCTCTGCACATTAAAGCTGTTTACTTGGTTTCCTAAAGAATTTAGCAAAGTTTTAACTTGACAGTTTCTAATATTGATGGCCAGGGGCGTAACTAGCAAAGACTAGGCCCCATCGCAAACTTGTGACTGGTACCCCCCACATGGTGTTATACTAGTCCCACATGGTATAAAGACCCCCTTTACTCCAGCTGGTAATGGCCACTATTTAAATATCGATCCCCACGACAGCCTCTGACTGCACTTCCCCTTCAGCCTCCAGGAGGTCCCGGGCACCACGCTGAATAGCGTTAGACGTCTTGATGCTGATCTGTGAGTGACTGACACCTGGGACCTCAGCAGATCAGCTGCTCAGGGACATTGTGTCTCCCGATAATGTTCACATGCTGGGAAGTGCGCTGCTCACTCACCATATTTGTGGTGGCGGGTTTAGGCATTGAAGTCTATGTACACATTATCAGGCGCTGTGCAATGCCAGAGCAGTTGATCTGTGGGACATCCTATGATCAGTTTATTATGCATGAAAGGGATTGATAAATGCAGAGAATCCTTAAATATATTCTTTATCGTAGGAAACAATGCAACCTTTGCTGTATTATAGTCCTACATGTTATTATTGTCTTTATTGCAATATCTATTCATTCTAAAATAAAATGTTTGTCCGGAAATATGTGAGCAATTCCTATGTGGTATTTTAATTGTGCCTTTTGTATGATGACCCTTTTAACAGGGCACGAGGTGTCAGATTATCATATTCTATCAATCATGGAATTATCCTGGTTTTTTTGGGGGTTTTTTTTCTCGGAGGAATTATATAATAGAGCTTAGTGCCCATTCTACTGATTTTGGTTTTTGAGATTCCAGATTATTAATCTGCACAGGAATAAGAAGTATGTCACTTTTGTATTGGTTGGTTCCTGGATTAATAAAGTTCTAAGCAAAATTCCTTTAATCCATCACTGAAAAATTCAGAAAATCAGGCAAAACTGCAACGTGCTATAATATGGCTTGTAACATGGCTCGCCTCTCTGAATAGCCCCTAGTGTTTCCTTTGGCCACACACAAATATATGTTTAGTTTACTGTGTATAAGACGCTATAAAAGAGCAGAAGTCAATCATAATAACACAATGTTTATTGCAGACCGCAGTGAGTTTGGGTCCAAGTTACAAATTATTTGTTGTCATCGTGTAAAAACAGTAACAATATTCTGCCATTACCACCAATGAGAAATGTAATACTCCAGTGATGGATGAAGAAGTTGCAGTCAGTAAACAGCATAGAGATATTATCATTGGCATAGACAATGGGTACAGATATACAACAGGTAGTAACCTACTGACATTGGGTGATCTCTGATCTGGATTGGATGGAATTTAAAATATATTTCCTCCATTGAACGGGATTTTATAGTGTATATAAACATTCCTCTACTTATTGTGTACTAATCCTGAGCTACATTCTGCTTTATACTCCACAGCTGCATTCACAATTCTGCAGGCTTTAGATATGAAATCTCCCAGCACTTGTTGCTTGCAAATGTTTGTACAGAGCTTGCTCGGGTGGTTCTAGAAGATGTAAACTTCATATCAGTTGCTGTACAGTAATCCAAAAAACTTAGCCACATTATAGTATTCTAAGGGGTGCGTCTGATGACAAACTTGTTGACTGTTTCCAATAGCAATCAATTGAGTGGAGCACTAAACTAGAATACAGGTCATAACTCAAGATAAGTCATGTCGTGTTTTTATAGCTACTTGACTTTTATGTAGCCTATACATAAAGTGAAAACTGACGTTCTCTTTAGTTATAAGAGTGTTTTAAAGGGTCACAAAATGTATAACTATAACAAAGATTACAAAATGCTTTAGGTCCGTGATACAAATAACTGTATACAGAGGATATATTGATACTAGGACCCTAAAGGGTCATTCAGAAGTGTAGTCGTCCATGCAAAGCTACTTGTTCTTTCATATATTTCTATACTTCTGTACTGATCTGGGGCTGCAGCCTCTATTGTACTTCACAGCTGCATTCACTGTTCTGCAGCTGAAACTGTCCCCTGCTGTGACAACAAGACTGTTTATGATGACAACCACAGAATGGTGACTACAGCTCTGTACTGTAATACACACTGTAACTCAGGATCAGTGCAAGATATGTAACATAGTTATGTCCTTCCTTCCTGTTCCTCTTGGCTGGGGACACATTTGTCACAGGGTGACCAGTTTTAAAAACCTGATTTTGCATTACTCTGTCACACAATGTCTATCACATTATTTGTGAATGGCCACCCAGTGGTTCTGTTATGCACTGCGGCATGTCTAGGGTTATGCTACCATGTTGCAACATTGGTTTTATGAGAAATCGAACCCTTAAAGGGGTGTTCTTGTTCTTTTTATGGTTATAGGGAGGCTTAAAATAACAAATACTTACCTCTCCACTCAGCTGGGGGTCCATTGGAGAGTCTCCATTCGGGCCCCCAGTCTCTGTTTACCTTTTGTGCATGAGCACGTCAGAGAATGAGCGCTGATATAAGACCAGAGACCCAAATGGACCTCTCTGTACTCACCTGCCTGTTTGGCTGGGGTTTCTACAGAGTATTTTATGCCTTCCTATGCCAAAAGAATAGAATAGAAAACCCCTTTAGCCAAATGAAAGCTAAGGGTGGACACATCTGTATTTACAAAGTAACTAAACCTTGTATGTAGGTCAATTCTAAATAGAAACTATAAAGTGATGTGCAATGGTGAACATACCCTTTTGGTAGGCCTACCAACTTATCCCATATGGAGTTTTAGTATTATTAGTTTAGCACTCCACCATTCTTCCTTTCTCTGCAAGTGGAAGGTCCATTTTTAGGGTTACTACATAGTGTTTTTATAGTAGTCTATATAGTAGTATGTTTCTTTAGGATAAATATGGACTAAGTATGTACAACACAAACATGAGGCAAAAAATGCTAAAGTTAGTCAAATTAGAACAAAAACTATATATCTACATTGACCAGTAGTTTTGGTTAATATATAAATAGGTTGAAAGCCAAACTGGAAAATCTGGAATTCTAGTTGAATCTAAACTTCTGAATGTGACAAATTGACAAAGCAAAATGAATAAGGAGCATCTACGTCTGTGCCATCAATAGAAATGGAAACCGATACACAGAGTATATCATTTTAGAGGAATTTTGTAAAGTATTGTAATGAGAAAAAAACAAGAAAAACACAATTATCTGCTTGTTAAAGCACCTCCTGGTGTTCAGGATGTATAAGTCTGTGCATGTTATGCTAGTCAGGCTCTGATGCATGGCCAGTAAAATACAGTACAGCCTCTGCTGCATCCTCAGTACAAGAAGCATTGATATCATTTAGGTTTGACATAGACTTCCTTTCTGCTTCTCAGAGAAAAGGCCCAGCATGGACAGAAACATTTATAACAGTAAAAGATACAGAATCCAAGCAGAGGGGAAAGCAGTTAGAAAAGCACCAGTTACTGCTCAATCCTGAAAGATCCTTCTTATCTCTCTGCCTGATTAGGAGAGCAGCATGGAGGGGTGATATACCTATTTAATAGCTTTCCCCCTTGCTGTTTGGAGTCTGTATCCTGATGTCTACCTTTTATTGCCAGAAATGCTTCTGCCTATGTTGGATTTTCTCTGTGAAGCAGTGGATAGTCTATGTACAGCCTATTGATACTCCTGTTTCTTTCAATGAGGCTACAGCAGAAGCTGTACTGTACTCAATTGGACCTATCTAAATGCTTTTCCCCTCACTGTTTGGAGTCTGTATCAGGACGTCTACCTTTTAATTGTCATGAAAGCTGCTGCCTGCATTGGGCTTTCTCTCTGTAAAGCAGTGGATAGTCTATGTCCAGCCTGTTTCTTCCAATAAGGATACAGCAGAAGCTGTACTGTACTCTACTGGAAATGCACCATTAACAGACCCTCACCAGAATGGCATACACATTAGACATTTTGAACAGGTGGTGTTATTACAAACAGAAAATTGCAATATTCATGTGGGGAAACTTTTCTTAAATTACACTACTTTACAAAGTTACTCTACAATACATATTTAGTTTATGTATTGCCATTTGTATTGATGGCACAATGCCTTTAAGCTCAAGAAGCATGGAAAGTGATGAGTAAAGCTTGCATATATCAGAATGAATGGGGCATTGAAATGCTACATAATATTCTACATACTATGAAATTTATATATACTGTGCACAGTGGTAAAATATAATAACATGCTATTCATTATACACATACCCTTAAGAGGCTCAATGATTGCCAAAATAATAAATTACTTGTTCCCGGCATATTATTCTGTGTAATAATGTATTATATAACACTAATATTTCCTACGTATTTATTTGTGAAAATCAGTCCTATGGTTGGTTCTAGGGAACCTTGTCTTATGTGACTAACAAGATTCCTACAGCATCTAGAACAAATATATGACATGGTGTGAACTTACACCAGTGCTATTTTTGTCAATCAGCAGCATCAACTGTAATATGAAAAAATGTAAAAAAAAAAAATATTCTAAAAAAAAATAATCAAACTTTCATCCAAAACATTTTAAAAATTTTAAAACATTAAAATTTTAGAAACTTTTTTTTTTCCTTTTAATGGTTTACTGTGGCTAAATATGGTTTAACTTGCATGAAAGAGCTAGGAACTATGATCACACACCAGTATATCCAGAGGTGCAAGTTGAAGCTCATGGGCCCCAGTGCTAAACCTGTAAGAGGTCTCCTAAGTACTTAAGTCCGTTTAGAACAGTGGTATATTTTATGTGGCAGAGGGAGCTTTGGGACCCCTCAGGTTCCAGGGCCCAGTAGGGACGGCTACCTCTGCACTCGCTATAGCTACACCCCTGAGCACATGTGTTGTCATGAGAATGCAGCGAATCATAGGAAGTCAATGACATCACTAAAAGTAGCGGTTTAGTTAGTGTCCTATTATGGTCGGTAAAGGTACATGTTAAAGGGTTGTATGAGATTAAAAACAACATGACTGCTTTCATCCATAAAATAGTGTCACTCTTCTCCAATGGCTGAGTTTGGTAATGCAACTCATCCCTATGCAAGTAAATGGTGCAATACCACAGAGAACCTATGGATAAGAGTGGTGCTTTTTCTGTAAAAAAAAAAAAAAAAAAATATGTAGGTACATCTTCCTTATCTTGTACAACCCCCCTGAAAGTTACCTTAAGGCTGAAGCCTCAAGTTGTGGAAACGCAGCTTAATTTGAGCCAAAGCCAAGAATGGGTATAAAAGGAATGGGAAATATATAGGAAGTTCTTATACTTCTACCTGCTGATGAATCCACTCCTGGCTTTGGCTCAAAAAAACACACCAAAATCTGCAACAAAAAAAAAGTTTCCCCAGCGTGTGTGATATTACAGCTCTGACACATTCACCTCAGTGAAGCTGACAAATGCGCTTTTTGTGAAACAGAATTTAAAGGGGTTTTCAAGTGTTAGAAAAGCATCCCAAGCAGCTCCACACCTGTCTACAGGTCATGTGTGGTACAACTCTATAAGAAATACATCTCCACAGTACCGATGACCATCGTCATTTCAGAGTGTTACTGGCTACACTACTACACTACTTTCAACCAAGCAGGATGATCTTAAGTACATCTCTGAGGTTTACCTCTCATTTTATATATTATACTTTGTTGGGTTGTGTTATTCAAACTATCCTGTTGCATTTATAGTACTGGTTTCCTCATTTGGGGCAGAGAGACCTCAGGCTTCAGAGTCGCGGTGTGACCGCACCTCTATATCTCTGCCTTATGTTTCTCTTTTTGTCATGACCTATTTCTTGAAATATTTTGATGAAATCCTAACCAGAGGGTCTCATGTTTTGACTTACTTTTCTGTGTGTCACCGAGCTGTGATTAAATGGCACATGGATGACATCCAGGGTCGTGTGCATGAGGCCTAAGGCCTTATCCGCACAGTCAGTTTTATGCATCAATACCCATAACCAGAAGTGAAACCTAAACCTAGAAAATTCTTTCCATCGTAGGTTTACTCATACTTGATAACTCTCCCACAACCTTTGGAAGGGTCCCAATAAAATGGGTGGGCTCCCAGATGAGCTTACAAATCTCTCTGGCCAGCTGGGTAGCAGCCACTTTATATGTAATTTGGGCACTATATGTGACCATCATGTCCGAAAGGGGGACGTGGCCAGCACATTCAAAGGGGGCATGGTCAACATATCCACAGGCGTGGAAATCTATAAAAGGGGTGTGATCAAGCCCATAGGCTTCTTCTAAAAATTTTTTCCCTGGATTACACTGCGAAAAGTTGCAAGCATGCACTAACTACTTCTTCCAAACAGTAGGTAGGTCTGTCATTGTCTGAAAACATAAAAATTTATAGGCCACCATGCACATAAGAAAACCTACCGTTTGCACCAAAGTATAAAGGAACTAAGGATTGGACATGATAAAATTCATCATACTTAATCATTGTTATTCAGTTCTCCCCAATGAAAACACATGCATGCTTGACCAGAAAGGGCATGCATGTGTATGGGGAAGGTTTATGGACAACTTATTTCTGAATAATTCCTAGTTTTCTTTTGTGTTGGTTTTGACATACTTTGAGGGCAATTTCTTTTTGTACTTATTTAGATCTATATACTTGTAGCCAAGAAGGACAAGGTCCATGTTACTAGCAACTGGGACATATGTGAAAAGGACTGCTAGAATGTCTTCACTAGCCAGTAGACAAGGAGAACCTCACATGACCAGCATGATGGCATTCAGTGCAATAAATTCATAATCTTCTATAGATACATCTCTATAGATACATCTTGCAGACCTCCTTATAATCTAATGTTCTATTCTGTCTTTATAATAAGACGTCATGGACTGGGCAACCCACATTTCCCTAGACTAGCACCATTAACCTCAGAGGAATCTTTGGTTGACAAGGAATAATAAAAAATAGATGAATACAATGGGAAAGATTTCACCTTTCTGCGGTAACTTGACCATGTCATCATATCATAAAATATAAGAGAAAAGAACAATATTATATCAGCACAATGATGAATATAAAGTCTCTTGGCAAAAAACAATGATAAAACTGACATGTAGCGCAGGATCATTGAACCTCGAATGGCTAATATTAGACTAAGCTCTCCCCGTGAATGAAGAGATGAGCTCTCAGCACCTTTGCATATTTCCGTTTTAAATAATATAAAAGAAATACAAGAGGATTATCCTCATTTACAGTTTTTTTAGCGCCTCTTCATGTTTAGTGCATGAGTTCAGGTTGTCAGGAATCCCGGTTGTACAAGCAATGGTTTGGTGTTTCGGTCCCATCGGTGCCCCTCCATAGTCCTCCCAACACTTTAAACATACATGAGGTATTTAAGAGCAGACGGACCATAGGGCACAGAGTACAGCATGCAGGCGTCTTCTGGAAAGAGTTAATAAAATTCATAACTTGCTATTTTTGAGGCACCTCTACATGACTTGGCTCATGGATCCACTATGTCAAACCTCAGAGCTGTCTGTACTGTATCCACGAGGAGGCATCATGGGTTCACTGCTTCCCGATTCTCTCCCTTCTTCCTTCTTTTTAGACTTTTGCTTCCGCTTCAGCATGAATAAAATAATTGCTATGACACAGACCACTAATAACAATATGGCGGCGATGACGACCACAATGATGACCACGTTAATCTCACTTTCCTTACTATTCACCTCTCTTGGTATTATCCCTTCTAGGGTGATTTCCTTCTCAGGAATCGTCTTTTTGTTGCTACGTTCTAATATGATATGTTGGATGTTGGTTCCTCTGTTGTTGTCGACACCAATTTCCTGAGCAATTGTTGGGGCTTCATTGACATCTCTCTTCTTACGACTGCTCTTGAAATTTCCAGAATTGCTAGCGCTCAATACAGAATGGTACTGGTATTCTAAGCTTCTCTTTCCGATGCCTCTGTTGGTGTTTTCCTTGGACCTCACAGTGTAGATTGTATGGATATACCACTCTCGTCCTGTAGAAACCTGCAAACCATACACAAGATAGTTTCAGGACAATGGTGGCCACAAACTATAGACAAATAGTTTGACTTTGAGTATGTTTCCCATGAAGAGGTATAACAAGAGAACAACCATGCTGACCTACACATAAATTGCATCTTGGACAATACTGAAGAACTACGGTGGCCTTCATAGACAATCTGATTGTGGGCATTTTACTCATTGGTTGCCTTGATCAGTTGTGACTGAGGTGTCTGTACAGCGGTGACCTGTCATAAGTACACTTCTATTACGCAACACCAGAGGCAGAAAGTAATAGAAGTCAATGAGGCAGATTTATAATAACTGAGAACTGGCGTACAAGGCATAAAAATGGACACAATTTTTTTTGCATACGGGATTTTGCGCAGAAAAATTGCAACTTTTTCTATTTTGTGCTGACATCGTCTCTTTCATGGACAGGGGTCAGTGGAGGGTGCACCTGAGTTATGAAGTGGCATGCACCTCCTCATAAATGAGATGCACCCTCCACCGATGTAAGGGATATGAAGACTGGAGTTCAATACACCAGTCTTCATAAATATCCCCCAATTAATTTTACAATATACCATAATATATTAGTATTGCAGTATATTCTATGGGCAATCAAACCCCCTAAGGTTCAAATCCCCCAAGTGGTTTACAAATAAAAGTAAATACAATTTATTCATTTTTTTTAATATTTTAAAAAATCATAAAAATTAAATCAGCCACCCGGAGCACATATAAAAATAAACATAAATAAAGTATCATGGTGTTCTAAAATACCCAATGTAAAAAATTTTAAATTATTTATCCCAAACGGTAAATGCCATAAATGGAAAAAAAAATCTAAATGGTTGAATCACAGGTTTTTTTTAGCCATTTTGCCTCTCCCAAATGAGAGGAATTGTCCCCAAATGATATATATGAAAGCTAAATTTACCCTGCACAAAAAGAAGTCTTACACAGCTCCGCACATGGAAATATTAAAAGTTTACAGCTTTCAGAATATGAGGACTCAAATATTTTTTGCACCTTTCAAAGTTTAGAAATTCTGTAAAGGTATTAAAACATAAAAACTTTATAAAATGGATATCACTGTGATCGTATGTACCCACAGAATATAGGTAATGTGCTATTTTTACCACATAGTGAACTCCGTAAAAACAAAGCCCATAAGAAATTGGCGAAATTGCAGTTTTTTTCTAATTCCACCCAATTCTGAATTTTTCCAGCTTCCAAGTACATTGTACGGAATATTACGTGATATTATTACAAAGTACTATTTGTCCCACAAAAAATAAGCCTTCATAAGACTCTGTGAACGGCAAAATAAAAAATTTGTAGGCTTTAGAAAGCTGATAGATTTGTACATTAATACCAGGTCAGACCAGAGAAGGAAAATACATTATTCATTACACATAAGGAATGTAAGATTTATCTAACATTTTGGAGCGAAGATCGGACAGAATTACTCCTATACTTCACCTGCACATGACAGGAAACAGCATCTGAGATAACAGAGGACTCCAGTGATTATTATCAGGGATCACTCACCTGGAACAGAGGAGTGGAGTCAACTTTAAATCCATCTGAGCCAGGTTGTCTGACTAGAGGTAATGCCTCTGGGTCATCGGCGGCCAGCCTGGCATTAAACAAGATGCTGCCAAATTTACCAGCCTGAGTCTCTGGCTGTGCTTTATCCTGCATGAACACAAAATAACATAAGATATTATGTGCCCGGAATGAAAAAGAAATGAAAAGATGACAGTAACGATAATGCTCAATGCTTTACAAGTATCAGGACATAACCTATAGGGAGTACTGAGCTTTTAGGGCCGGGTACATGAGGGGCTCAATTACCCCAATGCTACATAAGGATACAGCAATACTATGAGCAATGCAAAAGTAAGATAAAAACAATTTACTCAAATAAAATGGGATGATCAGACAGAAAAACTCACCAATATCTTAAATCGGTACAGGAGAGATGTAGAGTCCGCGAGGCAGCCATATTCATTATCCAGTGGATTATATTTGGGTACGTAGCCATCTGCTCCGGTGCAGAGGAAGACTTTCTCAATGCTGCAGTAAAACGAATTACCCAGGTTCTGGACTGGATCTACCATCACTCGGCCATAGATGATGTCACCTGCAGGAAACACAATCACTCACAGGCTTGTGGATAGGAAAACCTTCAGCCAGACCATGGGGATAGCATCCTCTTTGGTCATAGAATCTGTGCTACTATGGACTTATTTATTTATGCTGATATATAAGGCTCAGCTGATGAATCTGGTTCATGGTAACGTCAGTGGTAATTATACCCCTTAAAGGGGTTGTCAGCCAGCCCCTATAGCACATGAGATGGAAGAAGGGGGCAGAGCGACCCCTGCGTTGGGGCACTGTTTCTGATCACGTGACCATAAGGCAGACTCCTCGGGTCCATCATTAACAGTACATCCTAACAGGTAAGTGAATCTAAACTCCATGGACAACCCCTTTAAGTTTTATTGACCTGAAAGGGGTTGTTTCATAAAGACATATAAGGTCCATACACTTTATTAGAGTACATATACATCATAGAGGGGGTTACCCAGCTCAGGACCCTCTTCTATGAGCCACAATGGAGAGCTGTTCATCTGAATGGGTGCCATGTATTACTTAAAGGGGATTTCCAATGAACATAACCATACTTAAATTTGTACACAATGTTAGGCTATGTTCACATCTGCAGCAGATGACCGCCCGTTGGGAATCCATCTGAAAAACTTAGGGATTCATAAAAAAATGGACACAAATGGTTACACAATGGATACCACAATCCGTTGTTTTTGATGGATCCGTCAAAGGCTATCTGTCAAAAAAGTGTCTGTGTCCATTTTTGGTGGATCCGTTTTTAATTTTTTTCCCACCCCTCGTCTTCATTCTTCATTCTGAGCATGCACAAAGAAGAATAAAGACAGAAAAACGAATTGCAAAACAGACACAAACAGATTTTAATCTGTTGGTAATCCATTTGTTTTCCATAGACCTCAATGTTAAAAAAGATGGATGTGCTGCTGTCTTTCGTGTATCATTATTTTTTGGAAGGAGCAAAGGAGCTGCAAGTCCGACTTTTGTCTCCATCCAAGAAAGTGGATATATGGTGGAAATGCTCCAAGCACTCACCTGCGGATGGTTTTAAAAACCCATTTGAATTTAGTTACCGGTAATCAGTTTTTATGACTTTTTGACAAAAACTGATTAGGTGCGGAGACACCAACACAGATGTGAACCCAGCCTAAAATAATCATTTTTGCCAATGGATATGACCATGAATGCAGGAACTTTCTATGATCTGGGACTTGTCAAAAACCCAGCCATGATTTCCTTATTGTGGACAGGTTATTGGGCAGGGACACTACATGTAAGAGAAGATATCCCAGCCACGATAAGGACATCATGGTTGGGTTTCTGACAAGTCCCAGACCATAGAAAGTTCCTGCGTTCATGGCCATATTCATTGCAACCGATTAAGACAAAAAACCATCACCACCAAGATGGTTAGAGAAATTTTTACAAATTTTTAGTTATTTATGTTTGCAAAAATGTTTAACTATCAATTGTCTACAAATGTATACATCTACTGCAGGCGCAATTTACCCCAGGAAATCTCCACCACAGGTCAATTTATGTGCAAATTCTGCTGTGGATAAGATTTGTGACATCCATATTGCTGCTACTGTAAATGCTTCAGATTTTCCCTCCCCAATTCTTCAGTGTGGACATACTCTAAGAATATACTCTTCAGTCGATCATCAATGTGATACAGCCATTAACAATCACTTTACCTTCAGAGAACGCTATGTCACTCTCTTGCCCAAATCCCATGGATCCATCAGACAGCCATAGTGATTTCTTAGACAGAAGCAGCATCTGGGTATTTAAGCTAAACTCAGTAGCGACCGGGTCACTGACCTGTAGATGAAAATATATGATGACTCCCATCATGTACACCCAGGAGATACAATGATGGACATACGTTATTTCCGTCTCATGTTGTTACCTGTTGGAATCTGATATCGACATCAAAAGTGATGGGCTCCCGAGGGTTACACACAGTGGGTATACTGTATTCCTGGTACGGAGAAGTAGTGCAAGGGATGAGTTTAACTGTGTAAGTGCCAGAGTAGTCCCGAACCTGTACAAGATATGATCATTTAAGCCGAGTGACATGATAGGAAAACATCAGTAGTCAGATTAGCGAACACCACTTACAGCAAAGTCAGAGACAAAACTCCATTGCTGAATGGGCTGGTGATAACTGGGCTCATTCCTCACAAGAATCAAGGTAAAGGTCAACTCGGGATGATCGGCTGACATGATCATGGAGGTCAATGATGTCCCTGGATAAAAAAATAAAATACTGAAAATTATCATAGCTAATATTGATTTACAAATCTTCATCACATACAATTTACCGTAGTTTAATGGGACTGCACAGAGAATACTCAGGTGAAAAAAGCAATGTCCAAGCAAATCTCAGTTTCCATAACCTGTCCCTATCCCACTAGGGGATATATTCTACCTCTGCTTTCTAACTAATACAATAACAATTATACTATTATCTTATATAAGATAATAAAATAACATAATTTGTCTGCTCACACTGGGTGTAATTGAATATAATCTGTTATAATATATAATCTCCCTTACCACAGGATGCCAGGGCCGAAGGACACTAGGGAATATAATCTACCTCTGCTTTCTAACTTGACACCAGATAATATAATCTGTCTGCTCACACTGGATGTAACTGAATATAATCTGTTTCTCCCCATTAGATGTAAGGGATATAATCTTCCTTACCACTGGATGCCAAGGCGGAAGGACACTAGGGAATATAATCTCTTGTGAGACGTGCCAGAGAGAAGCACCGGACTGAACTTGTGCCAGAAAAAAGACACAATGTGCAGGCATGGGACTTCAAGAGGGAGGTGCACGGGCACAGGGGAGGTTTATGGTGTATATTATAGTGATGTGGGCAGCAGAAGGTGGAGCTTTAACACTGGGCGCTGGGGCACTTGGGGCCACTGTAACACCCCTCGTGCACCATCATTAGCATATTTTCTTGATGCTGCACCATCTTTACTTACTTATCTGCGACAGTTCTGTCACACCGATGGCAATAGAGTGCACTATCAGGTCAGTGACTATGGAGTTCCTACTCTTTATTAGAGCACCCTATTAATGCTATAAAGTGTAGAAATGCATATGGTGGCAGGCAATCTCTAGCTGACCATTCACATTGGGTTATTGTCAACTCAACAGTCCATGTTGTTCAGTCTGGCCATTGGCAGGTATAGGAGAAGATAAGGACTGGGCAGTTGTATTTCAACATGCCTGATCCTTTTATCAAAGGAAATAAAATACTGCCAGAAGTGTCTAGCAGCAACTTCCCTCCCTCTCCTCACTCAGAACACATGCATGCTTGGCTGAGTGTATTGTGGGGATATTGAGAGTAATCGTGTTTAGCTGAATGAATGTTTAAGTGACATCCCTCTAAAGTGTATAGTCAGCCTTACATTGTTATCATGCCCAGGGAGTCATTACTATTCTTACCAGGATGTGACATAACAAATAGACCATAGAATCGAGCTTCTGTTTTAAAGTTGACAACCAAGCGACCTTCTTCATTTATACGCATGCTGGTTGGGTAGAGGGAGCCTAAAGAGAAAAGACAAGCATACAATATATAACTGCTACTAATACATATATATATGTGTGTATGTAGATATAGGAGTCTATATTATAAAAGCAATGATGCAATGAAATAGAGCATTGTCAATGACCAATGTACTCGAAAGAAAGATCCAGCCATAATGATCTCAAAGGAACTCTAATCTGGGCCCACCAGATTTCTAGAAGTAATGGACTCTATAGAGCACTTAAATAGGCAGTGTCATTCCAACAAACTTTGCATAAATTAATAGTACAAAAAAATGTATGTAAAATATCCTCTTTCTGCTCTTTACCTGCTTCCTTGCTAAATTACCTTTTATTCTGAAAATCACTGATCAAGACAGACTGCAGGTCACATGACTCATCTCTATAAAAGTCTATAGGGGGAGGAGAGAGCAGGAAACACACGAGAAAGGCATGCTTAGTCTAATGCTGGAACTAAATAGGAACTTTCTATCACAACCAAAGTACATTTCAGTACATCTCTATATATGTCCTGCATGGACCTTGGACTGAGTGAGACACACAGTTATAAAGCGGATCCTCCTCTACTCACTGTGTGCAGTGTATGGCAGCTAGTTTCCACCCACCAGTCTAAAGAGAACTACAATGTCCAGATACAGCATGCAGAGGGGGAAACTACTAAAGACTGCAGAATTTAAAGGTGAGTCAGCAGGTAAACATTACTGCTCTGAACAGCAGATCTGCGGGGGTGCTTGCTGACAGACCCTAGGATAGGCCATCAATATTAGAAACAGGAGAACCCCTTTAAGTCATATAATGAATAAAACTTTATAATGAATAAAGGATGGGACCCACCAAAAATATGAAGTCAGGAAAAAGTCAAAAGGGTGTTAGTGTTACTTTTATACTGAATAGATGGATAAAAATGGCTGAAGCAGTGATTTACCAGTGACAATGCTAGATAAATGGTGTGTGCCACTGACTAAACTGATGTGAAGAGACCCTGGTTACAAATTCTAGAGTTATGCCCCTGATATATCAGAAGATCAGTTGGATTCAAGTGTAAGTGGTGTAGTAGTAGTAACCACTTATAACCAGCAGATGTCATTGTTGTCAAAAACATCTCCAAGATGCCTATAACAAATTTTTGACCATACAATATAAGGTAGATCTTGTATAATATATTGAAATGAACTTATTAACAGTCCCTGCATGCTATCAATTAATACCTGTAATGCATACAGGGGTTATCCAGGGAGTATTATTCTACTTACCTCCTAAGAGGTTTTTATGATGCTGTGCTGGGGGTTCTGGGCTGGTTCTGATCCCAGATCACGTGATTTGAATCAGCACCCAACCCTGGGTCGCTCCGCCCCCTTTCTCCTCTCCCCTATTCACAGGTAGCTACTATAATCTGCCAGCCCTCACAACTAGGTAACTAGGTGAAAACTTGGAAGGAGCTGGAGCGACCCGGGAGCCAGGTGCTGACCCGAGGTCAGGATCGGCCTAAAACTCCAAGTTACAGCATTATAAAAACCTTGGAGGAAGGAAAATAAGACTTCCTGGACAACCCCTTTAATCTTCTTCGATATTATACAACTTTATATAATATTCATTTGGAGAGATCTCTAAAAATATCAGAACACAAAATTTTTACTTTCTATAAAAAATCATTTATGTCAGGGCTAGAACTTTGGTTGTGTGACACACATCACTAGGTCACACCACAACCTCACATAGTTGTGATACCAGACTTCACATGACACGTCCATGCCACATGTATCCTTGATCCCATATAGCAAATCACAAGCGAATTTTCCAACATAGCGTTCAAAGTGAATTGTGTGAATGCAGCAAAGAAGAAAATGAACTGTAAAATAGTTGTGTGACTAGGCTAGGTTCACACTCGGTCTGATCTGTTTGCGGTTTACGTCCCCAAACCCGCTTAAAAAGCAAGCAGGACTTTTCTCTCCGCATTTTTTGGGCGGAAACTGGGCGGACCCCATTATAGTCTATGGGGTCCACGGGTTTCCATGGGTAACTACTTTCTAAGCAGGTGAGCTTTCTATTTTTTTGGGTCCCCAAGCGGACCCGAAGAACGGAAAGCCGAACGCTAGTGTGAACCTAGCGTTAAATGCATCCGCGAGATCAGGACAAACTACACACATTCTACAGCCATGCGAATTGCCATGTAGGCGTCGCCTTAAAACTACAGGTTAACAAATCTTCAACAAAATATTGTGGATTTCCCATGTTTTTTTTCCTTATTAAGAAGCAAATACTGAGACATTAAAAATGTCAAAAAACAAGAACTGTAAAAAACAAAAAAAAAAAAACCTGACAGTCTTGACTGTTTGTTACAATGTATCGGTGCAGGGAAAATATATCACTCTACAATCAAGGCTGTTTAGTTGACATAGAATTGCATAGCCTAAATACAACTGAAGCAAACCCTCAGTTGTCAGAGGTGTTCGCTATGTACAGGTTGTGTAGTTCCCATATACTCACAGGAAGCAGAAATCTGGAAAATGGTGAGAAAATATAACATGGATTATATCAGAAAGTTATATAATTTTTCATTATGCAGTAGTTTAGCTTATTTACAAAAAACAGGATATTTATTGGATTTTTTTTCTGATGTGGCATCCTCTTACAGCATAGCTTCCGGCAAACATGAACATACCCTAAGGGTAAAGACATTTCTACCTTGTAATTCGGCTTCGGGAGGGCTCCCAATCCCATCCTTCCACAAGATGGCAGTGTCGTACACAAAGGTTAACCGAAGCTCAGAGTGTAGGTCAAAGTGCTGCCACCCGCCAACACCCACAGGTGAGTGAAACACATAGGACACGTACAGGGGCACCCGCAGTGTTACATAGGACTGCACAAGATTCAAGACCTGTAAGGAGATAAAATACAAGAAGCCTTCAGAAATATTGAGCATTATTATAACTATTTAACTATAACATTATTATAACATTATTTAACTATAAAAATACATTATGAGTGTGTATACTGTATGGGTATTCATGTAAAAGCACCATATACCTGTGTTTATATGTGCAAAACCCCCTGGATTATATGGGAGTCTCCAGAACAAGAGAATATAGCCAGCCCCTTCTCCTACATAGGCTGGATTAATATGGTGGCCATATGCCAGGCTGTAGGCTGGATGTGCAGGCAAGCAAGAAATTGGGCCTCTATGTTGTGCCACTATTCCTTGTGGCACTGTTTGGCTGCCAATATTCCTGGGGGGGGGGGTAACTGGGTGGTAGACACCATTTCAGGGCATGAAATATGGCTGGCACTATACATGGGGAAAATATATGACTGGCACAACTCCTTTAGGAATTATACCGCCAACATTATTTCTGAGGGAACTGTGTGGCTGACACTATTTCTGGGGGCACTGTGTGGCTGACACTATTTCTGGGGGTACTGTGTGGCTGACACCATTTCTGGGGGTACTGTGTGGCTGACACTATTTCTGGGGGCACTGTGTGGCTGACACCATTTCTGGGGGCACTGTGTGGTGTGGGACACTATTTCTGGGGGCACTTGTACCTAGGGGGTTGACACTATTTCTGAGGGCACTGTGTGGCTGACACTATTTCTGGGGGCACTGTGTGGTTGACACTATTTCTGGGGGCACTTTATAGTTGACACTATTTCTGGGGGCACTGTGTGGTTGACACTATTTCTGGGGGCACTTTATAGTTGACACTATTTCTGGGGGCACTGTGTGGCTGACACTATTTCTGGGGGCACTGTGTGGTTGACACTATTTCTGGGGGCACTGTGTGGTTGACACTATTTCTGGGGGCACTTTATAGTTGACACTATTTCTGGGGGCACTGTGTGGCTGACATTATTTCTGGGGGCACTTTATGTTGACACTATTTCTGGGGGCACTGTGTGGCTGACACTATTTCTGGGGGCCTGTGTGGTTGACACTATTTCTGGGGGCACTGTGTGGTTGACACTATTTCTGGGGGCACTTTATAGTTGACACCATTTCTGGGGGTACTGTGTGGTTGACACTATTTCTGGGGGCACTGTGTGGTTGACACTATTTCTGGGGGCACTTTATAGTTGACACTATTTCTGGGGGGGGCACTGTGTGGCTGACACATTTCTGGGGGCACTGTGTGGTTGACACTATTTCTGGGGGCACTTTATAGTTGACACTATTTCTGGGGGCACTGTGTGGTTGACACTATTTTTGGGGGCACTTTATAGTTGACACTATTTCTGGGGGCACTGTGTGGCTGACACTATTTCTGGGGGCACTTTATAGTTGACACTATTTCTGGGGGCACTGTGTGGCTGACACTATTTCTGGGGGCACTTTATAGTTGACACTATTTCTGGGGGCACTGTGTGGTTGACACTATTTCTGGGGGCACTGTGTGGCTGACACTATTTCTGGGGGCACTGTGTGGCTGACACTATTTCTGGGGGCACTGTGTGGTTGACATAAAATTCTGGCTCAAAATTAGCCAACTAAAAGGTGGTATAAACCTAGACTAGACACTGTAAAGATACATCAGATTTATCATCCGGCATCCGCCATGATAATTCTAGCAAATATTCAGATTGTCTGTGTAAGGTTACGCTGTCTCTTAGTAAATCTGGGCCAGTGAGTACAGTATACAGTAACATGGCGGTATATGTACAATATACATTACAAGTCATTAGAGTCAGAGCCCCGGCTTCTCGTGCTGGTTGTGTTATCTGCAGATTTTACATTACAGCAGAGGACGTCCTTGTTCTGGTTGGCTAATAATGCCAGTAAGTGTTATGTTATCTGATTGGCTCCGTACACCACAATGCTGGCATAACACAGTGAATATCATCCGGCTCTGTGTATTTTATTATTTCAGCCTTAACCACATATAACAATACAGTATTCATGCATTTCCTCCTATGTACATTTTCCATCAAAGTTCCTATAGGAGTTGCCACCCAGCTTTTCCAGGCTCCTCATGAGCTAATCTGGCCAATTTTGAGCAAAAGATTTAACAATAACTTTATATTTTCGAACCTTAGGCAACCACCCAGGGGGTTAAAATATCCGCATATTAAGGGTCACACAATTCTACAAAGAATATTTCCGCTCTTAGGTCTATAAATAGAAGAAAAACATCATTGTAAGATGTAAGAGTCTTGGACTGCGGCCTTGTCCATACACATTCATTATACAGCTGCTCCAAGTTCTCAATTGTCTAGTGGTATCCAGGGGCTGCCCGCGGTGACATTACTGGTGCAGACTTTGTGGAGACTCGGCACTTTAGCTTGGCTTTGGTGTTAATCTTCCTGGCACAGGTGCCATGTGAGCTCATGGGAATGGCTTTCTAGTAATCTGTATGTACCTGGGGGCAACCGCTGGGGGCTATGGAGCATTTACACCACAGTCTAACACTTATTTTCTAATAGTCAGGTTGTAGGTCTTTGGGTTAAGACATATCATGTTTACGTCTAAATAGGATATTTTTTTAGTTTCTGATACAGAGATACAGATCTGAATCCTTCATAGTGACATGCAAAGTCGCTAGCGTGGGCACGGTAGGTCTGTATCAGAAGAATTGGGCCTCAACCAGGGCTGTGGAGTCGGTAGGCCAAACCAATGACCCCTCTATGTTTCCACAGACCAACACCGACTCCTGCTTCAGCTCCGACTTTATAAATGGCTGACGGTCATGGTCAGACAGAAGTAGTAAAGCTCCTGTAATTCATTAAATAGACACTAAATTGGCTTCCTATGAAAGTAAATATGCAACAATCTATACATGTAATTAATTATACAATATCAATAATTGTATAATATATTTAAAAATAATCATTTAATTTTTGGACATATAATACACTGTATAAATGGCAGACTGTTTTGTTTTAGGCTAACAATATGAAATATTAGCCAGAAAGTTAAAAAGAAAGCATATTTGTTTTTTCAAATTATAAGCCTAAGAATTCTAACCACCCCATAAAAAACATTATGTGTATAAAAATTATACAGAAGAATACAGCATATGACACAATATAAACCCAGGCACATCATGTTAGTAGCTTATTAGGCCTCATGCACACAACCGTGTACACAGTTGTTTTACTAGCCATAAGAAACACAGCTAGCACACGGACCCATTCATTTCTATGGCCCCATACACACATCCGTGTTTTTTCACATTGTATGTGGCCGTGAGCAAAACTCAGGACAGGTTCCTGTCCATTTTACGGACCGTGCTCACTAGCCTCAATGAATGGGGTGGTGCACGGGCCATTCAATTAAACTAAAGCATACTAAAAACAAGTAGGGTTAAACAGGATTATGATACTGATGATCTATCCTTAGCATAGATCATTTATATCAGATTGGTGGGGGCCTTACACCCAGCACCCCACAATCAGGTTGTTGAAAAGGATTTGGCATTTGGACGAGTGTTGGGGCATTTTTATTTCTTAGCAGGCACAGTGCCATACACTGCATAGTGGCTGCACTTAGTACTGCAGAATGGCCATATGACCCACGATTGTGACGTCACTGGCCTGAGAAAAGGACATGGGTTCATTAAGCAGCTCCCCTACCGATCTAATATTTTCTTAGAAAACCCATTATGGCCATTTTCATGTGGATGTAATGTTTCAGTTTGCATATTCTGACTGTAGCACCAAGGCCCTTGAATCCTGGTCAACAGGTTAACATAGAAACTTATAGTCATCTACATTTGGTTCTGTACCATAGGAAGCAAACAGGGGTAAAGCTATAGGGGCTGCAGCAGTAGCAGTTTCTACCAGGCCCTGGACCCTGAGGGGGCCCCAAAGGACCCTCTGCCACATAAAATATACCACTATTCTAAATGGAACATGTTAGGTAGGGCATTTGGGCCCAAGAGCTTAAAGTTACGCCTCTACGCCTGTATTATCCTTTTCTGTACAGTGTCGGTGGTCACTATGATACCTTGGGCAATGTACTTTTAACCTGTCAGTATGTCTACTATTAACATCAGAAATCAAACTTATCTCAAATGTCTGCTGGGGGGCTCCCTTCATTGTCTGTGAAAATCACGAATAAGGGGTGTCCATGCACCCTTCAATGAGACTGCAGCCACAGCCACAACCTCTTTTTGTAATGCTAGCACGCCACCCCCCTTTTTGTGATGTGACAGGCACATGACGTCAGGGCTATGAAGTCGTGGAGATGGGACTAACTTAGGATGGATGTGGTTCAAGGTTTCAAAATAAAATGATGAACTATTTTTAATAATATTATATAATTACAATATTGTATACTAGCCCTGCTTACATGTCCATGGCACATAGACAAAGACAGCCTGGAGGTTGCAGGAGCAGCGAACATGCTCATGGCAGGTAGAGAATGGCAGAGTACCCAATGGTTGTGGGAGAATTTCATGGGCTCAGGAGATTTGTCAGCTCTTCTGGGAATCCGGGAGGTCACCCCTTATTTTGGGACCCTCTTAGATGTTCCAGGAGAGTTGGCAGATATGTTAAAAAATGATTTCTATGAAACACCACACCATTCATCGTAGTGGAGGCCTGTCAGTAGAGCGTGGCTGGGGCAGAAGGAATCTGCTGACAGGCTCCCTTTAAGTTAACCATGAATGAAATCTGAATTTTTTGGGGGTACAGTAGATGCCTCATACACCTCTATGGTGGTATATAAATCCTCTACTGTAATACGGCTGTGTGCATGAAGGTTTGCATATTAGGAAAGAGATTTTTAAGAAAGGGTCATAAATGTGTGACAGTTCCCATGCGGTGTGCACCAAATTCTCCCTCCCGCCACCAGCTTTGACATTGTAAGATGATGGGAATAAATTCTTCTTGTTTTCAATCTGTTCACACTATGTTCACATAAAGAAATGCCACTAATGTTCGGGAAGTCGCATCTGGCAGCAGGTAGAATATCTATATACATCTGTACTTTGGTCACAGCTTAAACACAATACAAGTGTTAAGAAAACCTTAAGATATAAATCTGGTTCAAGAAATATTATCCGTCTTCTTATGCTATCATCAGAAAGGTGAGTAAATATGGCAGCTCTGCGCACACTGAGCCATTCACTGCACATATAACACCTCTGATAACAGGCTTATCCAGCCGTAAGATTTCTCCCAGAGACAGGAGGGACAAAGTGCAGCGCAGATGTCTCTTCAATGGAGTCTGAACTGCAGGGCCGACGTCAAGTAGTTTACTTTTCTGTCTATTTTTAGCAGTGGAAAACCTGTTTTATATAATACTGAGCAGTGATAGGGTGAGAAGTGCTTCTCATTGTATCACCACCTCCAGGTGACTCCAGCCAAAGGTGAAGTTTGAAGATCCTGCACCCCTCAAGCACCAGGAACCCACCAACCATGACTAAACATGCTTTGCATGACAGCTACGGTACATCCCAACAATTTTTGATTGATTCCATTGACTTACAATGGGGTATCAGGATTCTGGTATTGTTGACAGCAAGAAAAATGCTGCAGGCTACACTATTTTTTGCTAAAAAAAACAAAAACAAAAACTTGTCCGGTGAGCAGAGGTTTACTGTATACTTTTCTTTTTTTTTAATACACTCCTAGGTGCAGCTGCATATAAATATCCCAAACCTGACTTTGTTTTCAACCACTGATATCTCTGAAAATAATATAGGTGGAATCTTAGTGTCATACGAAATCTTAGAATCTTCTCTTTCATACGACACCAGAAGCACATTTCTACATTTATAATGGCTGAGATATAACGGTCTAGGGTGACCCTCCCCCAGCCTCACTTTTCCTGCATTACACACAAGCCCCATACACAGTGAGAGGCAGGAACAGCTCTCAATACAGAAGCAAGGAAAAGAATAAAGAAATGCAGGATTTCACAGAAAGGAGCCAAAATTAATAAATAAAGTATATTACAACATTTACAAATGCTACAAATACTGTCAGAAAATCAAAAAGTTGTCTGAAAATTTAGTTACACTTTAATACAATACATGACCTGTAGTAAACTCTGCAGCCTGAACTGAACTCAGTAACCACGGAGTACTATGTTTTATATCAGTCCTTATTGTTTTCTTGACTATGGTTCATTTATTAGAAACAATAAACTCAGTATTAAGCTGCACTCATTTTGTTAAAGGAGACTTCTAGGTGTCACATACAATTGTTCATGATGACACATGCCACAAGACGCTTTAATATGGGGCCATTATAGCACCTGAATAATTCCAGATAAGGCTATAATCTGCAGTTGGTCGAAAGAACATCACAGAGTCTATGGTCACTATTATTCAGGATCTTCTAGACCTTGGCATCCTATATTATTCGCCCACATATCAACTATTGCTGTAAACCTTAAAAGTGCCATAAGAAATGATGGGGACGATTATGGCCATCTGTCTGTTATATGACCTCATTTCTAAGGCTGACACCTGAAAGTTATCTAATATATCATTGATCGCACCTCTGTGTATGGCATCATAAACTGACTAAATGTTTTATTCGGATGTGCTCATGACGGCCTGCCTTTTTCGCCGGCTTCCTTCAGTAATTCGGGGGCGGGGCGTGTTGGGGGGGTGGCTATAATTCTATATTAAGCTCAAGATTTATTCATTGCTTTACTGCTTTCATGCTTGGCATCTTTGGACAGGTTGTAATAATTTTGCCATCCCTATCATGACAGTGACAGCTCTTGCTTTTGCCGTATTTTGGGAAACCCCTCGGTAATAATACCTCCTATTGCCTTGCTAACTGTATGAGTAAGACCCCCATACACATGATAGAAAAGTCAGCCAAAATTAGCCAATTTTATGTGGACTGGATGTTATATGTATGGGGCAGAATACTGTAACCCTTTCAGCTACATTTTTCTCCACAACCTCCCTTATTTAATGATATACTGACCTATTTCATTAAATGGTTAATGATTTCCTGACAAGGTAGGGAACAGATATGACGTACATAAATCTCAGTATACACAGCAGGGAGGAAGGATTTATACTTAGACTGCCAAACATTCCCTCCCTCCACGGCCCACCTGGTCTCTGCGGTAGGTACGCCATTGCCCCCTATTCTCTCAACTCATCATATAAAAAAAAAAGAAAGATTGAGGTATTAAATATCGATGCCCAATTCTTTATTTTCTCAGAGAGTATAATTCACTGCCATTGGTGTCTAAACGGGGGATTTCCCCTATCACAACACACACAGTTGGCCTAACCAAGCATACATATGTAGGGATTGTCGTGAGGAATAGCTGTCAGTTCATTAAAATTTTGGATAATAGCTATTGAATATGTGGGCATATTAACTCTCTTAGGCCTGAACTGTTCAATTCATGACATACAGAGAAAAGTATGGACTCTGTGGTGGGTGACAGGGTTGGGGGTTGAATCTCCAGTTTTGGCTGCAGATTAAGAACATGGCAATGCAATTGTGTATTATGTGAAAATCTGTCAACATTCTATACTGACAGCTCATATCAATATAGACTGCAGCCTATTCTGTATCATGCTGGACCAGAAACACACAGACACCCAAAAAAGCCCCCCAAACCCGAATTCTGTTCACGTTTACAGCAGTGGAGCCCTTCTATGTACAGTAAATGCCATGAATAATTCACTTTGGTTCAGGACTGCCTCTATACACTGCCTAACACATTTATTTTGCATGACTATAAAAAGTACCTTTTATAAGGTGCTAAGTGACATTTGGAAAAGTCAACTGGCAGATCTAAATGTGACATGGAATTGGCACCCCTCCGTGCCTGAATTCATTCCTTTAAATGGCCTTTACTTTAATGTATTTCTTCCAAACCGAGTTGTACAGCTAAAGATACATAAAGACGCCATCTCTAGAAAGCATCAGGGGGTCTTTGATGTCTGAATAACTGAGAGACTAAAAGAACAACTGGTAACACAGGGAGCTGGTAATAAACCAAGGAGCCGGAGTATCTTTGCAGACTTAATCAAACACGGCCATGTTGTCTTAACTATATTCCAGACTGGAGGTAACAACGTTCAGAACGGCGGACATAGCACCCGGGCACCTATCTACCACTAACCAGTATTTCTTTAGCCCAAACCACACTCCACCATTAATAGACAGGGATATTACACAGAAAGTGATGTCAGTGTACATGGATAATGCACCACTTCATCTTCAATAATATCACACCATATTTCCAGCGATGGCAGTAAAAGTCAGCTTGCACCCACTACTAAATTAGAGAAGGCATAAATGTAGGAATTTACTATATATCTGCCAATGCCAACCCACCTGCAGTCAAAGAAGTGTTCACCTGATGGGTCCCATTGTATAGAATATATACACACTAAATAAAAAGTCTAGAGAAATGGCGTGCAACCTTCGGCCCGTGATGGCTATGAATGCGGCCCAATACAAAATCGTAAACTTACTCTTTGTTCACACTAGCGCCACGGTCTCTGTCATTTGGGACCGCCAGGGGACCCGAACAACAGAGAACTGGACTGCTAAAACATCGGTTACACATGGACACTGGCAGACTCCATTGACTATAATGGGATCTGCCATTTCAAAGCTGAAAAGGGCAGAGAAAAAAGTCCTGTGCGTATGACTTTCCTCTCCAATGATTTTCGGCGGTTTCTGCAACAGAGTCTCTAACAGAGACTCCGACCCGGATGTGATCCCAGCCTTACTTTTAATACATTATTATGAGTTTTTTTGTGATCATGTGTTGAAATGTTACGTAAGACAAATGTACATACAATCTCGCTATTTGGACACATCCCTACATATATGTTTTTCAGATTTACTTAAGTAGAACAGACACCATCAGACGTTACATGTGCTTGTGGTGACAACTGCAACTACGTCCATATTGATGCATTACTTTCTCAAATACTATGTCAACCAGTTTTACGTTGCCTTCTTTTCTTTTGCTTGAGATTTGCTTGATTTTAAGACTCTCTGAACAGGCACCTGCATAATGAGCATTATTATGTGAAGACTTTTCTGCTTATCTGTGGTGGTGGATATTACAGAAAATTATGCATGAACCTTTTTTTGGCTCATAAGTTTTTTTTTGGCCCAAGACAACTTCTCTTCTTCCAATGTGGCCCGTAGGCACCAAAAGGTTGGATATCCCAGGTTTGTATTTTATGGTATGGCTTTTGCAACACCGATTTCATGCCTCTATCCTTCTCTGGCATTTCTCGGACAACTATTTGTGAAGGACAAATTCTCCAAACCTGTTTAGTTATGGGAACTACCTCTAATGGTTGTACATAGGGTCATCATATCATCTCATCATGGGTTTATGTTTTTAGACATTAGATAAATTAATAATTAATTGATTTAGATAGATTAATAAATAACTGTGAACTATATTGACAGAAGGTGTAGCAATAACTGAACTTACCTGCCCATCTGTGCCAATGGTGCCTCCACATTCTGTAAGGAGCTCCGACATGTCATAGTAGCTGGTAAAGTCCCATAAGCAAGCCTCTAGGTTAAGATTTCTGTAGAAGCGCAATGTATTCGAGCCTCTGAGCTGTGTAGTATATTGGTAGGGAGAGGTCTCCCCTATGACATTGGTATTTTTGGTGGCATTACTCAGGAACCCATAACGAGTTCTCACTTCATTATAATCCAGAAGATTAGAGCACTTGTGGTTTCCCACCCGTGTACCATCTGGGCTCAACGTAAGCTCAAAGTTAGAAAGTTCCCTAGTCGATATCACTGGAAGCATGCCTGAAATGGAAAAATATATTTAAGTCTCAAAAATGGGTTTTAGTAAATGCATTAAAGGGGTTATCCGATCTGAGCAATACACTTGTCATAGATCCCCACCACTTTCCAAGGTCCCCAGCAGCGCTCTACTTCCAGGTCTCTATCACCCAGTCGCTGTTGAGGTCCGTGATTGGCTGAGCAGTCACTTCCTGTGTATTAAGCGAAACCAGGAAGTAGAGAGCAGCGATGGAACCAGGAACTACGGGAACGGCAGCAGTGGGGATCAGTGAGTTGAGTATTGCTATTTATAATTATTTTCACCCATTCTGCCTTTTTTTTCTTAATTTTTTTCTTGATGGATGACCCCTTTAAACAAATATGAAAAGAGCAAACAATCTAATCATGTATAGTAATCCCTTATCGGTTTGCAGGAACACTTTGATGGGGGAGAATAAATTTATGGAACTGGTTGCATTATCCTGCCAGCTATGTGAAAATAACAAGTTATAAGATCTTGATGTGTCCATTTATATATCAGAAGTCTACACAATGATAATAACCAAACATGTATAAACAGAAAAAATATGTTCCCTACATGTGATCCCTACGGTACAGTAGCAGAAATCACTTTCCAACAATCTCTATCTGACAGTATGTTGACTTACCATCAATATGAGGCAGAGTTATAGTTACTTTAATAAGGTTTGGATGATCGGGATCTTCAGATCCGGTATATCTCATTTTAGCTGAGAAGGGCTCAGCTCCCACTACTCCAGGCACTCTAGGTTGGCAAAGACCTACAATGAGGAATATACAGACATATTCAATGTATTAAGATGAAAATACACCTTTAAGGATACTTGCCTTACTAGTTTGTGTTAAATTCAGTTTTTACTTGACTTGATAATGTTAACAGTTGTAACCATTTGGGTTTGGTGTGAATCCAAAGCTATTTCTCCCCCAATTTTGGTAAAAATTGAAAAATCAACCTAATTTAATTTTAAAGCATATCTAAACTTTCAAATAACTTTTGAGTTTCTGGCAGTACCTCCCTGTATTACATAGGGAAGCTGAAGCTGGGGAAGGGGGTAATTTCAAACGGTTATATCTTGGGCATTATAAAACCTAGAACAGCGATTTTGGAGTCATATAAAAGTGGTTCTCAGCTTGCAGTTCTACATGTAAATTTCCATAGATCTCACCAGTTGAAAAGAGGGAATGAAAGCAGCTTCAACTACATATAAATATGCCAATCCTTACTGTGGTTCAACTGGTGATTCCTCTGGAATTTTACAGGTAGCACACAGTACTGGTGACAGAATCTCATTTTCATATGACACCAGAAGCACTGTTCTATGTTCTAAAATACCTATTGATATACAGTAACTGTTCAAGGTGACACCACTCCAGCCCCAGCTTCAATGCAGCATCCTAGAGCCTGCCCACATCTACACAGTGAGAAGCAGTGTACAGATTTGAGCTCTACAGAGAAACAAGGAAAAGAATAATGAAGAGCAGCATTTCAACATATGTTAATAAAGTATATTACAAAATTTATAAGGGACATAAAAAGTTGTTTCACAGTTTAGTTACACTTTAATAATGCGGAACTATTCTATGTAAACTGGAAAATATACGCTAACTACAATATTTACCATGCAGCTAAGAAACTGTACATGACAGATTATAAATGCTCACCTTCGTCTGTGCTTATGGTTACAATAGTACTCATAAGTTCCAGACCTTCTTGGCCCTCTGTGTTTACAGCTCGTGCCGCACACTGCACCCGTGAACCAGCTTGGAAGTATATTGAATCCAAAGTGATCATTTTAGAAGAAGTAAAGAATGTGTCAAAGTCAACCTCCCTCATAGGACTGGTGACTCCATCCTGACCCTTGGGGGCACTGACCAGCCAGCGGTATCGGGTTAATGTGTCATTAATATTTTCGCTGGTACATATTGATCCAGTTTTTTCATAATCCGAATATTTAGGATTACAGGCCTGGAAAGATAGAAAATAATAAAAATTGTAAAAAAGGGAAATTTTTTTGAGAGCAAGACAACTAAAGAAACACCAATGAAGCAGATGCTACATGGCCTTCTGAAAAGATCCCCCTGTATGAATTATTTGCTACATATGTTACACAAAGGGCTATTTGCTGGGACAGTAGAGAGTTAACACAAGCTGTTTTAGAAATGTATGTGCTAATATCAATTTATTACCTATCCATTGGATGGATGGTAACTGCAAAACTGGTGAGAGCCCAACCAGTGGGACACCCACCATTTGACAAGTCCCCTGCTCCCCCCCCTGCAAAAAAAACTGTGGGCAGGATGTGTTGAATTGAGTAGTGGTCACACATGTGCACTGCCACTCTATTCTGGAGAGAGACTGGACACCTTTATTACCTATCCAATGAAGAAGTAATAAAGAGGTATTCCTGCACAAAACACTAAGAAGTATAAAACAGAAGAAGCAAGCTGTTTGCAGAGACAAGCTAGTTCTGTCATGTACAAAACTCACCGTGATACACGCAACAGGGTAGCCAGCAATGGGATACGGGTTCTCCTTAATCCTAGAGGTGTCATCATAGGTAAAAAGTGACACAACTTGAGGAACGGAGGGGAATGTCACATCTGCCATGCTGTTCATTTCTTCAATGTACACAATGGCTTTGGCCATCTACAAAATGGAAAATCTTGTTACGAAACTACAGCTGTAGAAACTGTGATCCTTTAAGCAAATCTAAATCTCTCTAAATATATATAAATGCCCAAGTGCGATGCCCCCACACCTTAATAATAGTGCTAAACAACATTTAGTGCATCTTCATAGTCCATCTATTAATGTGTCGGGCTGACATGTTGAGAGGTTGTATCTCTAGAGGCAATGTGGCTCTTCTTTTTGTAATTTTTAAGATCATTTCAGGCCTCATAGATCACTGACCCCCTGCTACATACAGACACAAGCTCCAGATCTATCAAACCTTAGTTCATACACCACAAAAAAAAGGGAAAAGCATCAAGTAGGCAGCAGGATAGACAAGTCTACTGAGGCCTCAGACACATTCTGGTACCTGAATTTCAGCAACCATGTTCTCGTCAGGTTTCAGGTGCACAGTAAAAGCTTCTCTCATTTCTCTAACGCCATCGTAAAGGACCTCAATCTCCACAATGTGCTGTGTCTCCCCTTCCTTAAATTCAATCTCTATAAAATACAAAAATTAGCAAAGTGTTAATGAGGAATATAAGTGTATTCCCCTAGGTGCAATCCTCTATACAGTGGAAGGAGCCTTCTGTTTCTAGCTCTGTTCTCTGTATAGGTTCCAGCACTGGAGGCTCTCTGCAACAGCTGATCTGTACAGGGTACAAGTGTCGGACACCCACCAATCTAACATATCTTAAGGATGTCTACAGTCCCCAGCCTAGAAACGCCTATAATCTAAGGCCCCACCTAGTGAATTTAAGCTAAAAAACGTTGCAGGCAAATAATATGCTGCGTTTTTTTTTTTCCACATTGTTTTTCATTGAGTTTTGCTGCATTTTTCTCTGCTTTTTTCCTTTCTCTATTCAATATATAGGGAAAATGTTTGCAATTTCACAGCTAATATAACAGTTTTTCCACAGCTCTTTTTTCCTGTAAGGTGTGGATGAGAGTAATGAAATCTCATTCACTTTGTTGGTACTGTAAAATAGGGGGTTGTTTTCATAGCAGCCAAAAAACGCAGCGTTTCCGCAACAAGGGGCCTTAGCCTTAATCCAATTTCTGGGTTCAGATTAGTTTCCTGCTCCTTATTGTAGGAGATGTGTCAACACAAGTAATGATCCACAACCTGCAGCAATATACAGTAATTACAGGTAAATATTGGGATATCCTATACAGAAATCCCTTCCTTTGAGAACTGGTTTCCCAAGGTCAACAGACTGTGTTTAGACAAGCTCCTACAACAATGGAGGATTAGTTTGTGAGCCAGGTCAGGCCGGGCTATGGTTTTCAATCTGGCTATTGTTATATATATAAAAAAAAAAAAAAAAAAAAGAAAGAAAGAAAAGAAAAAAAAAAAGAAATCAGAGTACAGGACTTTCTTGGAATATATTTTTCGACAAATTATTGCAATATAATTATTTTATTATTTTTGAATTATTATTTTTAATGAATATTTGTCATTTTTGACCCTTCTGTAAAACTGTTATAATTTCTTTTCAGTTTTGGTTATATCAGCTTCTAACTAGATGCTATATTAGACAATGCAAAATTATATAGAAAGTTTTATTTTTCATCTGTATCTCAAGTACACTGCATGTTCTGTTTCTGCCTGTTTCGAACCTGTGTGATCCCACCAGAACCGGTCAATAAAGCTTAAATAATTCTTCCTATACTGATCTAAATTTAAAGGGGTAATATGAGATTAGAAGGAAAAGCAGTGCCATTCTTGCCCACAGGCTGTGTCTGGTATTGCAGTTCATCCCCATCCACTTGGATAGAAGTGAACTGCAAAACCAGACACAACTCAAGCACATGGTGCTGTTTAAAGGAAAACACAGCTCAATATAGAGATAAAACTGGGAATACATATGGATAACACATACCCACATTCAGCATTCATACAGCATTTAGCACTGTGTTTTATAAATATTTCAACACAATTGTATGAATGAGACGTTAAAGTAAATGCCCCCCCTTTTGACACCATGTTTCTTATAGGCCTAAATTCTATACTATTAATGTCTTACTATATCTTTATAGTGCTCAGAGCCCAGTTTATGATAAACAGTTTCAAATTTCCCGTATATACACAATATAGGGGATAAGTGTCTGATCGTTGAGGGTCCGCAGGTACTGCATTGTGATAAAAGTAGTGTGGTGCATGACTGGCTCCATTTACTTCTATGGAAATGCTGAAAATTGCTGTTCCAGAATTCTCACGATAACAAATAGAAAGGTGGTGAAGCATGTACACTGCCACTCTTAACATGCAGCACTTGCAGACCTCCCTTCTTGTGATTACTGAGGGTCCAAGTAGTCTGATCCCTACTGATCAGTGCAAAAAAACTTCTGCAAGTGACATAGAAGAAGAATAGCCAAAATGTCCAAATATAGAAATAAGAAATAACTCCAGTGTTCAGACACTTCTAGGGTAAATGTCCTTAGCTGGAAAACCCACTGAAAATGATAACATTCTGGCTTTCTCTAGCTACCACAAGGGGGCGCTTAAGAGCTTATTGCACACTATGTAGTAAGCTCCCATGCTCCCACTAGTGGTGGCTGCAGGAAGGCATCATTTTATCATTTAACTTCATGTCTATGCAACAATTTGGAGCTCTGTGTCATAAAATCTGAAATGCCATAAAATATATTAAAGAATGAATCAGGACAGAATTTTGGACACATTTAGATTAAATTATTGTTATTATATTAGTAGTAGTATTGATCGTAACCACATGAATAATTCGGATTATATACTTCCACCTTCCTAAGTATCTAAACAATTAGGAAGGTAATATAATAATATAATAAAAATAGTAGTAAAATATAGTAAGATCTATATGTAAATGTATATTATCATTGTGCAGTCTCTGCCTTCCCAGTGTCACAGCACGCTGCTATCCTTTCTTGTGTGTTCCCTTCCTGCATTGTGAAGTCAATGTGTTCGTCACTGACAAATACCAGCGTGTTGCTATGTGGGTGAGGTATTGATCAGAAGTGTATAAATGGAGTGGTGTATACCTTCTGACACAGGGTTATAATCTTCCCCAGAGGTAGCAGAGCCGTCCTTTGTGTGCACACGCACAATAGAGACCTTTGATGTGTCTCCCTGACGAACAACTGGAATTTTTACTACCACGATTTGCCCGGGTTCCTTTGGTTCGCTCACACTGAACTTGGTGTCTCCAAACTTTATTATTGCCTCTGAAAAAGAAAAAGTTTATAAGTCAATTTTATGAGGAATTTACTCTTCGCTATACATTGATGGTTCTTTTTAATGGTTTCTTACTGTCTGCATCATCCTTAATCTTTATTAAGGTCTCGTTGAGTTCTCCTATGGATGCTCCAAAGGGAGATTCACTTCTGGGAGTCCCAAGGACAAGTCGCAGCTCCTCTTCTTCTTCATGGATGGTATCGTCCATTAGGGTCACAGTACAAGGACGTTCGGTCTCGCCTTTAAAAGCAATGTGAAGTTTTGATAATGACATGAGTACATATGAAAACTTAGACAGATTGGTTTTATTTTGCTAAATTCTGACATGTCTAGTGAGATATTATGGATTCTACAGATAACTATGGCCGCCATTACAGGTCCTATAGGGTTTTCTTTCAGCTGTCCAAAAACCCTGAATGCAATATTTACCTGGATATGCAATCCTGCAAGCTCTGCTTCCATGCCACATGGTGGCTGTAATCCCATTTTTTCCAAAACTCCTAAAACTAAAACTGTCCATTCACCATCAATAGCTGTCGGCCAATTGTTTTCCCATACACATGCAGGCTTAGCTTAGCTGTGCATGCATGTGTTACGAAAGGGTAGAAGAGGGTAAGCTACTGGCAGACACCTACGGCAGCAGCTTACCTCCAGAAGGATCGGGCACCATAAAATTCGACATGCCTGATCTTCCCTTCCCTCAATGGTTGGGCGAGAGTCGGGAAGTTCCATACACAGAATAGTGAGTCAATCCCCAGCTGGCTTTTTCTCATGTATATGGATGCATTAAAAGTTGGGCGCCCAAGAGCATTTATTTGGTGGAAGACAAATAAGGCTTAACCTACATTTACAAGGGATTTCTCAAATGTCAACTAGCAATTAGATACTAATAAAACCTATACATAATAAAATTTTGGACTATACTGACAAAATGATGAATTATTCCTTCACTGCTAAAGGTCAACTACACTGGAAAAATGTCAGAGCAGAATATACTGTACCTGGAAGGAACGTGATGATGGAACTATCTGTGTTTGGTCGTTCTTCAAAGTCCATCATTACTTGTGCAGAGCCTTGTCGAGTATAACAACGTACTGTAGACTTGTAGCTGACGTCTCCACTCCTGTACACCATGGCTGTGATCTTCCCGTCCTTCTCATGCCCCATGTACATGGCCTCTCTGAACTGAACCTTTGGCACTGTGGATAACAAACAAGTGCTTCTAAACAATCTGATCCTATTGGACAATCTTATTTTATGCACTTACTGTTCAGTATCCTCATGTTTGGTACTTACAGTGAACTCAATTTTGCAGATACTGTACAAAATCTTCTTAAGGCCGGGGCCCAACGTGGCGGAAACGCCGCGATTCACTTTTGGCGTGAACACTGCGGAAAAAATCGCGGTGTTTTACAGTCAGAGCAAAGTGGATGGGATTCTAGTGAATCCCATGCCCACTTTGCGTTAAAAACCGCACTGCGATCATGCGGCGATTTCCAAAACCGGCCCGGTTTTTAAAATCGCTGCATGTCAATTATACCTACGGAAACGCCGGCGGTTTCCCCATAGGATCTGTCTAAAGCGCTGCGGGAAGAACCGCAATACCTTCCCGCCGCGGTTTTTCCCGCAGCGCTTTTTTGCTGCGGAACGCCATGTGGGGCCTTAGCCTAAAGGAGTTTTCCAAGACATACTAATCAATGACCTATCCAATTAAAGATCAGCAGGAATCTGACATCCGGGCCCCGACTGATCAGCTGTTTGGGTGAGCCCTGTATCCTCTTCAGTGCTTACCAAGCACAGCGTTGTACATTTGTGCAGTACACTTGGTATCGCAGTTCATCCCAATTAACTTGAATGGGACTGAGCTGCGCACAGGCTATTTGACTACAAATGGCCACCTAGGTCAGGTTTTCTGTGAAATATCTGCAGCAGACATCCCACATTGCATTGCAAAGGTTGTACAATGCAGTGGGTTAGCCACCGACAGTTTCTCAGTGGATAACCTGCTGCGATTAAGCCATGTGTCCCCAGCCTAAAGGAGTTTTACAGGATCAGAATACTGATGGCATATTGTTAGGATAGGCCATCAATATGTGATTAGTGGGGTTCAATTCTCAGGATCTCTCAGATGGTTGATGGTAATGTGGCAGTCAGCCAAGTGCTTTGGCCTCTTCATTGTTTACGTCCATGTACCTGCATACTGTCTACCTAGTAGCAGCTCTGCTGGGTATCGCAGCTTTGTGCTGTTCAGCTGAATGGCAGAGATCAGGCAGTACTTGACCAAGTGCTGTGGTCTCGATAAACAGCTGACCAGTGAGGTTATTAGATTCCCACCAATCTTAATATTGATGGCCTGTCTTAAAAGGTCATCAATATTCTGATCCTGCAAAAAAAAAAAAAAAAAAAAAAAAAAGAAAAACCCTTTAAAGCAAAGTATCATGTCACAATTACAAGAATTTTACTGAGCTGTCGTGAGTAATGGCACCCGCTGTATGGTCTCCAGAGTGCCAAGTGGGGCATGAAAGGGAGCATTCATCAAAGTACGGACGCAGGGAAAAAGCAATACCCAATACAAGATTTCTCATGATAGAAATACAAATGTCACTTACAGTCGGAGACCGTGTCATTGATGTATACAGTTGCTTTGCTGGGCTCCCCGAGGACAGCATTCATTGGCATACGCAGCACTAGTTCAAACTTCTCTATACCCTCCAGCACTGGCTGACCCAAGTCATCCAGAATGACCACACGGAAAGTTTGCATATTAACGCCAGGAGCAAAATCCAGATTCCTACTGATGCCTACATAGTCAATTCCAGCTGAGAAAAGAAATATTTCAATTAGTATTTTATTGTAATAATTCAGGCCTATCACGAAAAGATCACAAAATGAATATATATAAATACACATATCATATTTTGCACATATTATGGGAGCAAGTACACTTAAAAGAGATAAAGGGAGAAAAAAAGGATTAAAAGCAACAATATGGGCAGCAGATCACATAAACACACAACTACATGGACATTGTGGTGAGACAATCAACTTCAGTACATATAGGCTAGAAATGCAAATCTCAGTTCCATCATAAAAATGCACATGCTCCGGGGACACCTTTGATAAAGATCAGTAGAAACAGCTTTCTCATCTCTCAGTATGTACTAAGGGCTTTATTAAATAAATCCGGGCGTGGACAGAGTTCGCATACGCAAGTTTGGGACACTAAACCACTAGTACATCACCATAAGGACATACTGATGGTCTAGTGTCCCAAAACATGCTGACAAGTTACCTCTAAACAAGCAATAAAACTATGGCTGACTTCAGCCACCACAAGGGGGCGCTACCAGGACCTAGATTTATTCAGCTAGTGTTAACTGAAACATGAAGCTGTATAACTCTGAATTAGAAGCTGATATCTGTGATATATAGGTGTATATGATACAGGAGAAAAGCTGAGTTCTGTTATATATAGGGTTATATAATAGAGGGAGAGAAGCTGAGCTCTGTGATATATAGGATTATATGATAGAGGAGAGAAGCTGAGCTCTGGGATATATAGGGTTATATGATAGAGTGAGAGAAGCTGAGCTCTGTGATATATAGGTGTATATGATAGAGGAGAGAAGCTGAGCTCTGTGATATATAGGTGCATATGATATAGGAGAGAAGCTGAGCTCTGTGATATATAGGGTTATATGATAGAGAACAGAAGCTGAGCTCTGTGATATATAGGGTTATATGATAGAGGAGAAAAGCTGAGGGCTCTGTGATATATAGGATTATATGATAGAGGAGAGAAGCTGAGCTATGTGATATATAGGGTTATATGGGGGAGGGATATGAAAGGGGGGGGGGGCGGAGCTCGGTGATATATAGGGTTATATGAAGGGGGGGGGAAGCGGAGCTCTGTGATAAAGGGTTATATGATAGAGGAGAGGGCCGAGGAGCTGTGATAATAGGGTTAATGATAGGGGGGGGAAGCTGAGCTTTGTGATATATAGGGTTATATGATAGAGGACAGAAGCTGAGCTCTGTGATATATAGGGTTATATGATAGAGGAGAGAAGCTGAGCTCTGTGGATATATAGAGTTATATGATGGAGGAGAGAAGCTGAGCTGTGTGATATATAGGGTTATATGATAGTGGAGAGAAGCTGAGCTCTGTGATATATAGGGTTATATAACAGATGGAGAGAAGCTGAGCTCTGTGATATATAGGGTTATATGATAGTGGAGAGAAGCTGAGCTCTGTGATATATAGGGCTATATGATAGTGAGAGAGCAACTGAGGTCTGTCATATATAGGTTTATAAGATAGATGGCGAGAAGCTGAGCTCTGTGATTTACAGGGTTATATAATTGAGGTAAAGAAGTTGAGCACTGTGACATCCAGGTTTATATGCTTTGGTACAGGTTTTGTGATAGGACTCCTAGGAGAGACAGTAGGCGTCCAGCTTACCCCGCCCACACACAGTGACTGACAACCTTCTGTGTACACACACTGATACAGGGAGAGCTGTCAATCACTTTATGAAGGCGGGGTAATCAGGACTCTCACTGTCTCTCCTAGGAGTCCTATCAGAAATCCTACTTCATGTTATATCCCAAACTCAGCTCCACTCCCTTTATCATACCCTGCTCTTAGATAGGGCAGCAGAAATCAACTAACAGGTTGTCTATAAGGGACAGATTTCATCCATTTATTCATCTATTTATGTGGATGTCAAAAACACCTTGAGCACTCTTATTTTATTATCCAGGGAAATAGCGGCAAAACATTCTGTGGCACTGAGCTACAACCAGATCTGTCCCTCTACAAAGCAGACTTTACAATGTAATTGTACACACATACTGTATGTTTCGCCAGGCATGACTTACCTAATGCCGACACTGGCTCCGTCTTTTGGGATCGCACAGTGACGGTGGCTGTTTTTGACAGATCAGTACCGGTCCTCCACACACGCACTTCTACGTATCCTGCACTTTCATCAACGTACAGTTCCACATCTCCAAAGTAAAAAGCAGGTTCTAGAAATTGCAAGTATATAGACTGTAAGTATAACATATACATAGGCAGGATAACAGTAATAAATATAATAAGTGTATTAGTAATATAGGAAGAATCTGAACTTTATTATATATGAACTTATATAGGGTGTCCTGATCAGGGGGATTCTCCTCTATAGGGGGGATATGGACCAAGCTTATTGTAATGAGCATATCATATCCAAGAAATAGGTAAAACTGAAAGGGTATATGGAAAGTGGATGGAGACAATCTCATTATGGCACCAGATCATGAAATACCTCGCAGTTTTCAATGGAAAGATTTACTAATTCTTGCACTTTTTTCTATCTCTTTTTCATTCCAGCTTTATCAACATTTATCCTTTACTATTGGTTTGTGCCAAGACTGAAGAGTATGTATATACAACCAGGAGTGCATTATCTCAATACACTTAGAGAAACTGATGAGTCAGTAAATCTTCCTGAATTCCAGAAATGATTCACCCGACTTCAATGCCAGACTGAAAATGTAACCACCAGGGTGTGATAGTAATAGAATTTATATCACCTATGGGCTGGTAGAAACATAGATACAAGATGATGAACATACTATTAAAGGGTTTACATGGTCTCAGTTAATGAGGCGGAAAATGGAAAAATAAGGTACAGCGCCAACAGAAACTGAATTACCTGTGTTTCTATTTAAAGGGGTTTTCCATGAATATAACCATATTTAAATTGGTAGACAATTAAAAATGAAACATTTTTGCAAATTATTAAAAAAATGTTAAAATTTTATCTTTTTGCAAGTAATTAAAAATTTTGCAGAGTTCTAAACATCTTCTCTAATCATCTTAGGCGGCGTTCACACTACCGTTGGTGACCGTCAGTAGTGTCCGCTGCTATTGTCCGTTACAAGATTTTAGCATCGGACACTAGCTGAATTGTCAGAAATCCGTTAAAATTTCCATTCATTTCAATGAATGAGTTTGGGGTTGTAAGAAGAAGACCTGAGAAGACAAAGACTAGAAGGCTCAATTTTAGTAGGGCAGATTTTAGGGGCCTAAAGGTAAGGGTTAGTAGAATTCCATGGCGAAAAATACTTAAGCACAAAAATGCACATGAGGGGTGGGAAATTTTCCGTAGGGAAATCATTAATGCACAGGAACTAACAATACCTAGAAGCAAGAAAAATGGGAATCACCTAAAAACTCCAGGATGGATGACCAAAAAATTACATAACCTACTAAAAAAGAAAAAGGAAACATACAACAAGTGGAAGATGGGAGCTATATCTAAGGGAGAGTATACAGCAGTTTGCAGACTCTGCAAGATAAGCATTAAAAAAGCCAAGGCTGAATACGAATTGAAGCTTGCAAAAGAAGTTAAGAGTAATGTAAAAGGTTTTTGGGGATATGTTAAGAGCAAAAGAAAAGTGAAGGAAACCATTGGAGTCCTAAAGAACGAAAAGGGTGAAAAAGTTAACATGGTGGATCAGCAGGTGGAGTTACTAAATTCATATTTTGTATCCGTCTTCTCCCAAGAAATGGATGGTAATATCAACATTAATGGTGATAGTGATGAGGGGAATGAGGACTCCAAGCTGATTATAAGTGAAGGTTTGGTAAGAGAACATTTAGCTAAGATTAAGGAAACCAAGTCCCCAGGACCGGATGATTTACACCCTAGAGTTTTAAAAGAATTAGCAGAGGAAATAACAGAACCCCTTGCAATAATCTTTAATAAGCCATGGGAAACAGGAGTGGTCCCTCTAGATTGGAAAAGGGCAAATGTGGTCCCCATCTACAAAAAGGGGAATAGGGACGACCCAGGAAATTATAGGCCGGTAAGTCTGACCTCGATAGTAGGAAAAATCTTTGAACAAATCGTTAAAGAACATTTAATTAGGTACCTGGATTGGAAGGCTTTAATTAATCAGAGCCAGCACGGCTTTATGCCTAATAAATCTTGTCAGACTAATCTTATTTCCTTCTATAATAAAGTCACTGAATGGTTGGACCAGGGAATGCAGTGGACATAGTATATCTTGACTTTAGTAAGGCCTTTGATAAAGTATCACATAACATTCTTATTGAAAAAATGATCAAGTATGGCTTTGATAAAATATCAGTAAGGTGGGTTCACAATTGGCTTAATGATCGGGCACAACGAGTAATTCTAAATGGCTATACATGAAACTGGAAGAAAGTAAAAAGCGGGGTGCCGCAGGGCTCTGTCCTGGGCCCAGTACTTTTTAATATTTTTATAAATGATCTGGATGATGGGGCTAATGGGGAACTAATAAAATTTGCAGATGATACAAAGATAGGAGGAATGGCCAACACTAGAGAGGAGAGAGAATGCATCCAAAAGGACTTGGACACACTGGAACAATGGGCTGAGGTGAACAAAATGGTATTCAACAGGGACAAATGCAAAGTTCTACATCTGGGTAACAGAAATGCAAGAAGCATATATAGTATGGGAGGCATAGTACTAAGTGAGAGTACAGGGGAAAAGGATCTGGGCATAATAATAGATCGCAAATTCAACATGAGTCAACAGTGCGGTGCGGTGGCTAAAAAGGCTAATAAAATTCTAGGATGTATCAAGACGAGCATTGAAGCTAGATCAAGAGAGGTAATTATTCCACTGTACTCTGCCCTGGTCAGACCCCACCTGGAATACTGTGTACAGTTCTGGGCGCCACAATTTAAGAAAGACATCGATTTATTGGAGCAGGTCCAGAGAAGAGCAACCAAAATGGTGGAAGGTCTACAAACCATGTCCTACGAAGAAAGGCTAAAAGAATTGGGATTGTTTAGTTTGCAGAAGAGAAGGCTAAGGGGAGACTTAATAGCGGTATTTAAATATCTGAAAGGTTGTCACAGTGCAGAGGGATCTAACCTTTTCTCATTAGCAGAAGGAAGCACGAGAAGTAATGGGATGAAACTAAGGGGAAGGAGATTCAGATTAGACATTAGGAAAAACTTTCTAACAGTAAGGGTAGTGAGGGAGTGGAATAGGCTGCCACGGGAGGTGGTGAGTTCTCCATCAATTGAAATCTTCAAGCGGAATCTGGATAGGTATATAGCTGGGATGATCTAGGAATTCCTGCTTTTGCAGGGGGTTGGACTCGATGGCCCTTGAGGTCCCTTCCAACTCAAACAAACAAAACAAAACAAAACAAACAAAAACAATGGGTTTTTATATTGTGTCCGTTTACACCCAATCCGTCAGAAGACCGTTTTTTTTTCGCGGACAAAAAAATCCTACATGCAGGTCTTTTTTGTTTGTTTGGAAAAACGGATTCTTGATGTCCTGCAAGTGTCCGTTATTTTTTTTAACATTGAAGTCTATGGGTAACGGACTTATGAACAGTAACTGACAGCCATCAGTTACTGTCCGTTATTTTATGTCCGTTTTTTTCTGCACATGCTCAGAAAGCAGAAACAAAAAAAACAGACACTAACTGATGCTGTGTCCGTTTTTTTTAAACTGATCCATTAATTGGATCAGTTAAAAAAAAACGGACACATTAACATCAGTTAGTGTCCGTTAATGTCTGTTATGATAGGTGTCCGATTTTTTTTTTTAATGGACACATTCATAACGGAAGCCAATGGTAGTGTGAACCCTGCCTTAGTGGTGTCAGGTAGGAGCAGGCAAGGGGGTGTGATTCAGAGCTCCAATCATACGTGGACAGTGTCAGAGCTCAGAATTGCACCCCCTGCTTTACACTGCCCATCTGACAGTACAGGGCCTAAATAGCACATCAGACACCAACACTAACTGCACTTATTGCTTGGGAATGGTGGGGGCTAGAGAAAAAATTCCAACTGTGCCAGAATCAGTGGCGCAGCGTCTGTCAAATGATGCAAAGAGCTGGAGACTTGGTGAAAGGTTCTGTTTAAGTATATGTTCACCCCAGAGCACATTTTACATCTTGGACATAATGTATATTAAAAGTTGCTTTACCTCTAGAATGCATAATTTAGAGTAAATCGGAGGCAAACTCACACTCATCTGAATTCATTGAGCAAGTCACCAAAGTTCGTTTCCATATTAAAATGCAACTTGATACGCTGCACGCCACGAGCGAAAGATAATGTATACTTACATGTGACAAGAAACATTTGTAACAGATGTACAGACAAGTTTAGCCAGCTGCTCTAATACTGGGTGTGCGGTTACATTTATACATATAACACTTATTACACAAATCCTAATGGCTGGAAGGAACAATGTAACACATTTCTGATAGCAACTAAACTGTTGCAAGAACGCGTCTTCCAGATGTCTACTGTTTCCACATTTATTACACCCTCCAGCTTTTGATTTTTAAACAAAACATAATAAATCAGAAAATATAAACCTGGAAAAATACACAATTCGCTTTTTTTGTTATTAAAGCATTTATTTAAGTAGTTGTCCGATACTCGTCTTACTCATGAGAGAAGGTAACTGGCCCCTTAAAGGAGTTGGCTTCTAGAATCCCCAAGATGAGCTGTGATCAGGGGCATAGCTATAGAAGGCACAGCAATAGTAGTCGCTACCGGGCCCTGGACCCTGAGGGGCCCCGAATGTTCCTCTGTCGCATAAAATAAGCTATTATTGTAAATCACACAAGTTAGGTAGGGTCCTCATTACAGATTGCATCGGGGCCCAGGAGCTTCATTGTTGACAGAAGGTTCCTCCAATTGTCAATATGATTCTACTAACCTATGAACAAGATATTCACCCAAAACATAACATTAGTAATTCAGCTCAGTCATATTCCCATTTTTCTGTTCTTTTGCTGAAGCCATTTTGGTGATTTGTATCAAATTCACTTCCACTAAGCTTTCCTTTAGACTGTCCTGCAGTATAAATGTAGGGTCAGTCTGCCCTCCAGATGGTCCTCCAATGGCTCCTGATTTGTAACTCTAAGGCTATGTTCACACAGAGTTTTTTGCAGGCGGATTTTGACGTGGAATTTGCCTCAAAATCCGCCTGAAAAAACGGCTCACATTCATTTCAGTGGGAGTCAGTAGCAGTTTTTTTCCTCTAGCTGATTTTTTCAGCTAGCAGAAAAAAAAAAAGCGACATGACCTATCTTCAGGCGGATTCCGCCTTGAAAAAACCCATTGAAGTCAATGGGAGGTGGAAAAAACGCTAGCTTTTTTTTTGATGCGGTTGTTGCAAAAAAAAAAACACTAGCGTTTTTTTTAAAGAGAAGTTTCCAGGACAATACAGTGTTCTGGAGCAAAAAAAAAAAACGCGACAAAAATGCGACAAAAACCTCATCATGTAAAAAAACGTGTCAAAAAAACATTTCCAAATTCCTGAAGCAGATTTTTTCAGCTTACAAAAAACTCCATGTGAACATACCCTAATGGAACCCAAAGGTCTAGTAGAAGGTATCTTTAATATGAGTCAATCACTTTCCACTAGGTTTTATTTTTTAGGACTTAAAGGGAACTTCTTCCTCAGATTTCTCTCCATTTTGCAGCCCTGTGCTTTCCACTGCGGCTTTTACTCATGGATTAGGCTCAGATAAATGGGGCTGATCAGCAGAGTATCTCACAACATGGGTCTGCCGCTGAATCAGCCATGGAATCTGCAACAAGACGGAGCAGTGTGCTTATACTTTCAGCGTCCTGGGTTGGTCTCTGCCTCTCATTGTATGCAATAGGAATTCTGAATCTCGAATAGAATTTGAGGCGGAATCAGCTTCAAACTCCTCTGTGTGAACTTACCCTTATAATGTGATCAAAAGTGGATGAACAAATATATAAATGTAGGTTTCTCCTCAGAATCATCTCTGGTGGACACACGGAAACTCAGTCAGGCCCTGCATACACTATTACTGAGATTGAGAATACCCTTCTGCCTGTGTGTTATAGAATTTCTCACATTATATCCGTGAAACAGAAAGCACAGTATGAACAGGATTAAAGAATACGGTTCTGCTGCCATTGATGTTGAACATAGAAGAAAGGAGATGAATTTTGTCACAGTAAGCACCCATGGCGGCGACCTCCAGGTCCTTCATATAAAGAGAATGAATTCAAGTGTCTACTATCTTCCCGACAATACTGTACAATGCGGCTTATCCTGAATGTTTGCTCAGACTGTAACCCTTACTTCAGTTTCCGAGCTAATTTCCTGAAAGCAGATTTAGCAGAGGGCAATGTGGGAGCCACGATTAGTATAGAGTGGCCCGGGTCACAAAGGGAACAGTCTGCAATGAATGCGTCTTCACATGCGGCACATCTTTAATCTAGTAAGCCGTCTGCGAGAAAAAGGTTCAGATATTAATGACCTTCCCTTAGAAATGAAGCTCTATAACTATGTAAAGTAGATTTGCCGGAGAAGAGGAAAAGGAAAGACAGGCTTATAGTACAACCAATTAGTAAATTGAGAACGCCAGTGTTTTGTGTGGACGGCGCTAAAGGAGCTAAATCTGCTCTTTGTTCGCTCATATCCTGCGCTTATTATTTTTGCAGTTACATCTCCTGTCCTGTATGGCATATAATCATAAAACCTTTGCTGTCTTAAAGGTCACGGCTTGTTACGGGGATAAAGCACCGGAAGCTGGGATTTACTTGCAGAACAATTAGCAGTAAATCTACGTTGCTCTACATCTGAATATATCTGTATTTTCTCACATGGCTTCTACACTGATGTCAGATCAGTAATGAATGGAGCGAGTCTCACTGTGTTACTTTTGAGGTTTACTATTGTGTCACTTTTCGGGGTCACACTCATATTGTCACCACTAGTTGCACAAAATCTTCTTGTGTGGTACCAGTTCCAAAGAAACCTCACCCTATGGACCTCAACGACTACAGACCTGTAGCACTGACATCCCACTTGATGAAGATCTTAGAGAGATTGGTTCTCACACATCTTCGCCCTCTAGTGAGCCCCGCTATGGACCCTCTCCAGTTTGCTTATCGACCGGGCATTGGGGTAGATGATACCATCATCCACCTTCTGCACAGGGCTCTGTCTCACCTGGAAAAACCAGGGAACACGGTGAGAATAATGTTCTTTGATTTCTCCAGTGCTTTTAACACCATACAGCCCAGGTTACTGAGAGACAAGCTGGGCCTTGCTGGAGTGGACCACCACCTCTCCAACTGGATCCTAGACTACCTCACAAATCGACCTCAATACGTGAGAGCCCAAGACTGTGTGTCAGGTACCGTGATCTGTAATACGGGGGCACCTCAGGGTACGGTTCTCGCCCCTTTCCTCTTCACACTGTACACTGCTGATTTTAGGTGCAACTCATCCAGCTGCTACCTACAGAAGTATTCTGACGACTCTGCAATAGTAGGCCTCATCACAGACGATGATGACAAGGAGTACAGAGAACTGAACCGGTTTTTTGTGGACTGGTGCCACCAGAACCACTTGAAGATTAACGCGGGGAAGACCAAGGAGATGGTGGTGGACTTCCGTAAAGGCAGATGCCCTCCAAAACCAGTGGACATCCTGGGGACGGGCATCGAGATTGTGAACACCTATAAGTACCTGGGTTTGCTCCTTAATAATAAGCTGGACTGGGCAGATCATATGGAGGCCCTGTACAGGAAGGGCCACAGCAGGCTCTACCTGCTTAGGAAGCTGAGAGCCTTTGGAATCCGGGGGGCAGTTCTTAGGACTTTCTTCAACTCAGTAGTGGCATCAGCCATCTTCTTTGGAGTGGCCTGCTGGGGGAGCAGTATATCAACCAGGGACAGAAAGAAACTTGACAAGCTGATTAGAAGGGCCAGCTCTGTCCTGGGGAGCCCACTGGACCCAGTGCAGGTGGTGGGTAACAGAAGGATACTGTCCGTGGTGAGCTCCATGCAGAAGAAGAAGTCCCATCCCATGCATGAGACTGTGATCGCGCTGAGCAGTACTGTCAGTGACCGACTGCTCCACCCTAGGTGTGAGAAGGAGCGCTATTGGAAGTCTTTTCTCCCCACCGCGGTTAGGCTGTACAACCAACACCGACCTAAGCGGAGATCATTACACACAGAGAACTGAAATATCTCTCTGCCTGTTATATCCCCCCCCCCCCCTCTCGCTACGTCCTATCTGTCTGTCTGCTATTAATGTAATGCCTCTCACCTTGGAACATTCCTGTACATGTTGTATTTGTATTTGTATCTGCTTATCTTATCTTTGCTGCTGTAACACACTGAATTTCCCCACTGTGGGACTATTAAAGGACTATTATTATTATTATTATTACAATAAAATTTTCACATTAAGTGGAGACATTGTCTCATTTTAATTGGGTAAGAGGTTCTTTAAGTACTGTGGGTTTTACTGTGTTACACATCTTGTAATTTCACATGTAGGATTTTGGTCCTAGGTACTGGACAGAGAAATTTAAAGGGTTGTCTATAGAGATGAGCGAATCGAAGCTGACGAAGTGGAATTTGATCCGAATTTCAGGAAATCTTCGAAACACCTCGATTCCGGATTTCCCCACACTTCGTGGTAACAAATCGCATTTTTAAAAAAATGGCTGCTGCACATGTTAGGACATGGGGCGAGGAACTCTGGGAACGTGGGATCACCCACAATGACATGCATGCAACCAATCAGCAGTCAGCCCTGTGATGTCACAGCCCTTTAACCCCTTTGCGAGCGCCCACGACATGTTTGACCGCTGCACCCAAGGTGTTAAAACCCCTGATCAGTTATGGAGCAGGGTGTTAGCTGTAACTGACACCTAACACCCTGGTCCATAACCAATCGGGGGTTTTAACACCTTGGAAGCTATGGTCAAACATGACCGCGGCATCCAAGGAGTTCCGCCATTTTGCCGCCTATCCCAGCTCTCTTCAGCCAATAAATAGCTGGTTTTGTTACGCGATTCACCGCGATTTAATTTGGATTAAATAGAATCATATCGGAAAATTCGGCGAAGTTGCCGAATCGAATTTTTGAAAACGCTCATCTCTAGTTGTCTTGCAACTGACATTCATCACGTATTCACTGGATAGGATATTTATATCAAATTGCTATGCTATGAGATGCGTTTCTACTGCGTTTTGCTGCGCTTCACTACATGGAGCCTTAGCCTTAAAAAGTTAAATGGGTTCTTTGCATTGTATAATCACATTTATTTTTGAGAAAGGTAATCAGGCATACCCCCCAACTGTCCCGAACTGGGTCTTGTCCTGCTGTCCCAGATAGAAGGGGGTAAGTCCTGGGTTTAACTCATCCCTGCTGGGGTGTTATACAGTGTGGGGGCATCAAGAGACAATGAAGGGAATGGGTGGAGCCAAAATAGATGTGGTGGGGCTGGAGATGGGTCTTACCAGGCGTAAATTTGCCGCACATTCTGTCCCTCTTTCAATCCATTGAAAGTTGAGAGGTATGCCTCAGGTAGTAAGCTGATGACAAGGTGTCCCACTGCTAGAACCTCCAGCAATCGGATGTTATCTCTGGGGAGACTTTCAACAAGGGTACTACTTCTTTCCAGCGCCAACACAAGATTAAAGGGGTTGTCTTTTTCTAGATCTCTGCTTACTGTCATACTTTGTTTACGTACAGTAAATATAAATCAGTCCATGGTCATGTGATATACAGTCCATGGTTATGTGATGTACAGTCCATGGTCATGTGATGGATACAATGGTGCACAGCTCGTTACAATCACAGCACAGTAATCAGACATCTGCCTGGTAACGAGCTGTGCACCTCTGTGTCCATCACATGACCATGGACTGTACATCATATGGCCACCATGGGCTGGTTTTTATCTACTGGAAGTAGACAAAGAAAGACAGCAAGCAGAGATCTACAGAAAGTATATTGGAAAATTGTAGAACTCTTCAATATATGATCAATAACATTTATTCGCTGAAGCTGGACAACCCCTTTAATTACATGTTACATAGTCCCTGCTCATGTGTGTCAGGCCCAGCAAGAGATGATCTGTGAAGCTATTCTCTGCTCTAGTTAAAAAATAAGGGATTTTCCCCATTACTGACTAAGAATTCTAAGTTACTAAAAAAATGGGTTTTAGATAATCCCTCTACTTATTTATTTTCTTATTTTTTTACAGTACTTGATATGTATAGTTTACTGCATGGACAGTCGCTTTTCTTGTGGTCATACACATTCAATAGCTGCTGGCTATTTTTTAAAATGTTTATATTTTTTATATTTAATATAATATATATAATAAACTAAAAAAACAAACAAACAAAAAAAAAACTGCTGACAGCAACTTCTTTGAGAACAAAGGATCGGGTTTGTTGAAATTCAACATGCCTGATCCATTTTTTTATCCTAACGTCAGCCAAATGTATATCAGCCAAACATCATACACACATTAGATGTCTAGCTGGTCCCTCCAAAATCACTAGGTTTGGCCAACCATGGTCTACTGTATATGGCCACGTGAACCCAACAAACTCCTGACACATTGTAGATATATACCTGAAAAGTCCATATCCTCAGACCACCACAGATTTCCAGAAGTTTCTAAAGCATTTGCTTGCGATCATATTTCCTGTGGCCATTTCTGTAGGAAGCATCAAGGATGGAAATCTTTTAAGCAAGTCTAAAGGGGTTTAGATTCTCAAGAGTTAGGAACTAGATCCATATTCCATAGCACAGTACATAAAAGCTATCCACTCCTGTTAATGTAGCCATAAAATGACAGCAAACATAATTGTTTAACCCTTAAAATACAAGACTGCAAAGCAACTAGAGTTGGATACAAGAATGGATACATATACTATATTATATATGTTACAATATACATAGTGGTAATGTACTGATAGAGGCTTTGGACCTTCAGCAGTCACCATTAAGGTCATCTTAGAAGGTCGGCAGACTGGGTCCTCTTTACCCAAATGAAGACTTGGAGATATTAGTAAACTAAGCATGCATAACATTGCTACTCCTGAAAAGATATCTTGGCACATTAAGCTTCCACATTCCTGAGAAATTAAAGCAATACAAAGCCGGAGTCAACCTCCCATGATGAGTAGCCTGAAACAAGCGGGGAATAGCTAGCGAATACTGTTGTGCAGCTATAAACAAGATTTTTCATAAAGGGGTTCTGTCTCTATGATATGCTATTATTATGTGACTGCTGGGCCTCTTACCCATGACAAGAAAGAAGCTGTTGTGGTTCCCCTAGGCCTATGGCTTTAGTTTAAAAAAAAAATAAAAAAATACAGTACTGAAGACTGAAAAGAAACAACTATTTTTTGGTTAAAAACACTGCATGTGACATTAAAGGGGTTTACCAGGTCCCCAAAAACATGAATTGAGGGCAAGAAATGGGTTAAAATAAAAGAAATAAGTTATGCTCTGCTGTTCTTTGCCCTGCCATCTGTGCTGGTCTCTGGTTCCAGCACTCCAGCAATAACATCAATGGACCTCCATGTGACTGCAGAGCCTTAAAGGGTTTGTCCAGGATAAACTGATCTTTCTAATCTAAGCTACCCACCCCACCCCCCGCCTACCTTCTAAAGGTTACCAAATATCTACATTTACCTAGATCACCGGGGCGGTCATGTGACTGCCACAGGCACATTTTTTGATTTTCCAGTGACGTTCCGTTTCCGGAAGTGGGCAAATGTAACATCTCCTATACTAACCCACACCATCATACTTACCTGTCTTCTGGTCTGGACCGCCCAGAATAAGTGACGGACTGAGCCCAGAAGCGCCAGAACAGAAGACAGGAAAGTATGATGGGTTGGGGGGGTTGAGTTAGTTAGGAAGGGCTAGTAGTGGGCGGGCTAGCTAGGGAAACAGGAAGGGAGTGTGAGTGAGAAAGGGAGGGAGTGTAAGTGAGAAAGGGAGGGGGTGGAAGTGAGAAAGGGAGGGGGAGGGAGTGAGAGAGGGAAGTTGTGTGAATCAGCTCTGAGTGGCCCACAGCATCATGGTAGTTGTAGGAAAACAGAACAGGAAGATGAGCATGTAAATGCAGAAGATGCCAGGAGCTCACAGAGAAACCCCGAAATCACTCAAAATTCAGGTCTACAATTTTGTTTCTGGTGTCCTTCCACAGCTCTTTGGTCTTCACCATAGTGGAGTTTGGAGTGTGACTGTTTGAGGTTGTGGACAGGTGTCTTTTATACTGATAACAATGTCAAACAGGAGCCATTACTACAGGTAATGAGTGGAGGACAGAGGAGCCTCTTAAAGAAGAAGTTACAGGTCTGTGAGAGCCAGAAATCTTGCTTGTTTGTAGGTGACCAAATACTTATTTTCCACCATAATTTGCAAATAAATTCTTAAAAAAATCAGACAATGTGATTTTCTAGATATGTTTTCTCATTTTGTCTCTCACAGTTGAGGTCTACCTATGATGTCAATTACAGGCCGGCCTCATCTTTTTAAGTGGGAGAACTTGCACAATTGGTGGCTGACTATATACTTTTTTTCCCCACTGTATCTTAAAATGTTGACACATAGAGTATATTATAAAGCATATAACATTTCATGTATATAGTGATGAAACTTCCATAAAGTCACTTAATAAAATATTTACAAGTTTAAAAAATGAATGTAGCAAGGTAATGGATTCACACTGTTCAGAATGGTGAATTGGGGGTCATTATAGGAGTCGGGTTATGCTCAGTGAGTGCCAGGATTTTGTAATAATGCCAATGTGGTTTTGTTTGATGTGGGTTGAATTAGCTCCTGGGAGGCTGAGCAGTAATCCTGGCACCTTTCATCTTCTTTTCATTGTTGGCATCACTCATACAATTAGAAATGAAATGAATCTTGCTATATATGTTGCCAGGTTCTGGGAGTTTGATGTTAACTTGATTCTTTGTATGTAGCACAGCTGAAAGATCTAAACAAGTCAATGCCATAGCCCCACATGGGATTCTGGATATTGATAGTCTATCCTTAGATAGCTCACCAATATGAGATCATGGGGTTCTGACACCTGGTATCCCCACTGATCAGCTGATAGGGCAGCATGGTGGCTCAGTGGTTAGCACTGCAGCCTTGCAGCAATGGAGTCCTGGGTTCGAATCCTGCCAAGGACAACATCTGCAAGGAGTTTGTATGTTCTCCCCATCTTGGTGTGGGTTTCCTCTGGGTGCTCCGGTTTCCTCCCACACTCCAAAGACATACTGATAGGGAATGTAGATTGTGAGCCCTATATGGGACAGTGACTTACAATATCTGTAAAGCGCAGCGGAATATAATGGCGCTATACAAGTAAGCATAATAATAAATGTCTACTGTCAGGGATCGGGATCACACACATGATCGATATCCCATTCACTGTATACCAATTCTGTGGGGTACCTGTATACCTTACTCACTACACACTCACATTTGCTCTGCTTCCACACTCACTTAAGAGTTGCAGGGTGCTAGATAAAAAGGTAAAATAAAAAAAAATCAAAAAGGAAAGTTAAGTAAAATATCCAAAAAAAAGTTAAAACCACACCCACATTACAGGTTCTAGCCTTGCCTCCAATACATAAAAATTACTGGAATGGATAGGGAAAACTTTTTTTTTTTTTTTTTTAAGTCCACATTTAGCAAAATGTGGCAAAAAAAAGCTGTGGAATAGAAACGCGTCACGTCAGTTTCATTACATTTTTGCAGAGCTTTTCTCTGCTGACTTTCAGCGCTTATTATACCTAAGGGAAAATGCAGCTTTTTTCTGTAATGTGTGGATGGGATTAGCCAGAATCTCATTCACTTTCCAGGTACTGTAAAACGCAGCATTTTTTGCCCTGGCGTTTCCCTAGCGGAAAAATGCTGCCTTTTTGCAATGTGGGGCTTCAACCTTCAAATAAATAGTGCAAAATGTGAAAGAGAGACACGTTTCCCCTCCTTTCTTGTTTACATTTTCCTGTGTATAAAAAAAAGAAAAAAACATTCAAAAATAAAAATAACATAAAAATAAAGCCCTGAATAGTGGCTGAATACTGTGCCCTGGACAGCTTGGTTGGTAGGAGGGCTGAGAGTAGGACCCTACTGATATTAAAGGGATTGTCCAGGCAAAATTGGACAACCCCTTTAACTTTTAAATCAGCCAGGAGCAGTGAAAAAAAATAATAAAAAAAATGCATAATCACCTGTCCCCGATGCTCCAGTGTCCTCCCGGCACGTCACGGTTCTTCTGTTCCAGTGGCTGCTCCCGGGTCTCTTCCGGAGTTCCGCTAAAGCTGCTGCGGCCTCAGCAGGCCTAAGGAAGAGGACCCGTGATGTCACGGGTAGTGACATCGCATACCATTCACTGATTGGTCTCAGCGGTCATGTGACCACTGAGGCCAATCAGTGGCTTCAGCGGAACTCCGGAAGAGATCCATTCAGCAGAAGGACCGGAACGGGTCGAGAATAGGTGACTATGAATTTTTTTTTTATTTTTTTCAATGCCCCCGGCTGATTTAAAAGTTAAAATGGTTGTCCATTTTTGACTGGACAACCCCTTTAATGACCTATCCTAAGGATAGGCTATAGATATCCAGTCCTGAAGAACCCCTTTAAAATGTATAACTTAAAGAAATTCAACTGAATACTGGACTAAAGACAGTTAGGGTTAAAGGGAACCTGTAAGGGTGGTTTGGAACACTAAACCACCCACAGGTCCTGTAAGCAGGCAGATGGTAAAATTGTGGATGGCGAGTATCTGCCACTGAGGTTGCTAGTGTCAGTGAGGTGAGTGGCTGGAGTATGGGTCCGAGACTTGGGAGTTACTGCAGGTCTGCTCCTATACGCCACTCCTGCTGACCTGATACCCCAGGTATAAAAATGGAAGCTGCCAGAGAGGAGAGCATGTGTGTTTCTGGGAGTAAGAAACTGGAAGGAGATCCTTTGCTCTGTATATTCCCCAGGCTGAACCAGCGCCGGATAGAGGCTGCTACTGTGTCCCAACCAAGCTGGTGAGACCAAATGATTTAGTTTGGACTTTTTGCCTGAAATAAGGACTTAAGTTTGTCCACGGTTTTGCTTTGCATGAAATAAATAGAAGCCTGTTTTTGTTAAGAAGCCTGGGCCAGTGTTTCTGTCTACCAAACAACCTACTCTACTACTGAGTTAAACCCCCACAGTTCTTATGGACTGGGGGTTCAGTGTCCTAAATAGCAAAGCTGCCAACTTGAGAAAAAAACTAAACTTTATATTTACCTAGCGAATGTACTCCTGGCACCTGTGTAGTGCTTTAGTAACGCTTCTATAGCTTCACTGAGCCACTGTGCAGGTGCCGGGAGCACCAGAATCATCGGACACAACTCTAAGTAAATATGTTTTGTTTTTTTTTGTTGATAACTGCACATTATGAGCCCAATTACACTTTTTTTTTACTAAAACATCAGTCAGATATTCAGTTTTTCGGATGTAGTAGATGTATTATAACTGCACCTTGAGTAAGTGATCCTGTAGGAATATGTAAGTATACGTCTCTTTTGGCTTCTGTCCATTTGCCATAAACCCAGCTTATTTGGCTGTTTTACTACCACATAATAACTGACAGTAATAAAGAAGAGATGAGATAATAAACATAATGATTTTGCACATAACAAAGATTATTTGCTTCTGAAAATTGGCCATTGGCATGTGCACCCTGTACTTATACTGTACTTATCATCTCTATACTTATTTATATACCCAGGATTCCATAATTACCAAGATGAAAGCTTATTTCTCCTGTCTGTTCTCTGGAAAATACCAATAAAACTACCATAATTCCAGTGGAGAGAACAGCAATCCCGTAATATTGTTGTGCCCTAGAACCTATGAGCTCCGAGAATCAGTGAAAAGTTATGTGTTCTCCAATCTAATTATAATACATTGCTATTTACATAGCTCAAAAAATTTCTTTTAAACTACATTTTTTGTTTATGTATAGTGAATTTTTAGTTTTATGGATCTATTTTTTTATGTCTATTTATTATCAGTTGGAAGGGACCTGACATACGTGTAACCCTCAACCTAATACTGGGTCTTAGTTGCCACATCTACTGTTAAAGGAATTCTGTCACCAAAACCCAGCATGGCATGACCCTAACCTATCAGCCCCACAGGTCACCTGAATAAAATGGTGTTTTTCCCTTGTGAATCGATTCCTCTGTTGCCCTCCTTGCTCCAAAGATCTATTTGAATATTACCAAAAACAGTGATATCTCGGTAATGGAGGCACCAAATTATAAGGGGGAAAAAACACCATTTGATTCAGGAGACCATAACCTATCTGCGGGCTGGGTTGATATCTTGGGTTCTAGTGACAAATTAACCAGCCAGAGATGATTTCCCTCAATGTAAAGTGGCAATGTTGGAACTGTACAATAATACTGACCAGTCTCAGGGACCATACACTATGGGCTTCAAACACCATGGGAGTCATTATCTGTCACCCATATGTGTTTTCTCATCCCCACATAAGAAAACGATGGTGTCTGTTACTGCATGGAATAGCAAGTGTTTTTTATGTATTCCAACCTATAGCTTGAGGGTACTTTTATACATACTTGCTGGCTTTCCCATGACTTCTGAGAGGCTCCCAAAAGAGGGGTGACTTTCTGGAGTCCAGGAATAGTGGGCAAAGTTCATAGGCCCAGTGAAATGCTCCTGTATGCCCCAGGCACGCAGAAAAATGCTGGCCACCACCAGATTGTTGGCAAGTATGCTTTATTAGGAATATAGTTACTGTATTTAACCTGTCCATTTAGTAGGGATATGTAAACAATCCTTCAGTTTGCTCCTACTGAAGCAGCAATCTTTAAAGGGAATGTGCAAATATTAGCAGATATTTTCTGCTCTAACTATGGGCAACATTAAATATCAACACCCTCACTACAAATAAAAACTAAACTCCTCCGTGCTGCAGTATTTCAGAGAAATATGGGAGAAAGTGTCCGTTGGGTGACTGTCCTCCTGCTGCTCCACATCAACCTTCGACTTGAATGACAGGAGAAACCAGAGGGGAGCTCTAGTCATAACATGCTTAGAATAAAGTATAAAACACACATTGATCTAGAGGATGGAAACCATCACTACTGTTAGGTTCTGCTTTCGAGAATTAAGACAACTTTTTAGAGTCTCAATGGAGTTTGGATCTGTACCCACTCAAGTGGAACAAACATGGCCTAGCTTAAATGGTCACTTTTCAACTTAGTCTCATTTAATAGAGCATGTGATTCTGGGCAAAAATGTCATGTACTTTATTTAAAAATGTGTTTTCTGCCTGAAAAACCTCTCTAAAGTTCCTACCACTAGGTATCTCCCTTCTAGTTAATTTAACTCCCTCTCACTAGGGAGCCTTCATCCTTAGTTATCCCCGTGAAACAAGATGGTTTCACAGTGAGTAGAGGGGAAGGTTTGTTTTCTCTTCACATAGTGAATGAAGAGGGGAGGGGCTGACTTTACTCACAGCCTCCACATGTCTCCAAACAGCTTTCTCTATGCACTGGATTGAACAATTAGAGATGAGCGAATCGAAACTGCAGAAGTGGAATTCGAACCGAATTTCAGGAAATATTCGATTCGCATCAAATACGAATTTCCTTACACTTCATGGTAACGATTCGCATTTAGTTCAAAATGGCTGCTCTACATGGGGCAAGGAACTCTAGGAACGCAGAATCACCCACAATGCCATGCATGCATCCAATCAGCAGCCAGCCCTGTGATGTCACATCCCTTTAAACCCTTCGCTGGCTCACATGGCATGTTTGACCGCTGCATCCAAGGTGTTAAATACCCCCGATCGGTTATGGAGCAGGGTGTTAGCTGTAACTGACACCTAGCACTCTGCTCCATAAGAGAACCAAGGTTTTAACAACTTGGATTCTGCAGTCAAACATGACAGCGGCATCCAAGGGTTTCCCCCATTTTGCCTTCCACCCCGGCTCTCTGCAGCCAATAAATAGCTGTTTTTGGTACGCCATTCTCCGTGATTTAATTTGGATCGAATAGAATCATATCGCGAAATTTGGCGAAGTTGCCGAATAGAATTTTTTAATACTTCGCTCATCTCTACTTGCAATGTAAGAAAATACTACTTAAATACTTATATCTACTTCAAACTGCTTGTGTTATTGTTGATGGGACATTATTCATAGACAATAAGACGATTTCCTGGTTGTGCTCATTGATTGCCCTTTTTGTGTCAGGGACCTCTTTAGCTGCATGAGGCCTAGTATTTGCCGAGGATCTCCTATATTATGTTTATTTGGGCTTTTCTCAGCTATTTGTTTGCTATTTTATAGTTACTCTTGGCAGCGAGGCATGTAAAATCAGTAGTAGCAGTAATGGGGAGGATGGGCTGAATGCTCCTTATTGTACATCCCCAGTCTGAGAGACAAAAGTGAAATTTGCTGTAGCCATAATGGGACAATTAGCAGCAGAAAAACCTTATACGACACCCATGTAGGAAGCTTTATACAGCCAAAGACCAGACTGTCCAGCAAGACCCTGCAGATATTTCACCTTTTCATGAAAACTCAGTTACCCTTTACAGATGTGAGAATGGGATTAGAGAACTGAAAAATACCATCATCCCACTGATGGCAAATTCAGACCAGGTTGTCAATGGTTTAAAAGTGACTAATGATTAAAATGTATGACTCTGAAATCTCATTAATGGTATATACGTCTTTTATGTTAGACAATGATAAATTTATTTCCTACATAACCAACATAATATTAAAAAAAAAAAGTCAAAAGGGGAAAAAATTGCTTTCTCTCTTGGTAACTGGATTGCACAATTGCCAAAATCTTCCAGTAATAGAAACATCTTTCAAGTGTAATTTCTCTTACCCAGAAGTCAGCTGTGAAGCTACAAATACCCATGAAATGCGTGTCATGCTATTCCTGTTTGTGCTATAAGTGGATATTTCAATATTTCTAATTTACCCTCCACTGAACTCGATCGTCTTCATTTACTGGTAACAGGAGAGCCATGCGGAACAAATCTATTTATTGTTACTCTCCTGCTGACAGGATGAAGTTTCATCACTTCTTACGGAGCAGAAGGTTGAGTCAGACCCTCCACCGGATCCCTGATCTCCAATTAGCAAGACTAAAAATGAATTCTGGGATAGCGGATAGAACTATACATTTATATCATGCTTGTTCTTTACTAGTCTCACAGGTGTGGTAGAAGATGTCCACCGCCATTGTCTATAACTAGTTGGGAGCTCGGTACCAGGCAGAATTTGTTCCCTTTTAGGGCAGATTGACTCCTGCCTGCCCTTAGGCTATGTTCACATGTTGGATAAAAGGGAGTATATCACTAGGAAACTCAATATCAAACCAGCCACAGTGCATTGTAGGGGGCATTATGCTAAGCACCATCATACCACATACCAATAACTTTATATAGTCCAATAGATGCATTATTTCCTTGAAAAGTGAGGCTTAGGTGCAATGGGGTACAGTGCCTTGCGAAAGTATTCGGCCCCCTTGAACTTTTCAACCTTTTGCCACATTTCAGGCCTCAAACATAAAGATATAAAATTTTAATTTTTTGGTGAAGAATCAACAACAAGTGGGACACAATTGTGAAGTGGAATGAAATTTATTATTAATTAAATTTGGTTATTTTAAACTTTTGTAAAAAAATAAAAAACTGTAAAGTGGGGCGTGCAATATTATTCGGCCCCTTTACTTTCAGTGCAGCAAACTCACTCCAGAAGTTCAATGACGATCTCTGAATGATCCAATGTTGTCCTAAATGAATGATGATGATAAATATAATCCACCTGTGTGTAATCAAGTCTCCGTATAAATGCACCTGCTCTGTGATAGTCTCAGGGTTCTGTTTAAAGCGCAGAGAGCATCATGAAGACCAAGGAACACACCAGGCAGGTCCGTGATACTGTTGTGGAGAAGTTTAAAGCCGGATTTGGATACAAAAAGATTTCTCAGACTTTAAACATCCCAAGGAGCACTGTGCAAGCCATCATATTGAAATGGAAGGAGTATCAGACCACTGCAAATCTACCAAGACCCGGCCGTCCCTCTAAACTTTCATCTCAAACAAGGAGAAGACTGATCAGAGATGCAGCCAAGAGGCCCATGATCACTCTGGATGAACTGCAGAGATCTACAGCTGAGGTGGGAGAGTCTGTCCATAGGACAACAATCAGTCGTACACTGCACAAATCTGGCCTTTATGGAAGAATGGCAAGAAGAAAGCCATTTCTCAAAGATATCCATAAAAAGTCTCGTTTAAAGTTTGCCACAAGCCACCTGGGAGACACCAAACATGTGGAAGAAGGTGCTCTGGTCAGATGAAACCAAAATCTAACTTTTTGGCCACAATGCAAAACGATATGTTTGGCGGAAAAGCAACACAGCTCATCACCCTGAACACACCATCCCCACTGTCATACATGGTGGTGGCAGCATCATGGTTTGGGCCTGCTTTTCTTCAGCAGGGACAGGGAAGATGGTTAAAATTGATGGGAAGATGGATGGAGCCAAATACAGGACCATTCTGGAAGAAAACCTGTTGGAGTCTGCAAAAGACCTGAGACTGGGACGGAGATTTATCTTCCAACAAGACAATGATCCCAAACATAAAGCAAAATCTACAATGGAATGGTTCACAAATAAACGTATCCAGGTGCTAGAATGGCCAAGTCAAAGTCCAGACCTGAATCCAATCGAGAATCTGTGGAAAGAGCTGAAAACTGCTGTTCACAAACGCTCTCCATCCAACCTCACTGAGCTCCAGCTGTTTTCCAAGGAAGAATGGGCAAGAATTTCAGTCTCTCGATGTGCAAAACTGATAGAGACATACCCCAAGCGACTTGCAGCTGTAATCGCAGCAAAAGGTGGCGCTACAAAGTATTAACTTATGGGAGCTGAATAATATTGCACGCCCCACTTTTCAGTTTTTTTATTTTTTTACAAAAGTTTAAAATATCCAATAAATTTCGTTCCACTTCACGATTGTGTCCCACTTGTTGTTGATTCTTCACCAAAAAATTAAAATTTTATATCCTTATGTTTGAAGCCTGAAATGTGGCAAAAGGTTGAAAAGTCCAAGGGGGCCGAATACTTTCGCAAGGCACTGTATATACCAGGAATTCCTACTCTTTTCTTGTTTATGGGGAGGGAGGTCTTACTTTGTGAGTGGCAGCCTTACCTTTATGTCTCTGCATACAGAGACAGCTGTCATTATTAAGTAGGACCGCCCACTGGACTCCTAAGCATAGCAGAGCAGGGATGTAAATAAATAATATATATATATATATATATATATATATATATATATATAGTGAAATTATAATAATAGAATCTTTTATAAAATTATTTTAAGATATATTATTGGAACCACTCCCTTTACACAGTGGGTGGAAGAAGTTATCTGATGCTGACAACCATGGTATGCCGAGAATCCATGTTCACAACCCAATGCAGCGTGGACAGAGGCTCTTGTGATACCAGTCAGTACAACACCAGGCTCTCTCTAACAATTACTAATGGTGCCTGTATTCTGCTGACAGTGCCTTCAAGGAATTAGGAATTCTTCACAGCTCTGCAAGTTATTATGTGCCCAATGCAACCTATAAAGGGTGCTCTTACACTAGTAAAGTTCTATTAGTAAATTGCTTGTTATGTAATGCATTGATATAATCACTAAAGTGACCCCATGAAGGAACCCCACATTATAGAAGAGAAGCTCAAACACTCCAATGTTGATACAGTGAAACCTCTTTGAGACAAACCAAAATTGCATTAAAAAGTGTGGGGTGGTCTTCTCAAAGAAGAGGGCTAGTGTTTTGGATCATTGTCTTGCTGAAATATCCATCCCCTGCGTAACTTCAAATTCGTCACTGATTCTTGTACATTATTCTCAAGAATCTGCTGATACTGAGTTGAATCCATGCGACCCTCAACTTTAACAAGATTCCCGGTGCCGGCATTGGCCACACAGCCCCAAAGCATGATGGAACCTCCACCAAATTTTACAGCGGGTAGTAAGTGTTTTTCTTGGAATGCTGTGTTTTTTTGACGCCATGCAGAACGCCTTTTTGTATGACCAAACAACTCAATCTTTGTTTCATCAGTCCACAGGACCTTCTTCCAAAATGAAGCTGGCTTGTCCAAATGTGCTTTTGCATACCTCAGGCGACTCTGTTTGTGGCGTGCTTTCAGAAACGGCTTCTTTCGCATCACTCTCCCATACAGCTTCTCCTTGTGCAAAGTGTGCTGTGTTGTTGACCGATGCACAGTGACACCATCTGCAGCAAGATGATGCTGCAGCTCTTTGGAGGTGGTCTGTGGATTGTCCTTGACTGTTCTCACCATTCTTCTTCTCTGCCTTTCTGATATTTTTCTTGGCCTGCCACTTCTGGGCTTAACAAGAACTGTCCCTGTGGTCTTCCATTTCCTTACTATGATCCTCACAGTGGAAACTGACAGGTTAAATCTCTGAGACAACTTTTTGTATCCTTCCCCTGAACAACTATGTTGAACAATCTTTGTTTTCAGATCATTTGAGAGTTGTTTTGAGGAGCCCATGATGCCACTCTTCAGAGGAGATTCAAATAGGAGAACAACTTGCAATTGGCCACCTTAAATACCTTTTCTCATGATTGGATACACCTGGCTATGAAGTTCAAAGCTCAGTGAGGTTACAAAACCAATTTTGTGCTTCAGTAAGTCAGTAAAAAGTAGTTAGGAGTATTCAAATCAATAAAATGATAAGGGTACCCAAATTTTTGTACCGGTCAAATTTTGGTTTAATGCATATTGCACATTTTCTGTTAGTACAATAAACCTCATTTCAATCCTGAAATATTACTGTGTCCATCAATTATTAGATATATCAAATTGAAATGGCTGTTGCAAACACCCAAATATTTAGAACTAAAAATGATTAAGATTAATAGGGGTGCCCAAACTTTTTCATATGACTGTACATGTCTGGAAACACGGCTGGAAGAGAGGAAAACTTGGGGTACTCACCAACTGTAATCAAATCTTTTGTAGTGTAGAATAAGATGGTATAACATGGAGTCTATGGCCATTTCACCATAGTATATGTTTCCTCAAGGCCAGTGACGATTTACAGTCTTATGCTACAGTAAAGAAGATTTGTTGGTCGGCGCAGTAAGTTTTCACAACTTCTGGGAGTATTTGTATGTGACTAACATGGCTAGGAATCAGCATGTGATGTATCTGGAAGGTGTGGAGATAAGGGACTTCGTCTGATGTGCTTCACATTTGTTTTCCAGCAAGAGGTATTACCAGTCCATACATTCTACCTAATGGGATATACATGTATGGACTTGAGCGCCATGCCAATGTTTACATGCAGTAGTGCTCAGTTCAGTGGGAGCTGTATGGAGGGAGGGAGGATTTTTAATAAACATCTAATCTGTCTAAAGGGTTAAATAAAAACCCCTATAGCTAAATCCCAGACATTTTTAATTATTTTTATTAAATCCCTCCAATTTATGTTAAGCATTTGGGGCACAATTTTAAGATCTAAGAATTAATCCAAGTGGAAGTGATTAAGGAACAAACATAGGGGCTGAAAAACTAAAAACAATGTTATTTAGAGAAAATCACTATATCAGAACCCGCGGATCATCACCATGGAGCCAGTGAGTGCTTACAAAAAATGCAAATATTAGCTCTCTCCTGCGGAAGTTTTTTAATCTTAAAAGGGTGTGTAAGAACCACTGCTGGTGTGCCCGCTTAAAGCCATACCAAAATATACATTGCTGACTTCCCAGAATGTATAAGGTTGACACTTGGTATAAAAATTGTAAGCTCCTATGGGAAGGGTCCCCCGCTGTCCAAAATCTTTTTATATCTCATTCTATGTCTCTAGATAATCTCTAAACCAGGAGAACCTCACATACAAAGGGGAGTCTATATGTTAGCGGCAGACACAAAAATTGGATATATAGTACATATACAGGGAAATTCTGACCTCTTATCCAAACCATGTACAGATATACAGGATACCAAAAAGTCTTTGAGACAATCACCCAAAATTGCATGAACAAATGGTCTTCTAGGGAGGTGGTTTTCTCAAAGAAGATGGCTGGTATGGAAAACTGACATCCATCACAGTAAATGTGGTCGAGGTAAGGAGATGGTCTTCTCAATGAGGTGGTCTTTTGGAGAGGTTTCAATGTATATGTTGAAGTCGGGAGAGGTACCTGTTCAGCTGACAGCTTTCTAATAAGGTTAATAAAGTTTTCGAAGAGGATCTTTCACCATCTCTACCCACCTCAACACTTTGCATCCTTCAGTAAATAGCTGCTACTCTTCTGGTTCCAACAGACTAATCTTATTTCCTTCTATAATAAAGTCACTGAATGGTTGGACCAGGGGAATGCAGTGGACATAGTATATCTTGACTTTAGTAAGGCCTTTGATAAAGTATCACATAACATTCCTATTGAAAAAATGATCAAGTATGGCTTTGATAAAATATCAGTGAGGTGGGTTCACAATTGGCTTAATGATCGGGCACAACGAGTAATTCTAAATGGCTATACATCAAACTGGAAGAAAGTAAAAGCGGGGTGCCGCAGGGCTCTGTCCTGGGCCCAGTACTTTTTAATATTTTTATAAATGATCTGGATGATGGGGCTAATGGGGAACTAATAAAATTTGCAGATGATACAAAGATAGGAGGAATGGCCAACACTAGAGAGGAGAGAGAGTGCATCCAAAAGGACTTGGACACACTGGAACAATGGGCTGAGGTGAACAAAATGGTATTCAACAGGGACAAATGCAAAGTTCTACATCTGGGTAACAGAAATGCAAGAAGCATATATAGTATGGGAGGAATAGTACTAAGTGAGAGTACAGGGGAAAAGGATCTGGGCATAATAATAGATCGCAAACTCAACATGAGTCAACAGTGCGGTGCGGTGGCTAAAAAGGCTAACCAAATTCTAGGATGTATCAAGACGAGCATTGTAGCTAGATCAAGAGAGGTAATTATTCCGCTGTACTCTGCCCTGGTCAGACCCCACCTGGAATACTGTGTACAGTTCTGGGCGCCCCAGTTTAAGAAAGACATCGATTCATTGGAGCAGGTCCAGAGAAGAGCAACCAAAATGGTGGAAGGTCTACAAACCATGTCCTACGAGGAGAGGCTAAAAGAATTGGGACTGCTTAGTTTGCAGAAGAGAAGGCTAAGGGGAGACTTAATAGCGGTATTTAAATATCTGAAAGGTTGTCACAGTGTAGAGGGATCTACCCTATTCTCATTAGCAGAAGGAAGCACGAGAAGTAATGGGATGAAACTAAGGGGAAGGAGATTCAGATTAGACATTAGGAAAAACTTTCTAACAGTAAGGGTAGTGAGAGAGTGGAATAGGCTGCCACGGGAGGTGGTGAGTTCTTCATCAATTGAAATCTTCAAGCGGAAACTGGATAGGTATATAGCTGGGATGTTTTAGGAATTCCTGCTTTTGCAGGGGGTTGGACTCGATGGCCCTTGAGGTCCCTTCCAACTCAAACAAACAAACAAACAAACAAACAAACAACACAGTTAAAAAAAAATTTCTCTAGCCCCCACCATTCCTGAGCAGTCAATGTTATTAGTTTCAACACCCAATATGCTAATTAGGTTCTCTACTGTCATGTGGGTGGTTATAGTATAGATAGCAGAGGAGTGGCATTTGTTGACGGATTTAAAAGAGTTGGACATAGTGGACGTAGTGAAAGGTTTTCTTTAAGCTGGGTTAGATTCTCTTTTAGTAGCCATAGATATTAGATGATGGTTGGATGTTCATGAATCCTAAAGGATTTTCCCAAACCATGTCTGGATCGGTCCAGAGTTCATATGCTATGCTATGCTATGCTATGCTTTCAGGCAGGAACATGTAGTGCAGTCAACCTCTGCTTAAGTTGTAGGATCAATGACTATTACCAGAACTGGACCAAACGCCTATGAGTTTATAGGAAGAATGTTTCAGACTTCCTGATATATACTGGGAACGATTTATCAATCTTCTATGGTATAAATAAAGCCAGGGATTTGCGACTTTTGTAACGCAATCTTGGAAAAAATTTAATGCAAATGCCATTTTTATGCTGCCCACACCTCTTTCCTTTTCATACATGCCAATGTTCTCATTCATTTCTATGGGCCCATGTACACTACCAAACTTTTTACATTTCACTGTCTGAGCTAAAAAAAAAAAAAAAAATAGCCACAAAATATGGAGCAGGTCCTATTCCTGTCCATTTTTTGTGGCTCGGTCTCATCTATTCTACTGACAAATTCCACAGGATGCCATCCGTGAGTCGTCCGCGTTCTGTTTTCCACAGATCTTCTCATGACTATGGTCGTGTGTACGTTGTGTATATCACCGAAAAAAGAGGGAAAAATTATTAAAATGTTACAGCTTTCAAAACTGCATGTACTACAATGTGTTTGGGCATGAATCAGGAAAAATGGCTTGGTCATGAAGAGGTTAATGACCCCTCCTTTGAACCCACCCACCCTAATAGCGATTAGGATGTTATTATGGGGCATATATTTTATATTAATATGCATTAACTTCAAGGTCACTGCACCTGTGGAACAATGTGTAGGACTATGTAGCCGGTCATATTATTCACTGCTATTGAGGCAGCAGAATATGTCTATTGTGTTTGAGGGGAATTGGCAACTGCTTACACTAAATGGTGAAGCTGCACATGAGATGAGCGGGGCACGAGAACCACAGGAGTACCATGTATTATCACAAAGTAAACTGTGAAGGCTTAAGCCAGCTTATTCATTCTAAACTACACCAGCCCCGCGGCCAAATGAACGGCATTTGTTTTACTTGACACTACAACTCATGTAACAAATGTTAATTCACATCTGCCTGAAAACTGTCTTTGGGTTTCCCAGTTTAGCAGAGTTTGCCAACAGTTCTGTGTACAGTTCATTTTCTTTGGCTCGGATCCACCTATTGAAAGCGGCTGTGACAGCTCGACCAAAAATGTTAATGGAACTTGCTTCACTATCTTGCTTCCTCTCCCTCTTCTCTGTCTTTACTCCTAATCTCACAAGGCACCCTTTAGGACGACTTCAGATTTGAAAGGCTCGGACATATTCATGGCACAGGACCCACTGAGGGTTAATAAACCATAATACCTTTGTTTTCCTATTTGGTTTAGTTTTTATAAGATGCTTTTTGGTATTTGATAACTTTTTATATTAGGAAAGTGACTACCAGTTGATACTTTATCTCAAGTAAAACTGGGGGGTGAGCAGGGTCTGGAGCCCAGGGAAAGATAAAAGAAGCAAGAGAGGATACAATGTCACATTAGAAATGGATGGATACATGGATGACTACACAGTGCACTCTTCCAGAACATGCTTTGACAAATGGCATATTTCAGCCATAATCTGCTAAACCCTCGCAGGATAAGGTAAAGTGAATCGGGATCAAGCAGTGGTGTAACTAGTGGTCTATGGACATTACACCTGGTTATCCCTAAAACTGTGACTTTTGTGCCTGCAAAAAAACATTATGACCAATGGTAATGTGTTAAATGTGTATGAATTCTTATGGACACTAGATTTTTCACTTCAATATAATAGGGGGGGGGGGGTTTATTAAAACTAGTGTTTGATATGCCAGTCTTAAAGAGAGTCTATCATTAAAAAAAAAAACACTTTTAAGCTAATGGCATGTTGGAATGGCTTTAAAAAGGCCATTCTTCTCTTACCTTTCATTGTTGTCTTCTCCCAGCCATTTCTGTAAAAATCCGTTTCTTCAATTATGGAAATGATCTTGACGGAGCACCCGGGGCGTTCCTCTGTGGCAGCGAGCACCCACCGTGTAATCGCTTGTCACCGCCCATTAGTCTGTTGTTGTGACTCCCATTTTGGTCTTTTCTTCTACTTCCTCTGACGCAGCGCTGGACAGCAGCGACTGCACATGACAGACCGCCATTTTCCGGTGGTCCGTACTGCGCCTCTTGTGAAAGACCACCGGAAAAAGGTGGTCCAGGGCTGTGTCAGAGGAAGTAGAAGAAAGAAGATACAGAGAAGACCAAGATGGGAGTCACCACAACCGACTAATGGGCGGTGACAAGCGATGACGCGATGGGTGCTCGCTGCCACAGAGGAATGCCCCGGGTGCTCCGTGAGGATCATTTCCATAATTGAAGAAACAGATTTTTACAGAAACGGCTGGGAGAAGACAACACTGAAAGGTAGGATCGGTGGGTTTCCTGGTAGGCAGACTCCCAAGTACCAGTAAGTGGAGGCATCTCCAAGTTATATGGCATCACTTATCGTGATGGGAAAAAGCATGTATTAAAAAATTAGGGTCTACTTTTTTGTAGAAACAGCGCCATTCTTATCCATGGGCTATGTCTGGTATTGCAGCTCAGTCCCATTCTATTCCAGTCATATATGAAAATTTGCCTAGCAGTTCAGATCTATAAAAAAAAAATTAAGATATTGACTGAAGTGATCATCAACTTTGAGGCTAGAAACGTGATCATAGCACCTCCCAAGGTAAATAGAACTGACATTTGTTCTCCATCCTGATGGGAGTGAAGTGCAGAAGATGGAAAGGTATTTGGGAAAACCTGTTTGGTTGTATTATCCTCTGGTTCTCATCTCTTCCACCCTTTCCTTAAATGTTTAACCTAGTCTCAATACCCTAGTGATGGATAGCTCTACGTTCTCCAGGTCATCACTCACCACCTTGATGCTTATAGCACACATAAGCGCTGCTCAATGTTTGTCTATAATAATGACCATTCAGTGAATACAGGGACGTCCACCCTATTACATGCCCTACAAATGGCTGCGCTGTGCTTAGTGCCCACTCCTCAGTTCTGCTCTAATGAGCTGTACTATTTATTCTGTCATTGAGTAATGAGTCTTTACAGACCAAGCTTTCAAGTGCCAGCTCCTCCATACAATTCACTCTTCTTTAGGTTTCAGCAATGTGCTGATCTATAAGACAGCCCTGGTGGGAGTTTGCTTAAAGAAAAGTAATGAAAAAATAACTTAGGTATCCCTGAAAGTGGGTTTGCTCTCACGTCATCTAAGTCTGCAGAAATTGCAGATGATCTGATGATTTATGGATAAAGTTGTAACTAAACTAAACACCTTCTTGGTGGATATATAGATGTGTATATGGAGTTTACATTAGGTCTACTATACCTTAGTTACATAGGTTAACAAAAGAAACAAGGTGAACCAGCCGACCATTCTCCGTCAATTATACATCATTAAAGGAGTATTCCCACCTCGGCCAATTATGATGGGATTTTGCAGCTCATTCTCCTGACTCTAGTCAGAAGTACAGAAACAGCCAAACATGATAGTTGTGGAATAGTTATGGAAACAGCGTAGCAAACTATTTATGAGTTATAGAAAGTGTAGTTCAATGTGCTATGTTGTTTCCGTAGCTCTTATGGGAGTTATGGAAACCACATAGAACAGCTGCACTTGGTTGTTTTCATAACGCCCGACCATCTCCGGGAGCTGGAAACAGGACTAGTCTCATCTCAGCCATGATAGATAATTTATAACCCTCAATGCCATTTGTCAATAGAGAAGTGTCTAAGCTTATATAGTATCTGCCATTAAAGGGGTTTCCAGGATTAGTGATTTTATAGCCTATACTTGGGATAAACCATAAATATCTGATCGGTGTGGGGTAGACAGTCAGCCTCCTGCACCGATCAGCTGTACGGAGCCACTTCCAGAACTCGTACTATACACAATACAGGGTCAGAAGCAGATAGCTCTGGTCCCAGCACCTCAGCTCCCACTGACTTCATATGGAAGCTGAACTGCAGTAAGGGCACCCAGCTCCTACATAGGGCACAGAACCGAATGCTTCCCCATATTGTATACAGTATAGGCCACGGAAGCTACCCCGTACAACTAATCAGTGTAGGGCCCAACTGCTGGCCCCCCATCAATTAGATATTTAGGGCCTATTTATTTGACTACAGTAACCGTACGTCACGTAACCGTAAATTTTCCTTCATTGGTGTCTAAATCATCTAGATCTATAGATGGATATACACCACAGAACACTTGTTTGGCTAAAAAATAATTCTCAACACTCCCTTTCCTTCATACACTGGCTTCAACTGAGCATGCATGTATTCCCAATGGGGAGAGGGGAATAAATTGTTGCCAAAAACCTCTGCCAGCAGCTTATGTCCTTTGAGAACAAAGGAGGGCCATGTTCAAATTCAATATGCTGCAACCTTCTTTGCCCCGACATCAGCCCTGGGAGGAGAGTGAGGACAACCCTGTACACATTAGATGATCAGTCTGCCCCCCTGAATTTTGTGCATTTAGCTGATATTCATATAATCTGTATGGGCACCTTAAGGTGTCTGGACATGGCTTGCTTCTCTATCTTTTCATTCCAAGACAAACCTCCCATCCCATCTAATATAGTTGCAATATTTGCACCCTTTTGAGCCCTGCTATAATTTTTTTTATGACGTGTGTAGACCCAAAACTGAATCCTGCAAACAACATAAAATGGAGTCAAGCTAGTAGCAAAATAAGAATGACAGAGGTATTGGATAGTGCTTTCTTATTATGACAGGGGTGTTACCAATGTATGTAATGTAGGTACATTACACTGAGTGTCTTTGCCTATAGTGTAGAAAGTCCATATTCCATCAGTGGAAATGAGAGATATCCGAGGATACATAGTGAGTCACTACACACTTCCACCAAACATTTCCACAATAGCATATACTTAGTACATTCTTACCATCATCCTTGTCAGGTAAAATCACAACCTTGGTAGACGGGAACTCAGATCCAAGTCTTCCACCCATGGGCATGCTCAGCGTGACATTAAAAGACTCTGCCTCCTCATACAAGGAATCGTCTATGATAACCACGCGGCACACTTTCTCCTTCTCGCCTTTATCAAACCTCAGAACACTGTTATGCTCCTCGGGCCGGGATATGTAATCGGAGTAGGATAAAACTGATGTTGGGACGGTTCCAGTAGCCATACCTGTAAAACAGATAATTGGAATGCATTTACATGAGCACTTTGTCATGTTGTGAAGTGTCTGGGAGGCAAACACGCAGCAAAAAACTAGAACAACATATTAATCTTATGCCTAATTTACATATACTGAAGCCTATAGACGTAAATTCCAGGCCCATCAATAATATTAAATGAGAAAGTTGTAACAAAAACGTAAGATCCATTACCACATAGGGGCTTGGGCAGTTGCCCAGTTTTCTTGATGGTCAGTCTAGTACCATTAGCTGACATGTTCATAGTGGGTTACACTCAATGTTCAAGGTGAATTATTGCATAGAAGAATTACAGAATAAAGCTGATTTACCAGACTGCCCTTCATGCTGCTAGTGGGACTCCTAACATCATAGTTACCTATGCTGCTAGAAGTCCCTGCCTGCCAGCCAAGTACCATTTACAGTACGGGACAGTATGTCGCTGGAAGGCAGGGACTCCTAGCAGCATAGATAACTAAGATGTTAAGAGTCCCGCTCCCGGCATGAAGGTCAGGTCAACTTTATACCAACTCTCGGTTAGCTTACTTTAGACCAATTTTTTTTTTTTTTTTTTTTGCACTAAAGCAAGGTACAAGAAGTATTTAAAACACATAAATAAATTTGGGGAAAAAATGTAGGGCATTATTTTGGCAGAAATTAAACCAGAATTTGAATGCATTTAGTATAGCAAATCCGGCCCATTATTTATATTCTAGACATTCACATATTAATATATAACGTAGTCTTCTTAAATATTTCTCCACTAAGAGCCAGTCTCCATGTCTGCATTAAGTTAGCCACAGCGTCCTATTAGAGCAAACTATACTGTTCCACTAAGAGCCATCCACATTACTCATAACATAAAATCAATACCCCCACATAAGCAGGAACAATTTCCCTGTAGTAGTTAGTTACAGCATTCCATAAGAAGAGGCCACTGCCCAATAAAAAAGCCACTACCCGATAATAACCAGCCACAGAGCTGCCCCTCGGTGCTTCCATTTCTCTCATACATATGCTCTTTCCACTTCATCTATGCTCTATACCAAGCTAAACGACAACTCAGCCTTACCACTGACTCCGTTGTTCTTAAACTGCTGGACTTTGGGCCCTATACCTGGTGACCCCAGTCCCATCTGTCTCCATATCTGGCAGAAACGGAATGCACAGTGAAGCAAGGGGTACTCTCTTTGCCTTTAAACAAATGTGCCATGAGCCGGAGCTGGCGGAGTAAACCTGTTCAGGGTTGTTGAACCTGGTGCCGGACGGGTCCCCAAATTTGGAGCCATAATCTCCAGCAGCATAAGGACATGCTGCAGGTTTAGGAACCCCACATCAGGACAGGATCCCTTTAAGAGTACCTGCCCCCAATCCTGACTGTATGGGGCACCTGTTTTAATAAAAACTTGTATTTCTAATGAACGGATGGATTTGGAGAATCTTTGTTGTATAACTCTGTGCTGGGGCGTTCCTATGTTATTCCTCCTACAAGTTTAGAAATAAAGATACTACTGGGTGCTACCATTCCCCTTGTTAAAGGGGTGTTGTTGTGCACAGTCTGGACACTAGCGACACTGATTGGTGGGGCACGTCCCCTATGGGTAACACCTAGTTGTCAATTTAATCATCTTACCTTCTAGGACAAAGTTATATTATGGGGAATATAGTTATTTACTCTAGCAGATGTGGCCGGAGAGGTAACTGATCTACTATAAAATGTGCTTATTGTCATATATAATATTCACATCAGATTATATATTCATTTTCCTGTAGAATATAACTTGCCTTGGATTTTGACCCTTGTACTTTGGTGAGTATACACTAATGTAACGTACAACATACCATACCATTAAAATAGCAATATGTAAGAGATACTATACCTACAAAAATAGGAGGTGTTCCATATTTAATGCTGTGTGTAAGAACACATTTAGCAGGATGAATGCTGAGCTTGACATGGAGTAACAGCCCTGTGCACTTTAGGTACAGCCCCTAATAGTGGATGCCCATCCATTACTCTGGCACATTTCCAAACTTGCTGGTATAGTAAGTAAAAAAAAAAAAAAATCAGGGGTGGAAACGTGACACACATACCAATGTATATGATATAGCTTGGGGATCCCATTCCTAACCATTTATAGCTCAGCCATTCATCCTAAATATAAACCATCCATTACTGGTTATGAAAAGTGTTTGTACCGTATATCGATGGTAAATGAGAAAGGATATCGCGTATAATGTACAATGAAGCAAAAAAAATTCTATAGAATTTCTGGAAATAATAAAAAATGACAGTAGCAAGGCTTTTATGTATACCTGGACAGCTGTGACCCTAGTGCACAGAGATATATTGTTGATGGCAGCTGTTCCTTTCTTCTTGATAGTTGAAAAAGGTGTTAGAAAAGATGTAATAGTACAACAGCAAAGCAAAAATCATTCTCATTCAATGACTTTGACCTTAATTTTACAAGGTGAGCCCCAGTGGATATAACTGTTGTTATAGATATATGTTTGATATAATAGGAAATCATGAATAATTGATGGTAAATTTAAAGGGACTAAAAAACAAATAATATTGGCAACATTAATAACAATGTTATGCTCTGTTAGAATTGTGGCAAGTATTAAAATAGTAAATTTTTTATTTATTTATTTTGCTTACATATAGAGCATCATCATATTCCGCAGCGCTTTACAGACAGTGTCACCACTGTCCCATATAGGGCTCACAATCTAAAATAAAGAGTTGTTTAGGCTATTCATTTTTCTCCCTTACCTTACTATTGACCTAACATCCAATTAATCTCTAGCTAGGAGGCAGCTTTCTGCAACAGAAACCTCCCAACCACTGCATATTTTTAATACAATATTTTATATAATTTAATTCTAAATTCCTGAATTTAATATCAGCAACTAGTCCTTAAAGGAACTAAACGTAGAAATTAATGATAAAAGTAAACAAGATAAACTAAAATTCAGTTTTACTGTAGGCTGCAAAATGAGATGACTTTGGAGTAGAGCACAAAAAAAAAAAAATATTTAAATTTTTTTTTTTACAAAAATACTGAAAGATTTTCAATAACATATATCTGTATGATTTTAAAAATAAGTAGTTAAAGTGACATAATATAAAGAAGTGGCCTTACCTTGCTGTGTAAAACATATAACCATCAACTCCTGATTCACATCTCCACTTCTCCGGACCGGTATGAACAGCTCACCAATATCTTCTTCAATGTTATATATCGGCTCAGGAATGAACACTGTTGATTCTATGAAAAAAAAGGAAAACGAATCAGAAGATGATTATATTGTATTATATTATGAAGTATTAACATCTCAATGGGTAATGTTGGTATCATTTTATATTCAGTTTTCATCTGTTCCATCAGGCATCCAGACGCCTGACAGACCTGACTGTTTTACCCTCCAACATTGACTTAAATGGTATGATGGATGCAAATGGAAGGCTTCAGTTTGAATCCATCAACAAAAGGAACCTTTTTAACTGATCCGTTGAAAACGGAAAGATTGGAGGAAATGTGAACACAGCCTTAGACACTGTCATTAGGAGGTCCCCCATACATAGGTGTAGATTTCTGTTTCTGGTGGAAGATATAGAAGGAGTCATCTCTGACTCCAACTCTTTAGCAAGAAAGCATAAGAATAGGCCAGAAGAGACACAGCCTGGCTGATGTATATTTCCTCCCAATAAGGTGTCTGTTAGCCCACGCAAATATTATACTATATGTGTCGGTATATCCCATTGAAAACGTCAAGATCTGCCAACAACATCTAATGCTTACTTCCATCTTAGGAAACAAGAAGTCACAGACCACAATTCACACTACAAATGCACAGGTTATGAAATGCCTGTAACTTATGGGAGTAGGACAAGGATACACATTCATACACCAGGCTCTATTCATACTGTATCATGGCTTCTGTTTAGAAAGAAAACCATGACACTTTGCCCGATTCACTGAACAATGAATCTAGATGCAACCAATGGTCCTACCAGAGTTATAATGGGGTCTGTCAGGACTTCAACAAGGATTCTTGAGAGCAAGAATAGCATTGCATGCTGACAGAAATCCTGACACAATAGCACATGCTTAGTTAACATACTGTTGCCTTACTTGTTCCTTTTCTAGATCATGGAAAGGGGGGTTAGCAAGACCAAGGCTTTCCACATTTTGATATCCCTGTGCCAAAGAAGATATGCCTAATTTAGGATGAGACACATAATCTGCAGGCAGTATGTTACAGGGCAAGAGAAGCGGTTCCAGTATAACTTGTATCATATTCCTATACAGATGTAGCATTCATTAACATGACATGTAATGTGTTACTGGCACAATACTTTGTTCCGGCAATGTGTAGATGTCTTAGCAGGAGCTGCATGTTAATTCAAATGAATTGCCAGGCATCACCTTCCTCATGCCCCTTCCCTGCTGTCTACAATAAAAAAACAATGGAAGCAGTGTGATAAGCCATCGGCTCTTCTAGGATTGGCCCATCTGAATTTGGTGCCAAATCCCCTCATTATTTCTGCAGCACAGTAAACCAAGACTGGAATTGCAATAATGGTGTCTCCACTACGCATGTCACCCTGGACCTTCCTTTATGGCATTTGCCTCCTCGATCCAATTTTTGATTATCCCACAAATAGGAGTGCAGTGATGGATCTTTATGCTTGTTTATGGAGTTCAAGTTCATGGCTTACATTTTTATCCATCTTGACTGCATAAAAAGTAGATGTATGGAGTTCCAGCATAGCAACCACACTTATTACTTTGAAGTCACCTGAATTGACCACTGGTAGTACCGAAATGTTGAGCAAGTAAGTACATAAATCTTATTCAAACCAGATTCGTTATGATCAATTTTCAGTGCTACCATATATTATGCATACTGGCCTCCATCTTTGAGAATACCGCCACCTTAGAAGGCCATTTTTAATGAAATTGAATAGAATAGAATGTCCTTGAACATGTAAAGGAACAATGTTGATTCATTCTTGGGTTGACCAATCTTATTTTATTTTACAGGACTATCCATGAAGCTGAATGGAAACCAGCTATCAGATCCTCCTCCTCTCCAGGAAGTTGATCACCATCTATCAATGCTTTCTGTTCTCCAGAGCGCTGACCAACATCTCATAGCACCTGTCCTCTACAAGGTGCTAACCAAAACCTCTCAGCTCTTGTCATCTCTAGAATGCTTACCCAACACCTCTCACAATCCATCATCCTTTCATCACAATGTCTCTTTCAAAACTGCTGAACACTATCTATACCACCATATTCTCTACAAAGCTGGCCACCACCTATCAGCACCTTCTACAAAAAAACTGACCACCATGTGTCAGCAGCCTTTTTCTACAAGAAAACAATTGTCAATATCAAGTTTCTGAAATGTCCAAATCTAGTAAAATAAGAAACCTAAAAAGGATAATGTGATGACGTTGTTGAACATAGGGCATCCATTTACCCCCAAAATAATACCTTTATTCTGCCATGAGTGATATCAAATATGTTCAATTTATCCAAAATATACAGAACTACATCACCCCAATGTGAAAGAATAAAAACAGGTTAAAAGATACAAAAAACTATATAAATTTGGTATCACAATTTACAGAATATTAAATGATACCATTAGGAAGTACAATTTGTCCCACAAAAATGAAGTTCTCATATGGCTGTGTGAACGAAAAAATAAAAAAGTTACGGCTTTTGGAAGGCAGGAAGGGGTTCAATGATTGAGAATAGACAACTGCTTGACCAAAAATTACCGGTCAAATAGTGTAGACAAATGGAGCAAACAGCTGACCGACCGTGTACTTTTACTTGTATCCATTTAAATTAATGGCCATTCATGTAAAACATGTCAAAATGAAAACCAACGCTTGTTAGCAACTTTCTACTCTAGCTCAAGGTGGCCTCATAGTAGGGGAGGTGAGGACTATATACCCTAATAGGTGGGAGAGGTGAGGTCTATATACTCTAATAGGCGGGGGAGGTGAGGTCTATATACCCTAATAGGCAGGGGTAATTGAGAAGAACAAAAAACATTATTAATAGCAAACAAGCAATTGTCACCACTGATAAGGTATGAATATAGATCTAGCCTATAGTTATGAGTTCAATGTATTTACAAATTTGGAGATTTTGTACGTGACCCGTGTGGTCTTTATGAAATGTGAGCTGTACTAGGAGATGAAGCTGATTTAACATGTATTATGGCTAGAATGCTACACATTCCATGAGTGACTGAAATATAATCAGGGTCACAGTAATGCTGACAGCCAGCTTGTACTAGGAAAACATACTTGTCATCCTCCAGTTACACAATAAAAATGCTTTCCAGAAAGTTGTTTATGAAAACAGTGTAATCGCTTTTCACTATGTATATACGATATTCGCCAATTTAACAAACGATTTATGAGCTGTGCTGCACATTGGACCTTAATACAGGTGCACTCAATAAGTTAGAAATCTTTGCGTTTATTTCTTTCAGTAATTAAATTAAAAAAGTGACCTCCTATATTTTCTAGATTCTTTACACACAGAGTGCTCTATTTCTACTGTTTTGTTTCTGTAAATGTTGATTATGGATTACAGGTAATAAAAACCCAAATCTAAGAAAATTAGAATATTGTAAAAAAGTTCAGTATTGTAAATTCAATGTGTCACCTGCCAAGGTTTCCTAAGCCTTTAAATGGTCCGTCAGTCTGGTTCAGTAGGACACACGATCATGGAAAACGCTGATTATGGATTGTATTACTGAATTACTGAAATGAATGAACGTTTCAAAAATACTCTAATTTACTGAGATGCACCTGTACAACTAATAGTATATGTAAAAGAATACAAACTATAAGATGTTACTGATCCCATGCATGTAAACAAGGAAGCAAATTTAGTCTTGATTAAATGTTTACTACTGCTTAACATCTACGCATGTATGTTACCATAGTAACAGACTACAAATCTACCCTGTGTAGTCTGATCCTGAAGTCATGCTGCCTTAAATCTGTCCCCTACTTATAGCTAACTTACTAAAAGGCTGGACCCGTGAAACACGGTCCGTGTGTTAGCCAGATTTACTGGCTTGAACTTCATGCTGGGAGCGGGACTCCTAGCAGTATAGTTATCTATGATGTTAGGAGTCCCTGCCTCCCAGCAGTATACTGTCTCATATCAATTACAGTACAGGACAGTATTCTGCTGGGAGGCAGGTACTCCTAGTATCATAGATAACTATACTGCTAGGAGTCCCGCTCCCAGCACGAAGTTCAAGCCGGTAAATCTGGCTAACACACAGACCGAGTCGTGTGTTGCTACCCTTACTGCTAGAGAGTCAGACTGCTGGAATTAGGTGCCACAACCACACCTACTGTAACCAAGATACTGGAGACTGAATATTAGAGGGTAATTCTTCATTTAACCTGTGGTAGTGCTGCAGAGAAGCTGAACACTTGGTAATAGTAAGGCTCCATGCACACAAACGTGTACATTGTCAGCGTGCTAGCCATATATTTCACAACTATTATATTCTAATAGCCCCATACTCACGCCCGTGTATTTTCAGAGGTCAGTGTTAGGGGCTGTACGCACAAATTTTATCACAGGATCTATTCCTGTCTATTTTGTGGCCCAGGCTTACTGAAGCAAATGAATGGGTTTGTGGAGGCACGGGCGGCACAAGGATATCATCCATGTGCTGTCTGTGCCGTTTTACAGTCCCAACCAATGCACATGTTCAACTGCATGTAGCATGAAGCTGATCGTTGGGGTTTTGTGATTAGCTTATCATCACTCATATATCAAAAAGGGGACTGAACAAAGTAGAAATCCCCTTTAAATAACTGCGGATATCATAAATCTATGATCTCATAGAATGCTAGCACAGGCCATTCATTAATAATGGACGCCTTGTAAAATGGAAAATAATACATTCAGGGGTATCTCGTACAAGTACAAGTCATACCAATACAGGACTAAGACGTTTAACTTTCACCTTGTGAGTAAGGTTGAGGAATAAAGAACAGATGTTGAGCGGGCCCCCTGCCAGCGAATGCCTTCTTTATCAGTTACCTCTACTAAGATGCATTTAGCAATCATTTTATCACTTTACTCCTAAAGGTATCACCTTACACAAACCAGTTCTCCTGTATCATCTTAAACATGATATTTTTCTTTTCGCACTACTCTCTGGGGAGGAAAGATGCCATAGGTGTTTTAGTTCCCACAATATCTCAGCTAAGCTAAACAATTCAATAACAATAAAATATATGGTATATATTAATGTATATATCCCAATCTACACAATAATCAAGAGAAAGCCATTTGGGACCATAAGGGTAAGCTCACACAGACCTGCCATGTAAAATACGATGCCATTGGCAAAAAGATTTTCTACTTCCTTTCACTTCAATGGGAGGTTTGGGTGGAAAATGAAGCATCTGCCTCCCACTGAAATGAATGGGAGGTGGAATTTCTGAATTCCACCTCCTAAGGCTCCATGTTGTAGTACAGGTCAAATTATCTTTAGATGTTATTCCCATGGATAGAAGTTTGAACTATCAGCATATGGGAGCAGTGTAGGAATCTATGAGATAATGATTTTTGTACTTTGGTCCTCTAACTGCTTTAAAGAGAACCTGTCACAGTCAACATGATGTTTGACCTGCAGGCATCATGCTATAAAGCAGGAGGAGATTAATACAAAGCTTTGGGGGTAAAAATTCAGTTTAAATCACACTTTATGCATTTAAAGTGGACCTTTCATGTCCTCGCAGATTGGCGCTATTATATATTGCTAGAAAACTGAGGCACTGTCAGCTTTGCTAGTATGCGCCAAGGTGCCGGAGATATCGGCACCGATAACCCTCCACTGTCAGAAGGGATGGCCTTATAGGAGAGAAACTGAATTTAGTGCACTGTCAGTTTTCTAGCAATATATAATATCGCTGATCTACGAGGACATGAAAGGTCCTCTTTAAATCCCTGTACTTTTGAAGCATAGGAGTCCAGTGGGTGTTCCTATTCAGTGATGAACAGCCTTCTGCTGAGCTCTGTAATATATAGGTTTACATGAGGGGCGGCGGATAGGGAGGAGAGAAGCTGAGCTCTGTGATATATAGGGTTATATGACAGATGAAGAGAAGCTGAGCTATGTGATATATAGGGTTATATGATAGAAGAGAGAAGCTGTGCTCTGTGATATATAGGGTTATATGACAGATGAAGAGAAGCTGAGCTCGGATGGGGGTTTGGGGGGGGCTGGCTTGTGATATATAGGGTTATATGATAGAGGAGAGAAGCTGAGCTCTGTGATATATAGGGTTATATGACAGATGAAGAGAAGCTGAGCTCTGTGATATATAGGGTTATATGATAGAGGGAGAGAAGCTGAGCTGTGTGATATATAGGGTTATATGATAGAGGGAGAGAAGCTGAGATCTGTGATATATAGGGTTATATGATAGAGGGGAGAAGCTGAGATCTGTGATATATAGGGTTATATGATAGAGGAGAGAAGCTGAGCTCTGTGATATATAGGGTTATATGATAGGGGAGAGCTGCTGTGTGTATATGGGTTATATGATAGAGGGGAGAAGCTGAGATCTGTGATATATGGGTTATATGATAGAGGGGAGAAGCTGAGCTCTGTGTTATATAGGGTTATATGATAGAGGAGAGAAGCTGAGCTATGTGATATATAGGGTTATATGATAGAGGAGAGAAGCTGAGCTGTGTGATATATAGGGTTATATGATAGAGGAGAGAAGCTGATCTCTGTGATATATAGGGTTATATGATTTGCATGCTTTTCCTATATCAACACATAAGGCTGCACATGGGTTATCAGGACTTTTACTTTCTTTCTTTCCTAGGAGTCCTATCAGGATTTACTCTACTCTTAAATCAGAGATTCTGCTAAACCCATATCTCGCAGAGCTCAGCTTTTCTCCCTCTTTCATATTCTGTCAGATAGGAGAACATAAATCATATGACAGGTTTACTTTAAATGGGTTTTCTACTTTAGATATCCAAATATAAAAAAACACTATTAGGAAATTCTCAGATAGAGAGGATCCCATATTTAGGACCGTTTTCTATTAAATAAGATTAGCTAAAAAGAGTCTTTTTAGATCCAGCTTATCCATGCCCTCCATGAGAATGGTATACTGCTACATTTCTCCTGCAGTGGAATTAAACACTTGAACCCAATTTGTCTGACAGGGTACAGTTGGAAAAACCAGAGGCCAACTTATCACTGGAGGATAAAAAGAGATGGCCCAAAGTGGATAATCCCTTCAGACAGCTCCCCCCCCCCATAAACAAACACCACATACAATGTATAAAATGCTAAATAAATGGACTAGTAAATCACTGTACCATCTCCAGGGTCGACAATCTCCACCGTTGCCACTTCTGGGAATTCAAGTGCCGCCATGACAGGTTCTGACAAGACAATCTGGAACGTTTCAGACTGTTCGTATTCCCCATCGGTCATGATCCGAACTCTCCATGTTGCTGTGGTCTGCCCAGGGTTAAACTGTACTTGTTTCTGGGCCTTTCCTCTAAAGTCCTTGTCCTTTTCTGCTGTCCCATCTACAGTGCCAATACCTGCAGAGGAAGCCATATTGAGAAATGTTAGGAATGTGCAATCTCAGTACGAGAAAAGGTTAATGGACAATTACCGAGATTCATTCATCATCACATATCATCAGGATGTAGAACCAGGTGCTGACAAAGGAGGGACTCATGTGATGCTAATGGCCATTTTAGCTCAATAAAAGAACCCATATGTTTTCCCTAAAAGCTAAATTATGTGATTTTCCCAAACCCATCATTTGGTGAAAAGACTCTGTGGTCTTACCTGCTAAGGATAAACCCCTAATAATAAACCCAAACTTCTATAGCAGGGGTCAGCAACCTTCGGCACTCCAGCTGCTGTGAAACTACAACTCCCATCATGCTCCATTCACTTCCATGGGAGTTCCAAGAATAGCATAGCAAGTATGCATGCTGGGAGTTGTAGTTTTACAACAGCTGGAGTGCTGAAGGTTGCCTATCCCTGTTCTATGGGCTCTATACTGTACATGCCATATTACAGGGGTATTTGGCTTCTAGGAAGAAGAATACACAAACCTCACAGCTGTGTGCATGGGGCTATAGAAATAAATGGGTCGATGTGCTATCCATTAAAAAAACAAGGGTAGCGCAAAGACCATAATCGACGGTCTTTGTTTCTAATAACAACCAATCAGAGCTCAGCTTTCATTTTGTAAATTGCTCCGGAAGAATGAAACCTGAGCTTTCATTGGTTGCCATGGGCAACTGTTTGATAAATTAATAAATGAGGCCTTATTGCTTTTTTATTTCTGTTCTATACTCTATGATTTTTTTTACCATTTTTAATGTGCTCTAATTTTATAATATATAGTAAAATTACTGAAATCTGGTCCTGTAACTGCAGGCAGAGACAGAGTTATCTTGGTATATATAGACTAAGGTACACTTATTTTTATACAAAAGTGAATACACTGAAATACATGGATTTAATTGGCATAGAGACGTAGTAGAGCTGAGTTTGTCGGATGCAGCAGAGCTGGTGTTCACTTTCTATAGAATTGTATGGTGAATTACACCGTTATCATGACTAGACAAGAAATAGTTAATGGAAGCTTCAGCTCTGGCTCATCGGTAAATATATATTTTTGTCACGATTTGGCAAATGAAATGCAATGGATACTTTTTGATAAGGACACCGCCAGCCACCCGGTGACACAGAGATATTTTTATAGAACTGTCATCGTCAAATGACCCGAGGAATTTATGGCAGAGAATAGCCATGTAAGAAGGAGATAGAGAAATGTGTAAATCTATGTGGCCTCACTATATAATAACTTGTATTGTCCCAGTATCTCTGCCACGTACGTTTCCTGAGCGTCAGCTCTATCTCTAGTCATATAATCCCTCAAACACTACTTGGCACTCTCCATTTTTTAACATAAAATGCATTTTAGAAGAAAATATTCGATTAACCATTTCTTGCTCTTTTTTTTTTTTTTGGTGGGGGAATAGGTCAATTTATAGTGTGTTAAATTCCTTCACCGTGGCATCAGATAACCTAGAATATTTCACAATACATCAATTTTTTTCTAACACAAAACCGTACCATGTATAGAAAAAAATAGTAGTCAAGTGCACAACTACAAAATCCCATCTACATGTAGGCAAAAAAGTCTGTATGGAAAGATGATCATGTCCAATCCCGAGCATGTTTATATTACTTTGTATTTTTTCACAGAAAATTTAGGTAAAGTCTACAGCACAATTCACAGCAAAATGTGCATGAGGCCCATGGGGTTTTGCTATAGAATTGTGGATTTTTATTACTGACTTATTGCAAAATCTATGGCAAACACAGACCAAAACCTGAAAACTGAGTAACAGGCTGCATTACAAGCTCCATTGAGTACTATGTGTACAGAGCTATTCTTCTGAAAAACAAAAGAAAAAATCTGCACATACCACATTTTACAGAGCATGCCACATATATAACTTGACGTATAGTAAAGGCCCCATGCAGTAGAATGGTAGCCCGTGTACATGAGGGTTTATAGGAGCAGATCCTATAATGCATTTACACGCAAAATTTTCTGGCATATATGTACTAAAAAATATGGCATTCAGACCAAATATTATATTTTTGAAGTCCCTGTGCCGCTTTCTGTGGCAGGGGCTTCGGCATCACATAACTTAATTAGCAATGTTTTCTAAGGGGGTGTTCACACGTAGGAATTTGACGCTGAGTTTTTCTGCTTGTCAAAAACTGATGAGGATTTTGATGCTGAGTTTGAAGTGGATTTTGGAGAAAAGTGCCACTGTGTTTTGCTTTTATCAGACAGGGCCAAATTTCAAATTCTGCTAGGGGTTTTGACAAATTCCGTGTCCATTTCTGCGTCAAAGGTATATTTCTGCCTCCCATTCATTTCAGTGGGAGTTTTCAGGCGGAAGTTGCCTGAAGAAGGAGCAGGACCCTTATTGAAAAAAATCATTTCAATCGGAGGCAGATTTCAGGAGGATTTTGAGGCGGATTCCGTCTCAAATTCTGTGTCAAATTCCTACATGTTACCACTTTTTTTTTTTTTTTTTTTTTTAGCTAGCAGAGCTTATGTCCCACTGGTGAAACTTCACTGAGTGAGATACTGGTGCAATATCTGGACAGTGCACTATTATTACTAAAGTTGACCAGTCTCCTCTCTTCACATGTCTAGATCAGTAAATACTTGTATTCACAAGAAATAACAATTCTGGGACATGTTTTCTTAGATCTGTGTTGTCTTGTTCCTCTGTTAATCCTCCTACAAATAAATCAACAACTGGGCATTGCCATTCCTCATGCCAGCAGTTTGTGTGACCCTATACAGTCCGATACTGTCAACATTGATTGAATTATAAAGGAACACAAAACCCAAGTGGTATCTCCCAGTTATCAATTTATTAATACATTTCTAAGAACAACAAAAGAGGACCAGTACATCCCAGAGAAGTAAAAAAAAAAAAAGATGCTCCTGAATTTTTTATTATGAGGAATGCAATATTTTTTTTTTACTATGTCAGACATGTCTGGAATGCTGATAGGTCCTCTATAAATTTCTCATATATAAAAAAAATAATATATATATATATATATATATATATATATATATATATATATAGTGTGTGTGTGTGTAGACCCAAACTTTAGCACCCATCAGCTCTAAACAGTAGGTCCTTTGTCAAGTGCTGCCTAAAGTTTGTGTTTTTTGATATCTGCGATAGACTGTTGGGATAGCACTCATCCTGTTGGATTCCTATGCTGCTAAAAGTTTTTGTCTTACATATTATATATATATATATATATATATATATATATATATATATATATACTTATGAGGATAAGCAGAGCTTTTTTTTCATTTAACTTTTTTATCGTGTGTTATCCTGTTAACAGAATGTGATCAAAAACACACAGCAGTAGCCAAAAATAAATGTCAGTCTGTAGAACAGGATAGCGCGCTCATTTTTACCATTTGGCTCATTGGAGACTGATTAGTTTTCAACACCTCCTGTATCAACTTTGGCTGCCAACAGACTGAAAAGAAGTACAGTAGTCAGTGCAAGGGGGGGCTAGGGAGTCTGTTACAACTTGATGAAATCCGCTCCAGGCAGCATGGCTGACAAGCGCTTATGTCATGCTGGCCTTTGTTGGAGTTTTATACCTTTGGGCATGGTTTTTACACTTCATGGTGTAGAATTGATTGCTCTGCTGTGATTATTTCTTTACACTGGTAAAGTAAAAAAAAATATTTCTGCAGAATACAAAATATAGCATGTACAAAATCATATACAACAATAGTTTACTTTGTAGGACCTTCTACCCTGCATTAGCCCAGTATACTTTCATTGATGAAATTTCTGGATGTGGTCTGTGGGGGTGATGAAGTCCCTAACAGGTACCTGCATCCATCGCTTGGGGGGAGGGGGCTCCAGAGTTTACTGCATGCTGTTTTAGTATGAAGTATAACAGGGTTCTCCCTTGCCAAATATTTATCAACAGGATAGTTTATAAATGTATGATCAGTAGCCGTCTGACCACTGAGACTCAGCATCAATTTCCAAAATGGGGGTCCAGAGTCCTTGTTCCAAAGGTATTTAAACGTCAATGTGGTAATGCATGTGCCCTCTCACGAGATTCAATGGGACTGATAGAAATAACCAGGCACTATCGATGATAACACGATCAAAAAAGGTAGTGACTGTAGACTATGACACATAGCCATGCCACCAGGGGTGTAACTTGGGGGGGTGCAATCACATCTAGGCCCAAGATACTTAGGGGGCCTGTAAGGTGTCTCCTACCAATATGAGGATACCAGTACTATACACAATGCATTATAGTTAGGGGACCTGGTACCGATTTTGCACTGGGGCCTAGAAGCTTCATGTTACACCTTTGCATGCCACCAGGTATCTAGAATCCTTAGGCTCTGTACTGTAAGGAGGTTCCAAAAGCTAAGCTGATAAAGTATGAAGAAATGTTAACACATGTTGACTCATGGGACGTCACTAATTATAGTAACTAAGGGCACACAAAATAGGCCCCCCACCTGATAAAAACATAGGCCATCAGTACTTTTAGGATCAGAAATCCACTTAAATCCTGGACATCCCCTTTAATTCATACACATTCTGTTTTATATATGACTATGACATCTTTCAGGGTGTATAAGAAGAATATTTTTACTTTGTGATACTATTGTAAGATAATCTGATTTCTAATAGTAACTCTGCCTGGTATGACATTAAATACCAAACTCTTAAGCAACACATAACTTCCTCTAGTCATTCACAGAATATAAGTCATATCTGTTTCTCCAGATCCCTAAATAACTCCACTAGAGGACATGTTTTTAGGAATAACCTTTCTGTGACCGAGTTATTAAGATTGCTTTATAGAGATGCAGCTTTAGATAGAGCATGATAACATAGTGTGGATATTAAAGACTCTCTTAAAGGAGAAGTGTTACAATATTACACAGATAAAATGTAAAGATAAAAGTTGAGTAACTTTGATCTACTTGAACTACATTTTTACCCAAATCTAGCATCTTGTAAATTTACTTTTAGCATTGAGCAATGCACTATGGGAGGGCAAATTGTAACTAAGGGCTGGTTCACATCTGTGTTCGGCTTTCCATTCGGAGAGTCCGCTTGGGGACCCCCCAAACGGAAATGTATACGCATAAAAAAGCGGTTACTTAAGGAAACCCGCGGACCCCACAGACTATAATGGGGTCCATGCGGTTTCCGCACGAAACATGCGGAACAATGCTGCTTGCAGCCGAACGCAGATGTGAACCGGCCCTAACACATTAAGATTCAGCATGGACAAGTCTTGGCGGACCGTTGTTCCCTCAACTCTCCCATAAGCTTACAGTCTGTACAGGGATAAGCGGATGCCTGATGCCTCTATGGGGGCTGATTTATGGGGAACAAAGTATTTATTATGCTAAGCCCAACACACCTTATCTTTACTTTTGGAAATGGCGGATATGGTTGGAGACAGCATGTCAGGGAAAAGAAGGGTTGGGCATGTGGAATTCAACATACCCTGTGCTTTTGGCCTCAGGAAAGGCAAGTCACTACCATAGGGGTTTGGCAGTGGCTTACTGCCCTCTCCCCATTACAGGGGTTATGCCACAGAGAATATTTATACTGTAGCCATTGGATAGAGGATAAATAGCTGTGAATTCAGCCTGATCACAGCCAGGCTGAACATATGCGTGCCCCTTTCTGGAAGGGACGCATCCACAGTTTCATTTACTTCAATGGGAGAGCTGGAGGTAGATGAAGTACAACACTTGGCTATCTCCACGATCCCATTGGAGTGGATAAGAGCACAAATGTGTCCCGTCCAGCAGGGGCACGGCCACAATCAGCATGGCTGAAGTCAGGAGTAAAACACCCCCATTCTCAGCAATCGTGGGGGTCTCAGTGGTCAGATCCCCACCAATCAACTGGACAGAGTTTCTTCATGGCATAATTCTTTTAAGAGCACATTCGTTCTTGGCCAAAACAGCAAAGTGATGCAAGCCATAAATATAGGCAGTACTATATGATAAATAGGATACGATGATGGTTATTATTAATAGTATCAGCAGTATTTACTGGTATAACCAGGCCTGCCCCAAGAGTGAGTGGCAGTGGAAAGAATCAGAGACAAGGCCAGAGATGATGATGAGATGGAACATTACTGGAACGTAGCCTGAAGACTGCAACATACTCCACCTGTGAGTAAACTAGCTGGCCTGTATACAGAAGAGATCTGCCTTCAGTCGCACTACAGAATAAACTCAGATGACCCCTTGTGCATCTGAGATTTTGGCACATTGTGCTGGCAAGTAAGGATTATCATTGCAGCAACTTAATGATTTCATTTACAATATTCCAGTCATCTGACATAGAGCTGAATGACACAGTAGGAAACGCTGCAGCCTGGATTTAGAATTCAGTGCAGTAGTTGAGAGAATTTAGTTATACTTAAAGGGGTTTTCCAGGCTAAATAATTGATGACCTATCCTTCATCAATTAGAGATCAGCAGGAGTCCAACAAAGTAAGAACAGACTTCAGACATAATGCAATCTTACTGTGGTTTTTGCTACAAATCACTGCAGAAAATGCCAACAAAACTTCTTTGTGCAATGATCTACAAGACCCGATCATCTGTTCTGGTGTCTGTATTTATTTACGTCTGGTCGGGTGTCTATATTTGTTTGGTTGGGGACTGTAATTGTTTGGGGTGTGCCTGGTCTGGGGTATTAATTTATTCCGGTTTTTGTTCTGGGATCATCTGAATATATTTGTGTTGCTATAGAGGCTGTAGATGGCTACATAAGCAAGATACCAAAGATGTTTTGGCAGCAAACTCTGCCTTGTTAGGAGCAGTCATCATAGTGGTCTGGGTCAGACAGAGAAGAAAAGAGAACAACTCCAAACAGAGACAACATCATCAGTGAGTCACTGGATTTACAGAGATGTCACCACTAAAATGTCTGTAAACATATGTCACATGTAGTGGATATCAGCATATTGGAGTTCCTGTAGAGTGGATGAGATTTTAACAAATTTTATTCACATACTGATGAAAAAAAATCTACAGTGAGGTCAATTTTTGCTGCGGATTTTCACAGCTAATTTCAAATGCAAATTTTGCAGCATCAGAAACTTTGAACATGTGAACATGACCTTATAGTAAATCTTAGCATTCCACCAAAAGTTCTGTTTAGACCATGTTTGAATGGCAGCTGGATGTTACTGTTCCCATTGTCAAGTGGATGATTCCCTACACAGTCTGATTCTATCAGTGATTATCGGACCCAGTGGAACCGGTTTAATAAAAAAAATACGCCAGAATTCTGGTATAATTTGCATTAAAAAAATGGTGTACAAGCTTTGCATCTCATTTATAAATGTTTTAAATACTTTTTGTGTCTTTCTGATGAGTGTGCAAGCCTTATCTATAAAAAGGATGGACTTATGTGAAAAGATGCAGGACGTAAGATGCAACACTGTGTGTCAAAAAATGTGCCAAAATTTTGCTGCAATTTTGTCGGATGCTATGTCATCTAATAAGTCGTGTAAAGTTGAACTAGACAGTCTAAATAACATGATCGCTCGGTGGTTACCACTATTGTCTTACAGCACTTGGGACTTGGGTTCAAATCCAACAAAGTACAACATTTACATGGAGTTTGTATGTTCTCCCTATATTTGTATGGATTTCCTCCGGGCACTCCAGTTTACTCCCACACTCCAGAGACACTGATAGGGAATGTAGACTGTAAGCCCTACTAGAGTGTCTATAGAGTGCTATGGAATATGTTGGAAACAATATGCCAGATTTACCAAACGGCATCAGCCACTTTATCGGCTGTATTGCAAAGGCTTGTCTTATGAGGATTTGTTTAATAAACATGACAATAATAACCTCTATGGAAATCATGGCTTGTGGAACACCCAACATATAGGACAATTTAGGACACTATCATAATATGTTAGGACACTTTATTCTATGTTGGTTATCATATAGTTCTTCCTTATGATCACTAGGGGCCATATAAAGATAATAGTGAACAAGTCTCTTATATTATAAGGAGCTAATGAGACATAGTTAAGGAAGGTAGCCTGATATATCCCTTACTTCTATATTTATAGGGTGGATGAGAATAATTAATTTAATGGGAATTAATAAACATGATTTATTGTCTATATCAGGCAGATTTTTTTTACATCAGACACTTTAATAAATCTGGCGCAATCTTAAAGACTGTGAAGTCTAACTCTGTGCTATCTAAAACTTAGACTGTACTAGTATATCTGCCCCTGTCATTGTGTAGTGACACAGCCCTTTGGCAAAGGGAATGGTAACGCCCAGTTGTCAGTCAATGCTAGCACAGAAAGATGGTGTGGACTATAGACATGACAGGTCAGGGCAGCAGTGGGAATATGGTGGAGGACTGTACATTTAGGAACAGCCCAAGATCTTTTTTTTTTTGTTTAATCCATCACTAATGGAAGTTATCCCATTAACAATGATGATGATGATGAGAGTTATGTCATTAACAATGATGATGAGAGTTATCACATTAACAATGAAGATGATGATGAGAGTTATCCCATGAACAATGAAGGTGATGATGAGAGTTATCCCATAAACAATGAAGGTGATGATGAGAGTTATCCCATTAACAATGATGATGAGAGTTATGTCATTAAAAACTTCAAAAACACAGACCGACAAGAACCTTAAAAAAAACAAGAACATTAAAAAAATGATGAAAATTCCTAGATACATCATGGCATAAACAATGATATAACTTACTAACAAATGATGTTTCTCCCAGATATCCTCTACGTTTCAGGATAATCTCTAAATGTTTGGCATCTTCATTCACCACATAGTGCTCCTTTTCTATAGAGATCCAAGCCCAGTTGAGGCGAAAAAGCTGATTCTTCAGTTTATTTCCTCCTGCGAAATATAAAGATATAGAAGAAGACACATTTTAATTTTAAAGTTTGGATTAGCAAATGTAGTATTGCAAGGTGATCAATTAAATGAATGGCCAGGCACATAATGTGTTGACAGCCTATGTTCACAACAGTGAGAGCCACTCCATGTTGTCAGGTTATAGTGAACATGGGTGTGTTGGGGAATGTGGTGTTAAAAGCAAGGGACCTCCCATGACATTCATGTGTTGTAATGAGACACATGAAAATCTTAAAGGGGTTATCCTGTACCTTTCTTCCACCCAATGTCAGAAGGTATTGCATACATGTTTTTTCAATTAACATAGTGTAAAATACTCGCTAGCCATTGGATAGTCGCATTAGTCTCTGCACAGTAAGTAGGAGCAGGCCAAAGAGGGCATAAACTCCTGCTGATAGGGAGTCTGTTACCCTGCAGATAGATAGGTTAGGGTCACCTGAGTCAGTGTTTCTCTCTTGTGAATCGCTGCCTCCATTCCTGACATATCACCGGTTTTATCAATATGCGAATAAGCTTTTTGGAGCAAAGAAGGTGATGCACTTACTCCAAAGAGGTAAGGAGCAACACCCTCATTGCTCCAATTTGTATATTGACAAAAACAATGATATCTTGGCAACAGAGCAAGCGATTCACAATGGGAAAATACTGTTATGTAAGGGTCACCTGAATCAGTCTATCTACAGGCTTGGGATGATATCCTGGGTTCTGGTGACAGACCTGACCAATGCATAATCAAATTGTTTCTAGAAGACTTTCAAAGTCTCAAAATATGACATTTTTGATTCTTTGATAGCAGTCACAGAAAGGAAAAATTCCTATTTATATCCCGATGTTAACAATCTCTGATCATGTTGAACTGACAGATGCCTGACTTGTTATGAGAGGGCTCTCAGATGCACTTAGGCTATGTTCAGATGACAGATTTTTCAAATTGCAAGAAAATCCTTATCCTTGTATATCTGCTGTGGATTTGCAGTTTCATATGCCACAGGTTTGCAGATGGATTAGCCCTGCTCAATGGAGCAAATATTGGTGAGGCTACCCCAACAACTTCCACATGGAAATGTCACTTACCTAAAAATATGCAGCATAAAAATCTGCACTGTATGAACTTCTACACATAAACATATCCTTAGGGTCATGTGAACATACCCTTAGGGTTCATAAGATTTATTTGCCACCATTTTATGAAAATGGTGGCAAAAACCACACTATAACTGCAAGGCGAGGATGTGGAAACGCATCTTTCTTTGTAGCAGATTTTGCTGCGATTTTTTGAGCCAAAGCCAAGGGTGTATTGAGCAGCAGGTAGAAGTATAAGAACTTCCTATATATTTCCTATTCCTATTGTAGCCATTCCTGGCTTTGGTTTGAAAAAACCACAGCAAAATCTGCAACAAAAAAAGCTGCATTTCCGCAAAGTGGGGCCTCAGCCTTAACGAACAATGTGTTCAAGGAAGGTTTCAGCCTTGGGATGTACGGTAAACTAGTATTTAGTAATAGTGATAGGCAGGAGTAATATCAAATGACTGAAATAAAGAACATAAGTTGTACTCTGGCTCCGTAAAACAGTTCCATCTCATAAACCCGCCTGCAGAATGATAAAGTTGTGAACCTCTGTGTTACCTAAACATCCTGTGTATCTACTGTTGTAAATGGTGCTTAGTGGGTGCCAATGTAACCAATGTTACTAATGCACCAATATAGTTGCCAAAAATTCTAAGTATAAATCACAAAATAGTTCAATGCAAAAAACGATGCAGTGATGTTATTTTACGGAAGAACTTCTCCTGCGGCCGAGTCCTCTGCCTGCTGACCGTCACATACCTCTGTCCTCTGTGATCTCTGTAACGTTAAAGCTGCTTTGATAAATGAATGATGATAAATAATCTTATCTGAGGACCTTGAAACACAAGAAATATCTTGTTGGACTCATTGAACGAGATTCTTAATAGAAGGTGAGACTTGCATCACTGCTCCCTTTATCTTCACCGGAAAGGATTTGTAGAGACGCTTCTAATTGAAAGAGGGTGGGGGGATTATTTAATCATGAAATGTATCAGCTGGTGTGTAAGAAGGAGCCAAGAGGACCCGAAACGCAGCCCATATACAGATGAAAAAGAGCCAACGAAAAAAGGTCACCAGCTGCATTTTATTGTAAGGCTTTTATACACTGTGGTAGAGCCTGCCGTCAGGTGTATACTCTCAGGACAACAAAGGTTTATGATGAATACCATATAGTGAGATCCACTGTAAAAAGACGTCTAATGCATGATACTCTTATTTTTCTCAATGTGCTGCGCTTTTTTTATTCAGTGTTGTATGCCAACACATGATGGCCAGATATGGACCAAAAGGACTTTTCTGATCTCTCTCTGGGTATTGGAAGCCTATGGAAATGTTCATCTATTACCCAGGACTTTTTCCCGGCTTATATGTTAGGTACACAGACACAGGATCTACATAACCTTAGAAACCCCCAAAAAATAGAAGGTATTGTCCACTTTCCATGTAAAATCCAACACATAAGAAGATGTTTAGACAAATGAATGTTTGACAATAGCCCTACAGAACCCTATCAACTAACCCTATATTTCATATTCTCATCACATCAGGAAGTGGAAATATGGGAACCATCAATCATTTATTGTTGTTTGGTAACCCTATAGACATACAGTTTAAGGAACAGCTGAATAAGCCTAGGAATCCACTACAACTACTGTGTGCACAATGGTCATGGTGAAGTCACTTGGTACCATGATCGACATGTTTCGGAGAGATATCATATGAAAATTGCAAATATTTTGAATTTGAATTCTGATTTTAAATTTTGATTTACAAAACTGGTCTAAAAAACTGTGGATGCTATGGGCAACGCTAGGTTCACACCTGTGTTCGGGTTTCCGTTCGGGGGGTCCACTTGGGGACCCCCGAACAGAAAACTAATCCGCTTAAAAAAAGCGATTACCCGCGGACTCCATAGACTATAATGGGGTACGCCGAGTTTCCACCCGAAAGGGGTGAAAAATGCAGCATGCAGCGCTTTTCTCTATGCATTTTTTAAACGGAAACCCTGAACATGTACCAGGCGCAAATGTGAACCCTGCCTAACAAAGGTGTTTTTTTGTTTTTTTTAATTAAGGCTCCTTCATAAATCTTCATGGTCATGGTAATCTATGATTTTACTGCAACAGTTACATGACCAATATCCGATATACATCCCTCATCTAAATCAAGTATATAAAATAAGCTGCAGGGTAAGGCACATGCGCTGGCACTGATTGGCTACTGTGTCTATGTAAACAATTAACCCCCCCACCCCATTGTGCTGACTGGTGGGGGTTCTAGAGGTCTGACACCCACCAATAAAACATTGATGGCTTATCCTAATGGAGGGCATCAGTGTTTGCCCCAGATAAATTAATGATAAACCTATCATTTTGGTATTGACTTTGTCCATCTTAACAACTTTTGATTTAGTTTTCGGTGGAAATCATTGATGGGCCAATAAAGGGATATCAGATCATGCAGAATTAATTTAACTCTTTAGGTATTCCTGCAATCCCACTAAAAATCAAAGATAATACACACTGATATATGACTTATATGATATATGAGTTGTTCATCATGAACTCAGCACTGCTACATCTGACAAGCTGACTTCTCATACATCTGTACGTCTGCTGACCTCGATCATTATTGCATTGAAACCACAAGACAGGTAGAGCAGACATGTTTGGGCGCTAAAACAATAAGCAGTGCAGTCATTTGTCACTAGGATCCACGCCCTACGTGTGTGGGGTTTTCTTTTTTTTTTGACAAACACCTGGCTCAGGACTCTATAAATACACTGCCTGCAGCTACAAGCGCGCTGTTGGAAGACTGGATGTGCATTCTTAAAATAAACCTCATGGCCTCTGGGCATAGAGTCACACACTGGTGTAATTCCTCTGGTGGCGCCAGACTATTTCTTGCGCGCTGTCAGATTACTGGATATGAAAACAAGGCCTGACTGCCTGGGTGACAATGTGAGTGCATAGGAACATACCTGACAGCTGAAAAAAGTGTGGTGAACAGGATTAAGTACTGGATTGACAAGGACATGCCGAGGAATGAGCACAGGTTGTTTCACCAAACAATTCACTAGATAATTGGGCAATAGGGCACTTCTAGACCCCTCAGATTCCAGTGCCCAGAGGCAGCAGCATGCTCTGCACAACCTATTGCTACACTGCTGGATGATATCTAGGATCCCTTCTTTTGGTAAGTAATTTATTCCCAATTATGAACCAAAAAATAAAATTGATGCTTACTAGCAGCCAAATACCAGGAAAAAAAATAATCTTTCTGAGGAATTTTAGAGATATTAAGTATTTTATCCTTGCTTTCTGCAGTACTTTGGCAAAAGAACACATGAATACCACACTCAAAGGCAGCGCAGTAATGCCACGTGCGTTCTTTTCCATTTACTTTTAATTTATTTCAGATTAATTACGCCATGTAATCTTGACTACTTAATTTTTAATAATGCTTGAATAGACGAGCTCCTCTGAAACTGTTCTTCAGCCCATTTTGTTAGGCCAGTAAAAGACTTTTTTTTACAGCTATTGTCAGGATTACAAAAAAAAACGCTGCATCCATTCAGAAACAGCACCACACATGTCCATAGGTTGTGTCTGGTATTGCAGCTTAACTCTATTAAAGTGAATAGGACTGAGCTGCAATACTGCACAAACTGTGTACACATTTGGAACTTTTTTGGCATCCAAGGTTTTTTTAACCCTTTATAAACTCTTTAAATAATAGATGTTTCACATATCTTAAGCTGTGGATTATTTCTTAGTTTTACGATGGTACAGAAAATTATGATCTTAAAAATTGCATTTCCAAAATATATGTTAGGCAGTGATCGTTTTTGGTATATGAGATGGTTTGAGCTTCATTTATTTGCTTTAGGGCTCATGGACAAGGACATATTACGACTTCAAAACAGGCCCCAAGTTGTGTGGAGCCCTCATAGAACTGTAAGGTGCCCTACTGGACCTCCATACATTGCAATGCTCCTAGGGGAGACTATCTCTGTAATATGGTGCCATACAAAGAGAGCATATTGTGGAGTCATAAAAATACATGTACAAATCATAATGCCTTGGATAGACCACAAATGTTCCCAAAAATTGTATATGCGCCACTACAGAATCTGACTGGTCCATCAATATGCCAGAGTAGGGTTGCAGAACCTTTTCCGGTCCAAGGGCCTCAGTACTGGATTATATCGCTCCCAAGGACCGCCATAAAGCTTTAAGGGGTATCAGGGACATTTATAACATATTGACAATTTATGTCATAAATGGCTTCAAGGTTGGGGTTTCATTTTGAGAACATAGGAACAGACAATATTTAACCGCCCTTGACAGCCATGTTCTTCAGAACTATTGGGACACAGAGACGCAAGTCTGTTTCTAAATGGCAGGAACCACACAGAATGGCATTGCACTAGAGGATACTCCCATAGGCTTTAGCTCTGGGATAATAACCAAGAAGTGAAGCAACACGGTTCATGAGGTTTGGTAGGAGGATAGTTCCTGATACTACAGGTTTTATATAGTTTTAGGGTTATTTCCCAAAGAAAAAAAAATCAGTCTTTCATGCCTGGTGCCTGTATATATGTTTCGTAGAGATGGAGGCTGTATCAGATGTCCCAAAAAGTAACCCAGTTATTAATACACACTAATCCTAATATCAAGGGTCATCTGACTCTTTCTGACCAAGAATGGTCTGTGGTATGAAATAATCCAAATTAGATGTCTAAAGTCACTTGGCCAATTGTCCAGACCACATTAGAGCTGTCATCAGATGGCCGCACACAAATTATTTTTTTTTATTGAGGTTAGAAGAGTCAGCACCCCCAATAAAGAAATAAGTACACTTAATACTAACTTTTATTAATATCCACTAAAAGTATGTAGAAGAGTCAGCACCAATAACACCACTAACCTGAATATCAGAATTATAGGATAATGTTATGAGGTCGCTCCAAATTTTCATGGTTAAAATTAGACAGTGTTTTACAGACCCTGCAAAATGGATGGGATTCACTAAAAATACACACAGTGGAAATGCTGCGATTTCCAAAACCGTTGTGTGATTGGAAATGTCAATTATAACTACGGAAATGCCGGCGCTTTCCCTATAGGTATAATTGAAGCAGAAAATCCACAGAGGAAAACTCTGCAGACTTTCAGTGAAAAGCACTGCGGAAAAAATGCAATGCGTTTCCACCGCGGTTTTTCCCACATCACTTTTTCACTGCGGCCCGCTACATTGGGGCCTTAGCCTTAAGGGGTTTTCTCATCTCAGGATTTCATCTGCCCTCCTGTCTCCTCTCACTTTCACTTCCAGCTTTTCAGGTCATTCCAGCTTGGAAGCTCCTGCTTAATCTAAATGGCACAGTTATCTCTGGATTTACAGACAGATAGCAAAGAAACTGCTAAAGAAACTTATCTAGCCCTTATCAGTGCTAAAAAACTGAAAGCCAGATGCAGTGAGAGTGAGAGAAGAGAATATAGACAGCCAGGAATCATCATTCAGACCTGTGAGCAGGACTGTAACCTAGACAACCTGCTGTAAACAATGAGGAGAAAAAAATTGTTGTATCTAGCAAACAAAGTAAAATAGATAAAGCAATGTATTGGGTACAACAATTCAATTAGTTTCAGCTTCAAGTCTGAATATGATCCTTGAGGTGGGAACACCCCTTTAAGGATTTATTGGTGCCAGATTATGGTTATGTTCACACATGCCAGATTTGTCTCCTGTTTATTTGAATGGCACTTGTTCACTGTAGAAGAAACCCCAATCAGAAATTTTAGCAACAAATCTGTTGACTGTTAAAGGGATTTTTCCATTATTGACAATTATCCACAGAATCACTCAAGGTCCAACTGCTTTCTGCAGTAGTCTCATAGGAATGAAACAAACTGGCTGTAGCCTGTAGAGAATAATCCATAATAATAAACCTAATAGGAAAACCAATTGCACGTTTTATTTTGTCAACTAACCAAGCAAATTGTAAATGCATAAACTCTCACGCACAGGCACTTATCACTGGGGATGTATGGACAGGCTCAGATGGTTTCTTGGCCGCTGTTTTATTGTTGCTATATTTTTTCACTTCTTCTGACAGCCTAATCCCAGCTTTAGTCACTTCTCTCCAGAGTATTAGTGAAGGTATACAATATTCTACCTGCCCACAGTACCAACAAGTGATTTCATGAAGTATTGACAAAGCTCTGCACTTAGGAGGCTAAAAACCTTCACGGCACAACAATAATATGATGATAAGGTAATCTAAGGTGCGGAATGAAGGATATAGACATCTTATTTCCAGCCGTTATGTGCCAAGGATGAATGTTTACTTGATGGATTCTGGGAAGATGGTGGCTGTAAGGAATCCATCAACATTTCTGAAGAAGCACAAAATATAAAGTCTCTTCCTTGTCCTCTAGTGGAAAGTCAGACAACTTCAGAGCACAGCATTACACCCTTTCAAGCCTGAGACTGCCCACTTGACAGTAGAAGCTTAATTAGCATATCAGACACCAAAACTAACTGCATGGATTCCTCAGGAAAACTGGGAAGTAAAGAAATTCCAACTGTACCGGAGTGGAGTGTATTGAAGGATGAAAAGAGCTGGAGATGGTAAAAGTGGTAAAAGGTCCTCTTTAGCATAACCCCCATGAGCACTTGGCATTCATTGCATTAGCCCATCTTCACCATTAGTTTCATGGGGACCGAAGAAAAATCTGCATAATATGTATCCATACACAGTCAGATACTCAGTCTGTCCAATATATCAAAAACTGAATCTGTATGGCCAATTTTAGAGCAAATTCAGGAAAATATTGGTTCGATCTGCACATGACCTGCAGATTGAAGACGGTCACTTTACTTGTCAAGAAGATATAGTACTCGGGTAATTTATTGACCCTCTATCTTCAGACAGAGAAGACGTAGGCACAGGTGTGTAGCACACCTGCATTGTTTTTTTTCATTCTCATCTTATATATATGATGTCTGAGCATAAATTTCATGAACGACTAGGACATTGTTGCTTATGACTAACCCAAGTCTCCTCTATCCCCGGGCTATGTTGCTTTAAACTGTCAAGAAGATATATACCAAGCCTCCATACTCAGAATCTTCACTCCACTATAACCTACGGAAAGCATTCTTCCTTTTCTTTACCAGTAATAAATAAAGTCTTCTCATTGTCTAAGGACATCTCCATTTCCTGTAAGATCTAGACAGCAATACAAAGAATTATGTCCCAGTGGATTCTAATTTATGGCACTCTCTAAAGATGTCTATGAGAAGATAATAAGGAGAGATGACAATAGAATTATATGTGATGTATTATAAATTAGGAAATAAATCTCTAGGTTCCACTTTGACCCATATTCCCAATGCCACCTGCTCAACACTCCTGGCCTTGCACTAGGCCTGACACAAGTTTTGTTTGGAGTGTTCCTTTAACAATTTTTTTACATTTTTATAACCTGTATGTTCCATTTTTTTGCATCCACATCCTTCAAATGAAATCCTCAGGTGATGATTGGAGAAACTAAGTATTACAGCTATGGCTCTTTCTAGGTAATATGTATAAATTATATACGTGGGTCAGGATGGGAACATCTGTAGCTATGACGTATATGACCATCTGCATGTGACCACTGAGGCCAGTAACTGCCTGCAATGGACACTTGGAGGGCAACACATTTCATTACAGGAGCATTAGAACAGGAGACTGGTGATGGGAACCTGCAACTGGGATGGCCCAAATCGATAGGATAGGTCATCAGCATGTGATCTGTTGGGGTCGGTAGTACTGCAATTCCTCAGACGCACCACTATGCAGTGCTGTTTCTATTACTAGAATAGCAGCAGTGCTGCACATGGTCCCCTTCCACTAGCAGCTTCAGGCATCCAGATGCTGCGGGAACAGCTGATCTGTGTGGGGTCCAAGTATTGGACCCTGACAGATCACATAATGACGAGCTACCCTACACACAGTTCATTACCAGACTGAGCTGAGCTGTGCACAAGGCGTGTGTGTGTTCATCACATCACCATGGGCTGATTTTTAACCACTGAAAGTAAGCAGAATGAATGACAGCAAGCAGAGATCTAGAAAACTGTGATAAATTGATACAGAAAGTATATTGGACAATTGTATAACTTTTCCAATATACAAACAATAACATACAACTGTCAATAATCATCTGAAACCAGACAACCCCTCTAATTTCGTTTTGGGTGTGGTTTCTATATAACAAGAACAGTAGCTTATGCAGCAACATTAAATAAGCCAAAAAGAACACGCAAAGCATATTATCAATTGTCTTATTTATTCTAATAGAGACTTTTTGTGATAATAGTTGTTGGTATTTATTTTTTTGTGTGGGATCAAATCACAAACTCTAAAGACTTTGAAGGGCTGCCAAATAGATGGAAATATTATTTTAAGGCTGTTGTGAAATATTTAAGAAGTTAGATAATTAGCATCACATTTTTTACTTATTACTCTTTAATTTTTGTGGTATTTTTGATGTAAAATTACGGTAGGTTAAAAGGGCATTAAAGGAACTATTTTATTTAATATTGATCAATAGACTGGCCTTTTTGTTATAAAAATGACAGCACAATTGTGTATATGATTTTTCATATGTTTATCTAAAAAGTTGGACATAACAAGTAGAGTGGGAGTCTCTTTGCCCCTAAATCCCGAAAGAATAACTTGCACTGGCAGAAATAAAACTTTTCTAGTTATGTTTATTATAGTGTAGAATAATGCTTCGCAAACCAAGTGGCTGACCTCACTGGTGAAGTGCCCACCACTTCTCAATGAGATGAGGCATGGCTCCCAACTGTCTGTGATTCAGGACAGTACTACTGTTCTGGGACATGACTCTTAAAGGGGTTGTCGGGGATAAAATTACATTTCTACTCTAAGCTAAACACCCTCCCCCTGCCTACTTTCTAACTTTCTAACTACAAAAAAAATGTTTATTTAACTAGATTGCCGGGGCGGTCATGTGATCACCCCAGGCACATTTTCAGATATTTCGGTGACGTTCCATTTCCCTGTTTACGGAAACGGAACGTTACCTATACTAACCCAACCCCAACCCCAACCCATCATACATACCTGTCTTCCTGTTTGGATTTTCTGGGCACGGGACATCACTTCCTTCTGGGGAGCCAGCTCCTCCTCTTCTTGACATCTGCCAGCCTCCCACGCCTGCGCAATAGAGCTGGAGTGCTGGCTACAGTGCATTTCGGCACTCCAGCTCTATTGCGCAGGTGTCGGCAGACGTCAAGAGGAGGAGGAGTCGGCCCCACACAAGGAAGTGATCTCCCGTGCCCAGAAGATCCAGACAGTCAGACAGGTAAGTATCATGGGGGTGGGTTGCATTAATTAGTTGGGAAGGGCTAGTAGTGGGCGGGCTAGCTAGGTAAACCGGGAGGGGGGTGTGAGGGAGTGAGAGAAAGGGAGGGGAGAGGGAGTGAGAGGGGGAGCTAGTGTGAGTCAGCTCTTAGTGAAGCACAATGCATAATGGCAGTTGTAGGATAAAAAAACAGGAAGCTATCCATGTAAACAAATGGAGAAGATGCCAGGAGCTCCCAGAGAACCCCAGAAATCACTCAAAACACTGCTAAAGGTATTTGGGTGCACTAACTGACCTTTTTCAAAAAAAAAAGATTTTTTGACCGGAAAACCCATTTAAGACCTGACAAAAGAGATCTATCAAAGCTTGCTTTTCCAGGGAAACAATCTTCTTTGTAATTCAATACAGGAATTAAAAGTTACAAGTTTACTTCTTTCCCTGACAAGAACATGGAGAAGGTCATGCACACTCTGTGGCAAGTAGTGAGAGCATTGTGGCTAGTATTCTGGGCACTGTGGTCAAAACTCACAGCTCACTACATGTCTCACTTGGCATAGATTTTGACCACTGGTCTGTGGTTTGGAATGAGAGGAAAAATATTAAAGGCGTTTTCTGGGACAGATATATTGATGACCTATCCTTAGGATAGATCATCAATATATCTGTCCCAGAAAACGCCTTTAATATTTTTCCTTAGGATAGGTCATCAATATGTGATCAGTCGGTGTGTCACCGCCAAGATCCACACAGAGCTGGTTGAAGAGGCCAGGGCGATCCGGTGAGTGCTGCAGCCTCTTCACTGAATACCAATCACAACACCATACATATTGTAGGAGTTGTGCTTGGTATTACAGTTCAGCTCCATTCACTTAAATGGGACAGAGCTGCTCCTGTACTATATGACTGATGGAAGTGATGTCATTAGGAGAGGGAAGAGACTTCACAGCACCATGGCCTCTTCAAACAAGTATCTGTAGCACCTCCCACGAATCTCATATTGGTGACCTATCCTAAGGACAGGCCATAAATATGCTAGTCCTAGAAAACTCCCTTTAAAGGGGTTGTCCAAGACTACATATTGATGGCCCATCCTTAGGATAAGTCATCACCAATATTAGTTTGAGGCGGTCTAACCAGCTGCTGTGGTGACCAGATCTGTACAGTGTTTGGAGCCAGAAGCAGACAACTCAGTACAGAGTGTAATGGCTGGGCTGGGCAGTGCCACTCAGCTATGATATGTGGCCACTACACAGTGTACTGAGCTATCTGCATCTGGCTCTGTATACTCTGCAGACATCAGCGGTGGGGGTGCCAGCTGTGGGACTCTCACTGATCTGATACTGATGACTTATCCTTAGGAGAGTTCATCAATATGTAATCTTGGACAGCCCCTTTAAAAAAAAACTTTTTTAGTTATACTAAACTCCATTTATTTTTGGTGGTGATAAAAATATAATATTTTTTCTTGTTAAATAATAATAAATCAATCCAGTAAAACCATGGTTTCACGTATACCATGAAGAAGACATATTCTTTGACTAAGAACAACCATGTACCATGTCTGCTTCACCACAAAGCTAATACTGTCTAAACCCCTGTGTAAAGTCAATTAGGAAACAGAGTCTTCTCTTTTTGTCTTGGATATAACAAATAGGACTTAATTGGGCTTTCTGCTCAGAGTTCACAGGCTTCACGCATGTATGCATTGAGAAGACACAAAAAAAGGGTCCTACAAGTTTTGTTGTGGAAACTATGCGGGTGAACTAGGTCACACAGTCAACAATGCTCTCTAGGACCAAGGCAAGATTCCAGCATTCCATGATCTTGGCTTAGAGATATAGAACAGCTGAAGATTAAAACAAATGATTCAGGGACCTACAGAATATAACCAAACACAGTGTTCAAGATTATTACAGTGTCCTGATAGGATTTATAGTCATCATATTTTATTAGTGATTGATACAATATACATGAGCAGGAAACATTTTGTATAGGAAGATGGGCTTCTTGGTAGCATATAAAAATTTGACTTTATTTTTTATTCATAACATCAGCAAAGTCTATAATATAGGACAAACCTTTCTAAATAATGGCAACAAGGAACGAAATAGGAATTATTTAAAGTGACACTTTTTTTTTAGCTATGCAAAGTAGTCATCGTAGAAGATTCAAAATATTCTGATGCTGTCACCCAGTCTAGTAACTGTACCCACATCTAGTTCCTGTTTCAGGAGCTAATACTAAAATGGTCCTCCCAATACCTTAGGCTGTGAGGATGATACCACCAAAGGTCCTGGAAGGTCCTGGTAAAGCTGCACCAACTAATGCTGCTAATACTGGGGAAGGAAACGGTAGCATGGTGACCTGACAGAGAGAGAGGGGGGAACTATGGGTAGTATATGAGAGAAGGACTGTAGATTATGTGAGTGCCAGAGGAGGAGCGGAGAAATATTTTGACAGAAGAAGTAGGGCAACAGTAAGGGGGGATGGATAAAGCTGAGGTCACATACGGTAGTAGTTCTCAATGGTATCAGCTGGTAGCACAGTATCTGAAGAGTCACATATTAATGCACAAATTTACCATTCTACTAGTATTCCCTTTGTGTATAAAGACGTGACTCTTCATCTTTTCAGTTAGATAAAAAGGTACAAAGATATATGTATTTATTTTATATATATATATATATATATATATATATATATATATATAAACACATGCCACACTAGTAAGTCACCTAGAAAAGCCTAGACAGGTAAAAGCTACTGTAGGTAGAAACATTTTAACCTCCAGCTGTGATAGGAGATTGAATGCTTTGTATTTCTTATGGATCAGAGTAATTGTGTTTACTTAGAAGGGTAAGCCCCATGTGTGAGAAGGGTCAGCTTATTACAAAGCAATGCAGACCCCTGCGGACATGAAGGGATTAGTGACTAACCTCACAAGTCACGCTGATGCTTTGATACTTTATTTTTCTATGGTTATACAGGCCATGTTACGAGGGCTTTTCTTTTTACAACTTGGGCCTTTGGCCATTTGTTATAGAATAACCCTTAAGCTTATTTTCCCATAGGTAAAGATCTATTCCTGGAGGTCATGTACATTACAACCATAGTAATCATATGTAAAATATGTTACACTACAATAGATTACCTCTCATCATGGGAGACCCAAAGTTTACCCCCTTGTGGTTCCTACCTTTGGGTACCCCACTGGTGAAGGACACATTAACATTGCTGTCTGGCTCAAAATGGTGTAATTGTACCCATCGGCAGAGAGCCCTTCACAGGGTGATCAGTAAATGGCAAGTTGTGGCAATAGTGGGAATGGCCTTTATAAAAGGGCGCAGATATATATATCCAGAACCCATATAATAATATTAGACACCAGAATGTTACTAGTTAATTAAAATAAACAATTGCACCATTTTTATTTATGCAATTTACTGATCATTTGAAATATTTTTTGGCAATACTGAAAATATGTATTTATGCATAATCATTTAATAATAATAATTAATAAAAACTGCTAAAGCCTTATATATACTCTATGTTTGGGGTTCAAATCCCCGCAGAAACCTAATGAAAAAAAATGAATAAACATAAACTTTAAATTGATGGAGGATCTACCGGTATCCTCAGAGGGGACCTGAAAACTGGGAGACATTGGGGAATCCCAGGTGAGTTGAAATGTCTGCATTCAGACTCTTGCTGGGTCCCCCTGTCTACTTCAAGGTCCCTCTTTACACACAGGAAGAACTAGCAGAGTGGTACCAGGAAGTAGAGAACAGCAGGGAATTCAGGAAGAAACACAAGCAGAGAGGCAGGGAAGTGATGAGGAGAGTATTATATTATTTTAACTTATTTTATACCATTCCATGCAAACCTTTAGACCAGGACTGCGGCGTTTTACAGTCACTGTATAGTGGATGGGATTCTAGCGAATCCCATTCCCACAGTGCAGGAAGATACACGCTGCGGACGCAACGGCTTTGGAAATTGCAGCATGTCAATTATATCTGATGAAATGCCGACGGGTTCACTATACATATAATGGAAGCAGAAAGTCTGCAGAGGAAACTTCTGTGGACTTTCTGTGAAAAGTGCTGCAGGAAAAAAGGGGTTTTGCACAGGATTATAAAAACATGGCTGCTTTCCTGAAAAAGCAGTTCCGAACCTGTCCACAGGTTGTGTGTGATTTACCAGGGGGTGGTTTATTAAGACTGATGGTGTCCATGCTGGTCTTGATAATCTATGCTTTGACGGGAGATGCACCAAATATATGACAAGGAATCATCTACTCCAGAAAATTGTCCAATTGCTCATCATTTTTGAAGCCAATAAAGTGGAACAGAATGATAATAACTTTACCCCATGGAAACCTATATTTTTGTAATGTCCTCTTTTTATAGTTGATGAAAGACAAAGAAGAAGGATTGTAGAAATGATAAAGGGTTTTTAGGTATAAAGATTAGTGATGGTGGGACATATATTCTCAGTTCTGGCAAAACTTCTTAAGGCCAATGTCCCACGTTGCGGAAACGCAGCTTTTTTTGTTGAAGATTTTGTTGCGTTTTTTTGAGCCAAAGCCAAGAATGTCTACAAAAGGAATGGGAGATATAGAAGAAGCTCTTATACTTCTACCTTCTTCTCAATCCACTCTTGGCAACAAAAAAAGCTGTGTTTCTGCAACGGGGGGCTTTAGGCTAAGACTTCTCAGATGTGTGATATACTATATACATAAAGCATTTTGTATGACACATTTTTCAGTCACAAAGTTGACGGTTGAACAATTTTCAAGTCATACAATTTTGGTAACAAAAATGGTAAAAAAACAACTCAGGGTGGGTTCACACCTGCGCTTGGTGTCCTTCCGTCGCCAATCCAGTGAAAATCTCGGCGAACTGGATTGGCGTCGGATACAGACCGGTCAGCGGCGCATTGGTTAAAAACCCATTCATTTGAATGGGTTTTTAAAGCAGTGCGTGGGTGTGCGCTTACACCCTCTGCGCTGCCAATCCTTTTTTTTTCCTTCGGAAACAAAGTCGGACATGCAGGACTTCGTGTCCGACGAAAAAAAAAAGGATTGGCAGCGCAGAGGGTGTAAGCGCACACCACAAGCACTGCTTTAAAAACCCATTCAAATGAATGGGTTTTTAACCAATGCGCCGCTGACCGGTCTGTATCCGACGCCAATCCAGTTCGCCGAGATTTTCACTGGATTGGCGACGGACGGACACCAAGCGCAGGTGTGAACCCACCCTGAAGAAGACTCAGGAGAGAAAAGTTGCTATAACAACAGATCTACTTTTTCTGTATTAATTTTTGTACATGAGTTCTTCATATTTTGTGTTTTATGTCTGTAATACTTATCACGAGATACAGTACTGAAACATTCTTTGGAAGAGTCACAAAATCTAATTGAAAGGAAATGTCAATGCTCAGATAACGTGTCTTTAAGTCTAATCCAATGAAGCTTCATTCACCATCAGCGCTGTACATGCGGAGGTGAAGACGAGCTTTCATCAGGCAAGCGTGGTCAGATAAGTAAATCTGCAGATTAAAACTTCAGTGTTGAATGGGCACAAGTTATGTAATTCCCTTCTCTGCCGCTGTTTATATCTGACCCCATCTATCTAGAATTGTTGATGGTTCACATACTTTTATCACATGGATTGGAGCTGTGGCATGTAAAAATATAAAACTGTGGATGGAAATATGGGTTCAGAATATGTTTTATCAGGTTTATAAAACAATCAAACTCAGTAAATGACCATATAAAATGTATACACTTATGACACAAAAAAAAAAAAGTACTATAAATTTACACATTACATGAATGAACTTTGGGTTAAATGGGGTTGGGCTTCAATACTTGACATAACCTCAGGATAAATGTTGTGCTATTTCTGGAAAAAGAAGCAGCAAAGTTTTTCTAATCTTCTACAACCTCCTTTAAAAGGGTCTTGATTCTTAAAAAGTCTTTGAAATGTATCTCAGGTTATACAACAGTATATCATAAATGAATGTTATAGGTGACTATAAGAAACTTTGTAATATATCTCAATATTATCTTATTAATCTGTTTCCTTCTCTACTTATTAAGCTGCTCTCCTCCTTATCTTCACTCAGACTGTTTGTATAAAATCTGTCTCTGTATTGACCTCACCCACAGAAGTCTATGGAGAGGGGAGGGAGAGTTCGAGGTTGATAAGTGATTTATTAGCTCATGTGCAGTGGTCTGATTCTGGAAACAACAGTGTTAAACAGCACCATGACTCACAGTGTAGTAAAGTATAGCAGCTCTAGCTATCTGTGTGTGTTGTTTCCAGCAGCCTACTCCCACCTAATCTCCCTGTAGACTTCTATGTAAAAAGTAGATCAGCTTCTCAAGTGGAGAAAGAAACATATTTCTTAAATTGGATTTATTACAAAGTTTCTTATATTCACCTGTACAGTCATGGCCAAAAGTTTTGAGAATGACACAAATATTATATTTTCACATGATCTGCTGCCCTCTGGTTTTTATGTGTGTTTGGGAGAAGTTGCTCTTGGAGGACATTCTGGTACCATTCTTTATTCATGGCTGTGTTTTTAGGCAAGACTGTGAGAGAGCCGATTCCCTTGGCTGAGAAGCAACCCCACACATGAATGGTTTCAGGATGCTTTACAGTTGGCATGAGACAAGACTGGTGGTAGCGCTCACCTCTTCTTCTCCGAATAAGCTGTTTTCCAGATGTTCCAAACAATCGAAAAGGGGATTCATCAGAGAAAATGACTTTACCCCAGTCCTCAGCAGTCCACTCCCTGTACCTTTTGCAGAATATCAGTCTGTCCCTGATGTTTTTTCTGGAGAGAAGAGGCTTCTTTGCTGCCCTCCTTGAGACCAGGCCTTGCTCCAAGAGTCTCCGCCTCACAGTGCGTGCAGATGCACTCACACCTGCCTGCTGCCATTCCTCAGCAAGCTCTGCACTGCTGGTAGCCCGATCCCGCAGCTGAAACACTTTTAAGAGACGGTCCTGCCGCTTGCTGGTCTTTCTTGGGCGCCCTGGAGCCTTTTTGGCACCAATGGAACCTCTCTCCTTGAAGTTCTTGATGATGCGATAGATTGTTGACTGAGGTGCAATCTTTCTAGCTGCAATACTCTTCCCAGTTAGGCCATTTTTGGGCAGTGCAATGATGACTGCACGTGTTTCTTTAGAGATAACCATGGTTAACAGAAGAGAAACAATGATGGCAAGCACCAGCCTCCTTTTAAAGTGTCCAGTGGTGTCATTCTTACTTAATCATGACAGATTGATCTCCAGCCCTGTCCTCATCAACACCCACACCTGTGTTAATGGAGCAATCACTGAAACGATGTTAGGTGGTCCTTTTAAGGCAGGGCTGCAATGATGTTGAAATGTGTTTTGGGGGATAAAGTTCATTTTCTAGGCAAATATTGACTTTGCAAGTAATTGCTGTTAAGCTGATCACTCTTTATAACATTCTGGAGTATATGCAAATTGCCATTAGAAAAACTGAAGCAGTAGACTTTGTAAAAATTAATATTTGTATCATTCTCAAAACTTTTGGCCATGACTGTACTATTCATTTATGAACAGTTGTTTTATAATCGGAGGTTCCCTTTAAGTGAATGTTTCATGTTAAGAAATAATGTATTTGTTATATTTTTAGAAGAGCTTGCCCAGTTGTCCCCAACCCACAGATCCCTTGTACCCCAAATCAACCTCTATTGGACTTCTGGAGATAGCCGAGCAGTGTACTCAGCTTTATCCAGCAGTGCTCCATTCAGAGGGTGGTACGAGAACTCCTTTTCTTATTATCAGTGGAGGTCCCAAGGAGCCACTGTGCAACTTATCCCTTATATTTTGGGATATTAAAAAAGTATGCACAAAAAGTTATTTTTGTAATACTTTTTTTTCAAGCCCAAAAATTATAAAATGATGTGCACAGATATGATAACAAGAAGAACCTGCGCTGGTCAAAAATACTGCAAAAATCACGGCAACCAATACAAAAGTTTGCTAATACTTACTAAAAATGGCTAAACTATGTCTGGTCCCAAAGACAAAACATCCTGGACCTAAACTGGTTAAAGGAGCCAACTATCTGTGTATGAGGGTGTCCTAATTCTCCCCTAATGGCAAGTGTCAGAGAAAAGAAGGACTGAGCATGACAAATTTCATGCTTTCACAGGAGATAAGAAGTCAATAGAGAAGTCTGGCAGCAATTTATTCCTATCTCTCCATTGAGAACACATTTCTAGCCCCGCATGCATGTCGAGAGGAATAGGGGGGAGGTAGAAAGGAACAGCTATTGCCCAAACCAGCATTCACCTAACAGTTATCTATGATATATGGCCACCTTAACTCACACACCCTCTAGTGTATCTGAGATAGGAAAACTAGATTATAAACCCTGCTGGAGACAGGGACTGATATATATGGTGACAATCTCTTTACATCGCTGTCAGAAGGGATACTACATCCCATTTAGGAGACGGTGCCTCAAAAGAGGAAGAGGGACTTATTACACCATATATAACCTGCTAAGAATTCTGGGAAAGGATTATGCAAATAAGTTCTCCTTGGTGAAAAAGGGGAACCCACTGTAGCCCCACCTTTTGGAAGGTAGCTCCCTTTACATCAATGCTTGATTTTTGTGAAACCTAGTGGCATAATCTGGGAATATAGCCAAGCCAGAATAATTCTTCCTATAAGAAAAGGAACCACCTGCAGACAGCTGTTTCAAGGTTACTGCCTCTTGTCAGTACAAAGCAGGGTACTGGCTGGCTGTGTGAGAGGGGAAGATGTAGGTCAGAAGGGTTATGTCGATGCTATATAAGGAACAGAAATAAATAATGACAATTAGATGACTCTGCTTATTCTGTCTAAGGCTATACAGCAAAGCTGAAAAGCGAACCAGATGTCACCTTATTCTATATTATATAGTGACCAATGTGAAAACTGCAATATTTCAGATATAGACACAAACAAAATAGAAGATACCAAAACTATTTAAAGAAAAAAAATTCAACTTTGTTCCTTTACTACAAGTAGCAGAAAGAGTTGATAAAAGTTAAGGATCAAAGTGCAAGACGTGACAAGATTGTCTGTTTTCTTTTCATTCAGGAATGTCAATCAGAAAACTCAGAAAGTCCTTCCTGGATATTTAGTCATAACAATGTCCATAGCTTCACAACTTACAGCAATAGAACAGCCATAAAACACACAACATATCTGAGGCTAGATTAAACATGACAGGATGTATAGAGTTAAAAATATAATAACTATACATGTTGTGTATTATATCTGTCTACATGTACAGTCATGGCCAAAAGTTTTGAGAATGATACAAATATTAATTTTTACAAAGTCTACTGCTTCAGTTTTTCTAATGGCAATTTGCATATACTCCAGAATGTTATAAAGAGTGATCAGCTTAACAGCAATTACTTGCAAAGTCAATATTTGCCTAGAAAATGAACTTTATCCCCCAAAACACATTTCAACATCATTGCAGCCCTGCCTTAAAAGGACCACCTAACATCGTTTCAGTGATTGCTCCATTAACACAGGTGTGGGTGTTGATGAGGACAGGGCTGGAGATCAATCTGTCATGATTAAGTAAGAATGACACCACTGGACACTTTAAAAGGAGGCTGGTGCTTGCCATCATTGTTTCTCTTCTGTTAACCATGGTTATCTCTAAAGAAACACGTGCAGTCATCATTGCACTGCCCAAAAATGGCCTAACTGGGAAGAGTATTGCAGCTAGAAAGATTGCACCTCAGTCAACAATCTATCGCATCATCAAGAACTTCAAGGAGAGAGGTTCCATTGGTGCCAAAAAGGCTCCAGGGCGCCCAAGAAAGACCAGCAAGCGGCAGGACCGTCTCTTAAAAGTGTTTCAGCTGCGGGATCGGGCTACCAGCAGTGCAGAGCTTGCTGAGGAATGGCAGCAGGCAGGTGTGAGTGCATCTGCACGCACTGTGAGGCGCAGACTCTTGGAGCAAGGCCTGGTCTCAAGGAGGGCAGCAAAGAAGCCACTTCTCTCCAGAAAAAACATCAGGGACAGACTGATATTCTGCAAAAGGTACAGGGAGTGGACTGCTGAGGACTGGGGTAAAGTCATTTTCTCTGATGAATCCCCTTTTCGATTGTTTGGAACATCTGAAAAACAGCTTATTCGGAGAAGAAGGGGTGGGCGCCCCCCCGCCGCCCCCGCCCCCCCCCCCCCCCACCACCAGTCTTGTCTCATGCCAACTGTAAAGCATCCTGAAACCATTCATGTGTGGGGTTGCTTCTCAGCCAAGGGAATCGGCTCGCTCCCTCCCCCCCGCCTGCCGGGCTCTGTCCCCCGGCCTCCTCTCCTCCCCCGCCCCGCTTTTTGCCCCTTGTTTCCTCTCTGCCCAGTCGGGCCCCGGCCTTCCCCTTCCCCTGTTGTGGCCTGTTTGCCTAAAATCACAGCCATGAACGTAAAGGGAATCGTACCAGAATGTCCTCCAAGAGCAACCTCTCCTTTGTGGGGGGGGGCCCCCCACAACCCCACTTTCCCTCAATAACCTGGGCTGTATGGTGTTAAAAGCCCTGGAACCGTCCAAGAGCATTGTTCTCCTGGTCCCTGGTTTCTCCAGGTGGCGGCCCTGTGCGGTGGTGTGGCATCATCAACCCCAATGCCCGCCGATACTGGGGGGGTCCATAGCGGGGCTCACTGGCGGAGATGGTGAGCCAATCCTCGTGCTTCATCAGGTGGGATGTCAGTCCACAGGTCTGTGTCGTTGAGGTCCAAAGGTGGATAACTAAATGGCTCAGGGAACAAAACATAGAGATTTTGGGTCCATGGCCTGAAAACTCCCCAGATCTTAATCCCATTGAGAACTTGTGGTCAATCATCAAGAGACGGGTGGACAAACAAAAACCAACAAATTCAGACAAAATTAAAGCATTGATTCTGCAAGAATGGACTGCTATCAGTCAGGATTTGGTCCAGAAGTTGATTGAGAGCATGCCAGGGAGAATTGCAGAGGTCCTGAAGAAGAAGGGTCAACACTGCAAATATTGACTTGCTGTATTAACTCATTCTAACTGTCAATATAAGCTTCTGTTACTCATAATATGAATGCAATTCTATTTCTGTATGTGATAAAAACATCTGACAAACACACATAAAAACCAGAGGGCAGCAGATCATGTGAAAATAGAATATTTGTGTCATTCTCAAAACTTTTGGCCATGACTGTAGTCTCTGGTATGATAACAGTGAAGATTAAAGTGATACTTGATGCAAAAGCTGAAAACATAGCCATTACCCGATAAGGAGAAACCCATCCTAGCCCCCAAGTTGAACAGACCTATACCATGTCAATCACGGTATGGTATCCAGCTATTTTATGGCAGCCTGCTCCTTCACTTATGTCCACACAGTGTTTGTCATGACCCACCTCGAAACCTGTATATAATGACTTCTACAGGTTCTCGGGCAAGTCAGGATAACCACTGCCTCAGACTCTGAGTGTATATACATGCTGCAGGAGTGGCTACCTAACGCCCCCTGGACTAGCAGAGGTCAGGTCTCTTTAGGTGATCATACATATTAGTTTGGAGTAGGTTGATAATCAAACAGCTGCTAAATTAATGGTCATCTGGTTCAAACTTTTTGACAGATATAGCCGTATACATTTTAGTCCATATTGGATGTTTCAGTCGTTCAAACTGGCCATACATGTTCAATGACACCAGGAGAAGGACAAGCAACATTTATGGGAACATTCTGAAAATATTAATTCAAAGACAGATAGTAAGAACAAAAGATATTTCAGCAGACTTTCAGAGGAAAAATTCAACTATGGTCAACATCTCTCTAGATCAGGGGTCGGCAACCTCCGGCACGCGTGCCAAGAGCGGCACGCGAGGCATATTTCCCTGGCACGGCGACCCGAGTCCTCACCCAGCAGTTTCGATCGGATCAAACACGGCCGAAACGAAACTGCTGTTATTATACTCAGGGGTCTCTTCAGACCCCCGAGTATAATAAGCGGAGGCTCAGGAGAAGTGATGAAACATAAAAAAAACAAATGTACTCACTTTTCCTGTGCTCCACAGCCGCTGTGTTCTCTTCGGGCGCTTCTGCCTGACTGACGTAAGAGACAGCTGACAGGACCTCTGGGGTCACGTCCGAAGTCATTACGCATAATGACACGACGTGACCCCTGAGAACCAATCAGCAGTCGCTGACTACAGGCAGAAGCGCCCGAAGAGAACACAGCGGCTGCGGAGCGTGGAATAGTGAGTACATTGTTTTTTTAGGTTTGTCACTTCTCTTTGCCCTCCACTTATTATACTCTGGGGTCTGAAGAGACCCCACAGTATAATTATAGCTAGTGAGTGGCGAAAATTATAAAAGTTAGAATGTTATACCGTGTGCAGGGGCCGTTATGAGACATAATACGGTGTGCAGGGGCCACTATGAGACATAATACGGTGTGCAGGGACCACTATGGGGCATAATACTGTGTGCAGGGGCTGCTATGGGACATAATACCGTGTGCAGGGGCCGGTATGGGACATAATATCGTGTGCAGGGGCCGCTACGGGACATAATACGGTGTGCAGGGGCCGCACTGTGTCATAATACGGTGTGCAGGGGCCACACCGGGACATAATACGGTGTGCAGGGGCCGCACCATGTGAACGCAGATTTACATCAAGCTAAAAGTTCCAGCGGCCTAAAAATATAGCTGCATCCAGATACATAGTGTGTTTCCACCATAAGACTGCTGCCATACGGTGCTCCTGGACATATACATTTACCACTAGTTGGGGGATGCACATGTACTTTCATTGCTTCTAATCGGAAAGTACAGGAGCATCCCAGGAAACAGCAGTAAACACATGTGTCCTAAAGCATCTGGTGGCAGCACTTCTGTATTATGGTTTGTGGCATATGACTTTAGTTTACAATTATTGACCGGAACTCCGAGTAACTCATTTTTGACTTTTTAATTAAATTCGGCACGCCGAACAAAAAAGGTTGCCTACCCCTCTTCTAGATTATGATGATGTGCCATTGATTGGCTGAAACAAAAGTTCCCAAGGAATGTTCATTACCATTGTCTAGTATCTATGGACACCTTTAGACATTGGATGACTCTCGATTTAGGAAATTGCTGTATTTTCAATTTTTGCCTGGAGTATCACTTTAAGGGTAACGCTACACAGTGACTGCTGTCATGTGACCAAAGATCGCTGGGTTGCCTTACAACTCTTTCACTCATGTTAGTGTATAGAGTCGCACCCAAAAGTGAAGGAATCACAGGGCAACATGACAATCTTTGGATGTGTGTCAGGAGCCATGGCCAAAATCGCCATGTAGCCCTAGCCTAAAGAGTTTCCTCTAGAAATAATGATGTCTGTGGTATTGTGAACAGTCAATGAGACCCAATACAAATATAACTGGGTAATGTTTTTTAGAGATACTGTCTCTTTAAATTGGTTGTTCATGGCCCCAAAGTATGTTTGTGCATATCCATGAGTAACCCTATTCACACTAGTATGTGTCCATAGTCTTGGACAGGTGAGTCACACAGGGTCAAGTACAGACCTTTAAGGAGGTTGGCTTATAAAGAGGAACATTGGTTTATATCGTGGGGAGTCTGCCCTCTGAGGTAGTCATATAAAAGCGTAATACCTTTATGTGGCTGAATGGCACAGCATGCTTAAGCTGCTTAAGAAAGGCCATTGTGGTCTTATTGTCCATACATGAAAGGTTAGTCGTTTGCTTTCATAGAAAAAAAGAAAGCTAATCCTGGATGTTGTGTTACAGTATTGAGGGGCCTCTTAAAGCATTGGGAGCAATGAAGTCAAACGGTGTGAGAAACATTCAGTTAGGTTTACTATGACGTATGGTGAGAGTCACCTATACATAATGTAATAAAAAAATATATAGAGATCTATATATATATATATATATATATTATATTTATATGTCTTTGGATCAGAATATCAGACTAAATTCACACTAACATCCTTCTGTCAATTGTTCTGATCCATCAAAGCATCGGAACAGCGGACTAAAGAGCCGACAGAATGATGACTGCAGAGAGGGCAATGTACCATTTGCATCTGTCAACATCCACTGTAATGTAAAAAACAAGACGGAAGCTTTCTTCCATTTTTATTCTTCCATTATTATTTTAGACAAAAGAAAAAAATGATGCGTGCAGGACTTTATCTTCTGTCTGAAAAGTGAACAAACAAGATGGGAAAAAGCTAAGTATTAGAGTAAATGGTTCCGGAAATAAAGAGAATGTGCTCTGTCTGCATTCGGCATTCTGTTGACTTTTTAGTCTGTTGTTCTGATCCCATGACAGATCAGAACAAGAGACTAAAATAACCCAGTGTTAACGTAGACTAACACTGTCTGATGCAAAGTGCATGAGGGAGGAATGTTTGCTACTTCCTCTACCCCATTCAGTTGTATTGATTATTGACCCTGTTTACATAGAACATAGCCCGGAAATTTGCGGTAAGTATAAGCAGCCCTGCAATTAGAAGCTGCATGTGCTTAGGGCTAATTGCCAGGCTGCACCTGCACTGTTGTTACTGCATTAAATGGCAGAGTACAGTGGCATCCCAGCAATTAGAGTTTGACAGATGGGGGCAGGACACACAGTCTAAGGATATCAGATAACTGGCCTTATAACTGAGCCATGTAATAGGCCCTTTATTATTTATTATGGTTACTTATATAGCGCCATCATATGCCGCAGCGCTTTACAGACATTGACAGTCACTGTCCCATATATGGCTCACAATCTACATTCCCTATCAGTATGTCTTCGGAGTGTGGGAGGAAACCCACGCAAACACGTTGGAGAACATACAAACTCCTTGCAGATGTTGTCCTTGGCAGGATTTGAAACCAGGGCTTTAGCCTATCACATCTGCATAGAAATCTCCACTGAAAGTTCCAAAGACTGCGGTTAGAGAAAAACTTTAAAGCTAAACCCCCACGTTGCAGAAACACAGTTGCAGATTTTTGAGCCAAAGTCAGGAGTAGATTACAGAAGGGAAGCGTGTAGGAGCTTCCTTTATATTTTTCATTCCTTTTCAAGCCACTCCTAACTTTTGCTCAAAAAAATGCAACAAAATCTGCAACAAAAAATGCTGCATTTCTGTAACATGGGATTTTAGCCTAAAATTCTGCAATTTTTTATTTTTTATTTTTGTATTTGCAAAAATGTGTAATTTTTAATTGTCTACAAATGTAGATATGGTTATGTTCATGGGAAAACCACTTTAAATGGTCACAATTTCTTCAGACAACTTAGTCTCATTTAAGAGAGCGTGTGATTCTGGATCAAAATGTAACGCACTTAATTTAAAAATGTTACTATTTTCTACCCGAAAAACCTCTCTAAATTTGCTACCACTTGGTTACTCCCTTCTACCTAATTCGCTGTTCACTCCCTTTTCCTGGGGAATTTCCAAACATAGTTACCCTCAAAATCAACTGGTTCAGTCAATGGAGAGGGGATGAGCTGGTCTTTCCTCACAGTCTGTACAGGTCTGCACTTAGCTTTCTCTGTACACTGCACAGAGAGGATTCCACAGCATACAACAGCTGCTTGTGTTATTGCTGATGGGATATAAGTCATAGACAGCAAGCATCTTTCCAGATTGTCCTCACATTTCTCTTATTCTGTCTCAGGGATCTGTTTAGCTGCATCACACCCTATATTTGCAGTTTAGTGTCCCTGGGTCTCCCAGATTATATTCACTTGGGCTTTTCTCAGCTATTTGCTATTTTAGTTATTTCTAGTAGAATTACATGCAAAGAAACCAGTAGTAGTAGTAATGGATAAGGAAAGGGGGCAGATTACTCTGTATTGTACACGTCCCCCAGCCTTAGGGGGGGAAGTAAAATGTGCTGCAGCTATAATGGGGCTACTAGCAGCAGAATAAAAGATAGAACACCTGTATGAAGGCTTATACAGTCATAGCCAGACTGCCCAGCAAAATCCTACACAAATTTCAACATCTAATGAAAAATGAAGGAACCCTTGAAGGCAACATAATAGTAACACAGCATTAGCATTGCACAACACGTGCTGTAAATATTCAGATAATATACAGTATTTAGAATGTAGTATAGTATATTATAGTTGATACAAGTGTGCTCACATAAAATAGACAATACACAGACCATAAACTCAGAAGGAATCTAAAACAAATCTTGGATGCCGATCGCGAGTAAAGATTTATAGCACAATTCCGGGCCACTGGAGAACTACACACTTTTGCTACTTTGCAGCAGGCTCTTCAGGTCTTCTAATATATAACTAGCTTAACCATTATCTTCCATCTTACATTCTTCAGTATGCGGCTTCAGTACAGAACAAGAAGTGACAATAAAGCCAGTCACATTCCTGAAAAATCCACTAATCATAGGAGGCTGTGAGAGCGCTGACCTGTGACGTCACTAGGGGTCATAGCGGGAAGGGCTGTATAATACCTGGCCAGGTTAGTACAAATCTTGTAGCGGTTGTAGTTTCACAACCAATGAACACTTAACCCCACAATCATTTTGACCCTATTATGTATGAGCCATGGTTATCCCATATTGCAGGATACTCCACAGCTCTATCAGTGCACCATGACTAATACTGCTTTAAGACAGTAGGTTCAATAGAACTAGACAGATAGATTAACATTTAATACCCCATTAGTACAATTATTCCTTCACAACTGATGGAATGTGATCCATGTGGAAAAGATAATAACTGTAATTTATATCTCACGCTCATAATGCATTATTGCTTGGTATAGGTTTCCTTATGGGAAAAATAATAGGCAAAAATATAATAAGGAAATATGTCTGAAGCCTGTAAAGGAAATCTCTAATAGTATGTACATAAATAAGTCTGTATTTCAAGCATTTCCATGAAAAAGAGGTATAGATGCTCTTGGAGGGCACATAGTCCTAAAGCGGCCATACATGAGATACATTACAATGTCAACCAAACCAGACGATTTCATCGGGACTGGCCAGTCTACTAATGTATGGTATTGTCTAGACCAGGACTGTGGAGTCATGGAGTTGGCGTCGGGACCAGTTTTGGTTGGAGTCAGAGTTGGAAGAAAAGGTTACCGACTCCAGTTTCAAAATAAAATAATTAATCATTTTTAATGATGTCATATAAATATTAATATTGTATAATTACATGTATAGTTTGTTACAAATTTACATAGGAATTCACTATCTTTTTACTGAATTTCAGGATATTTACTGCTTCTGACTGACCATGGCTGTCAGGTTGGATTCACATCTGCGTCGGAGTCTCCATTGGATCGCCAGAAGTCGGTGGAGAAAAATGTCCTGCTCTTAGTTTCAAACTCCGGGACAACCGGGGGACCCCATTATAGTCATTCTAGGCTTTGTGTGTAACTACTGTTTTAGTTGTCCTTTATTTTTCCATAGCCGGACTCCTGCTCTGACGCTAGGTTCACACTAATGCCGGGCTTTCCATCGTTCAGGTCCGTTGTTGCTATTGTGAACCTAGTGTCAGAGTCAGAGCAGGAGTCAGAGTCAGGCTATGGAAAAATAAAGGTGTTGGTGTCGGTGGTCTCTCATTTATGTGAATGAATCTGCACTAAACAAACATCTCAGAGCCACCCAATGGACGGTCTAAAATAACAATGAGCATACACCAAGTGATATAAACACAAAACATAGATTTGTAATCCCAAAAAACGCTAAATAATCCCTTCACATCTAATGTGCTTGGGGATAAGAAAAGCCTCCTCTGACACATTTTACGTCTTAGCATAGTTTGTCCCGTCACTCACTTTAACTAGATGACAGCTGTGAAGAGTTAATGCATAAAATTGTCCTGGAATGTAAAGTAAATACCCAGAAGAGTAAGAGAGGATCATTTCTCATGTCATAGAAATAACTGAGGTGCACATGGCAGGTTTTATGGACTCCTGCAGTGTTATGTTAACAATTTCTGCTTATATCTTTAGTATAGCATTACAGTTATTTACTTAGGTAAAGGAATGCATTGTAAATGTATAGGTTTAAAGGTATATAAAGCATTAAAAGGCAAATGAAGCCCCTAATAAATATACCACAAGGGGAGCTGATATATGAGGTGTAGATAGCAGTTGCACCTGAGCCCTGCTGCCTGAAGGGGTCCCAAGCCCACTCTGCTACAAGACACCGGTATGATAAATGATACACAGGGACACTGTTACAGATTGTACATTCTGACCGAGGGGCTTCACGTTACACCTCTGCATACTCAACACTCATCACCTTGTCAAATGGCACATATAATCCAATATTTTGGAGTCTGACTGTAAGCAGCATCCTCTATATCCTCTTATGTGAGCTGTTGGAGATTAGCACAAAAAGAGAGAGTGGAACAGCTGTCATCTGACAGCAGCTCTGCTTCCACTTATCAGACACAAAAACCTAGCCCTGTTGTTTAACAACGTATGTACATTCTGATGAGCAGGGACCTAGCTATAGGGGGGGCAGTAGCAGCAGTCACTACTAGGCCGAAGACCCTGAGGGGGCACCAAAACACAAACTATACTACCATTCTAAATGGCACAGGGTAAAGAGGGGCCCTATGACAGATTTTGCATTGGGGTACAGGGGCTTCAAGCTACACTTTAACTGGCAAGATACATCCTGTAACTGTTAGTGACTAGAACTAGGTTTTATAAAGAAAGAAAAGTTACATATTTCATTTTGTCAGCTCGTACTCCAAGGGGCCACACACTACCAACTTGTATACTACGTGCAATGGCATTAAAAAAAAGTCCACATGGTGAAGAAAAACCGGACCACTAAAACAGCAGTTGCACACGGACATCATGGACCCCATTGACTATATTGAGGTCCAGCCATGGGTCTTCTGGTCTGTCCTCAGTTTTCAAACTGAAAGTGGTGGAGAGAAAAGACCCCCAGACAGGACTAGTCTCTCTGCCGATTTTCAGGCGTTTCTGCAATGGAGTTGCTTTAGAGGAGTTTTCCAGTACGATGATACTGATGACCCATCCTCAAGAAAGTTCATCAATAGGTAGGCGTCCAACACATTGCACCCCATTGATCAGCTGCTTGAAGAAGCTACAGCATTCAGGGTGTCAACCCTCCCCCTATCTGGTGATGACCTACCTAAAAATAGGGAATCAATATTTTAGTTCTAGAAATCCTCTTTAGCCAGGGATAGACTGTGTAGGCATCATGGTAGCCCTAAAGCTGGCCATACACATTAGATTTTAGACTGCTAAAGTGGTAGATTTTGGACTGTCTGCTGATGGTTGGTTGTACATAAATCTACACAGTCTGTCCCATACAACCAACCATCAACTAATGCTGGTCAGAACCTAAATCTGTTGTGTTACATTTGTTCTGCTGTCTGTTTGCCATGTTGTGTATGGGTAGACTGACAGACCTCTGGGAAATTTTTGCATTGCGGGCAGGTGTTTGCACTACTAACACACCCTAAAAGTGTCATTTTCAGTTTTTCATTAGCATTGAACGACTTTCATCTGTTAATTTTACCAACTATCTGGGGTAGTCAGTGTTCATTGAAAGGTTCCTGGTTGTTCATGTGTTTAGGACAGTTGGCCGTACAACCAACCAACCAACCATAGTTCATTTCAGTAGCACAACGGTGGTCTACTGTAAAGTCTAATGTGTATGGCCAGCCCTATAAAAGAAAATAAATAAAAGTAGAATGTTTAGGGGGCGTTCACACTACCGTTAGTAGTGTCCGCTGCTAGCATCTGTTACAAAATGTTAACAACTGACACTAACAGAACCATCATAAATCCTTTAAAAATACCATTAATTTCAATGGGATGTTATCTATTGTCCGTTAGTGTCCGTTTACACCAAATCCGTCACATGTCGGTTTTTTTTCGCGTACATAGTAACGTGGGATGAAGGACTTTTGTGTCTGTTCGAAATAAAGAACTCATGACGTCATAGTTTGTTATTTTTTTCACATTAATGTCTATGGCTAACGGACAGTAACAGAGGGGCGTCCATTATTACTGTCCATTTTTTTTTCTGCACATGCTCAAAAAGCAGAAACAAAAAAAAAGCAAAAAAACGGACATTATAACAACGGACACTAACTGATGCTAATGTATCCGTTAAATGGATCAGTTAAAAAAACCGGACACATTAACATCAGTTAGTGTCCGTTAATGTCTGTTATGATAGGTGTCCGTTTTTTTTTGTTTTTTTTTAATAAACACTATCAGAACAGACATCCAATGATAGTGTGAATGCCCCCTTAACCTTTGCAAAATAAGAAGTGAAGTTAAATATTTAGACTTCTTAATATTTTTATTTGTGGGGGAACGTGGCAGAAAGTGTTTAATCCCCTTCAGCACCAACATAAGAAAATGAAGCATTTGCATAGCAGTAAAACAAGCTGTTCCCTATCCACTGGATAGGAAATAACTGCAAGATCACTGAGGATTCTGATCATGGGAACAGGGACCCCAATGTATATTAACTGTCTACGGAGATGATGAAGACAGTGGAGTACGATGCTCGGCTACAGTACCCTTGGCAGTCCCACAGACGTCAGGTACCACTGAGGCCAGTGATTGGGCCTCAAAGACCATGTGGCATCCTAACACATAGACGCAAGAGGCACAATGTCGTGTGAGCCACGTGATCGCTGAGGACTGTGACTGACATCAGTCAGAAGGCCCAAAGAGAAAAGGGAGTCGCACTGGAGTCCAGGAGAGGTGAGTAACATTGTTTTTATGTTTGTTCACCTCCCCTGTGCCTACAATCATTAAACTCTGGGGTGTTAGTATAATAGCAGATCCAGTTTGGATGTGTTCAGTCCAAATGAATCCTCTGGGCAAACCTTGTGAGACAGTTCGCCCAACACATACTCATACTTTAAAATTGTGTTTTTTTGGTTTTGTTTTAAGGGGTATGGCCTAATAATCGCATGGCCTAAATTATTCATAATCAATGTAAAATGCCTGATTTTGATTTAGGTCATTATCACCCAACCCTAGTGTAGAGTCTTTATAGACATGGCCCCAACTGGTAACTCTGTTTTGTATATTATTTATTCATATATTTCTAGGGGAAATAAAAGAGGAAAGAGTTCTAAGAAAGATGCTCCTGAATCCTTATTTTATGGGAAATACAAGTACATACTAAAACATACAGAAAGTCAGAGATCAGACAGGTTCTTTCTATAAAGTTCCAAGTCGACATCTGAATATTTTTTATTTTTTTTATTAAAATGACTGCTTCCAAGTCTCTAAAGGGTTACGCTCACTTTAATTCTATTGCTGCCAGTTACAGATGACTATAAATGCGGATGTAACATTCATGTACCGTCAGGCATGTGCTCCATAAAGCAGTGGAAACTAGGACTGTAAAAACAGCACTATCATTTTATGCCCTGCTGAAGTAAAAAAATGTATACAGAGACTGTGGGGCTTAACGGATGGAATTCACAGGAAGGACGCACGCAAAACCGATACATTATACAGAACAGTGCAGCGAGCAAGCTCACAAAAACTTATCTGAGATCTGATCATTTCTCATTTTAATCTATTTTTTCACATTTTCATGAGATACAATAAATTTGAGCATCTTTTATAGTGTGTATCATCATGTGCCCACTATCTCATGTCTATGAATTAATTATGTGATCAGTAGATACACATCTGCCCTGGAGATCCATTACAAGATGCTGCCGCCTTACAGATTTCTCTGGCTGGCCTTGAAGACTACTTTATTTAAAGTATAAATAAAAGGGAACCCATCTATGTTACTGAAATTACTATCTAGGTAAATAACTCAAAAGGGATGGAAATCAAAGCACAACCATGGACGCAGTGCAATACTAGCAACTCCTTATAGCGGTGTTTTATAATAGAGAACCGAGTGAAATGAAACAATGCTGACATTTCTGTATGGGAAGTTTTAAAGGGGTTGTCCAGCGGGTTTAATGGTTGAAAAAAAAATAAAATAAGCATTATATGCTTCACCGATCACCCGACGCTGCCACTCTGACGCTTACGTTTCATTCACATCTGTTCTTTTGGTCCATTGGAAGACCAGAAGAATGAAAAAACAGAGCACTAAAATAGCAGAAACCAATGGGGCCTAAGGGATCCCATTAACTATAATGGGGTCTGTTGGGTGTGTATCGGATGTTCTTGCTTTTAACTGAAATCACCAGATAAAAAACATTCCCTTTGTGTCAAGACAGGACCAGGAAGTAGAGAGCGGTATAGGTGATGGCATATACCAGTGATCTGACAGTATTTTTTCAGATGTGAATATTCCTAAATAGCGGGCTCAACTAACTTCAGTTTACAAGATTCTAAGTTACAGTATATTAGAAAGTAAATGCTATTATTATCACAAAACACAGCTATCATGCGTTATGGATTGGCATATATAAAATATATGTAAATGGATAGTCACTTGCCTGATGTTTCAGTCAATAAGACCTATGTTAACGGTATAGAGCGACTGCCATTACTGCCGCTCTGCTCTCATAGACATCAATATAAGCTGATTGTCAATGCCCAGACACTATACAGGGCACAGAGGTATTTGATCCTGGCTCTGTGCACTGTATAGTACAGGGAGCATATACAGCCCTGAACAGCTGATCCGCGTGGGCGCTGCTTATAGGCCACCCACCAATCAGCTATTTATTGCTTATCCTACAAAAAAAAAAAATGTGGAAACTTCTTTAACATAGGTAATCAATATAGGTGGGAGTATGTAGGGGTGGTGTTACCCACCAGGCAACCCAAGCAATTTCATGGGGCCTAATAGATCAGGTGGGCCCACACTGACCACATATCGACCATTAATTGCACAAATGGGATAGTATACTATGGGGGCAGTATACTATATGTGGGGACAATAAGAATCAGGATACTGTTTTAAAAACACTACAGGGGCAGTATTAGGGAACCCCCTGACACAACTACGATTGGGGCCCCAAACATACCAAATCTGCACCTGGGAATGGCACCAGGCACCACCACTGATCAGCTGCTTTCAGCAGCCGCTGACACCATAATTACACAGCAGATGTAACTGAAAGCAGACAGCTCCACCCACTGCACAGTGGTTGTGCCAGGGTACTGCAGATCATCTGCCATTCACTGAGTAGTTCTGGTGGCTGTTGAGAATAGTTGATCATGGAGGTGTCTGGTGTCAGATCCCCCATATCTCATAAAGATAGGTTATCAATATTAAAAACCTGCAAAACCCTTTTCATCTATGGAAATCTGGTACTATATTTCAGCTGCATATAGCCTAATCTATCCAGGGCCATGCCAATATTCCATGACATATCATTAATGGATCCTTAACACATGACTATCCTATAACAAGGTCTCTCTCTGCATGGCAGAATGTGCACACTCTTAGGATGAGAAATGTTCAGCTTTGACAGTCGCTATGAACCAAAATTAAACAACACCACGGTGCGTAGACGTGAATCCTCAGAGCAGCAATAACAAGTCAAGGCCACTTAGCTCTATGATTTATAGCCAGTTACTTGGCCGTCATCATTCCAGTCTTATAGAAACTCCTTTCCAGTTAAACTAAAACCTCTCACTATCACTCCATCAATCTCAATGTATGGATAAGGCCTGAGCTAATACTATTTCATAATAATATTAATTACAATTACCTTCATTAAGTTACTTTTAATTAGTATAAAGTGGCTGAGGAGAGGAGGGAATCTGACAACACTAAATACTTTCTTCGGCACATAAGCTTTGCAAAATTCTGGCAGAAAAAAAACTAGATTTACACCCAGTGGTGTAACTAAAGTCTTGTGGGCCCCGATGCAATCTTTTGTCCAGGGCCCCCTACCTCATCACTACAGAGAATTCTTGATAGTGATGGTTACAGGTGCTAAGGAGTTTAATCAACCTTAGTGTGATTAGGGTAATCTGTGGGTCTCCTTAGTTTATGGGCCAGATGGATGCTGAAATCTCAGTACTGATGCCAGTGCTTATGGGCCCCCTAAGGCTCCTGGGCCCCGGTGCAACTGTACCCTCTGCAGCCCCCTCAAGTTATGCCCCTGTTTACACCATATTACTTGGACACCATTATTTTCATTAAAGTCATTAATGGGTCTTCATTCAAAGTGAAGGCTGGAGAGTCGCTGTGAAAGCAATGAGAACATACACACTCAATTTAGATGTTGCTCTAGTCAGATTGAGTGACCATTTTCCCTATAGTCTCCAAAGTGACCATTTTCCCTATAGATTTAATAGGGGACGAGAAAACATACAGGAGTACATTGCGGAAGAAAAATGCAATGTGGTTTAGCTGCATTTCACTACGTGGGGCTTTAGCTTAAGGCTGGGATTACGTGATCCTGTCGCGGAGTGGTTACTACACAAAGTTTAAGGGACAACCAACCCCTTTAAGAAATGGAAAAGTATAAAATATCCTGAAATTCTGATAATGCAGCATTTGATTTAGGCACAAAAAATTCTATATTTATAATATATATATATTACAGTGGGGAAAAAAAAGTATTTAGTCAGCCACCAATTGTGCAAGTTCTCCCACTTAAAAAGATGAGCCCAGCCTGTAATTGACATCATAGGTAGACCTCAACTATGAGAGACAAAATGAGAAAAAAAAAATCCAGAAAATCACGATGTCTGATTTCTAAAGAAGTTATTTGCAAATTATGGTGGAAAATAAGTATTTGGTCAATAACAAAATTTAATCTCAATACTTTGTTATATATCCTTTGTTGGCAATGACACAGGTCAAACGTTTTCTGTAAGTCTTCACAAGGTTGGCACACACTGTTGCTGGTATGTTGGCCCATTCCTCCATGCAGATCTCCTCTAGAGCAGTGATGTTTTGGGGCTGTCGCTGGGCAACACGGACTTTCAACTCACTCCAAAGGTTTTCTATGGGGTTGAGATCTGGAGACTGGCTAGGCAACTCCAGGACCTTGAAATGCTTCTTACGAAGCCACTCCTTCGTTGCCCTGGTGGTGTGCTTGGGATCATTGTCATGCTGAAACACCCAGCCACGTTTCATCTTCAATGCCCTTGCTGATGGAAGGAGGTTTGCACTCAAAATCTCACGATACATGGCCCCATTCATTCTTTCATGTACACGGATCAGTCTTCCTGGTCCCTTTGCAGAGAAACAGCCCCAAAGCATGATGTTGCCACCCCCATGCTTCACAGTAGGTATGGTGTTCTTTGGATGCAACTCAGCATTCACTCTCCTCCAAACACGACGAGTTGTGTTTCTACCAATCAGTTCTACTTTGGTTTCATCTGACCATATGACATTCTCCCAATACTCTTCTGGAACATCCAAATGCTCTCTAGCAAACTTCAGACGGGCCCGGATATGTACTGGCTTAAGCAGGGGGACACGTCTGGCACTACAGGATCTGAGTTCCTGGTGGCGTAGTGTGTTACTGACGATAGCCTTTGTTACATTAGTCCGAGCTTTCTGCAGGTCATTCACTAGGTCCCCCCGTGTGGTTCTGGGATTTTTGCTCACCGTTCTTGAAGATCATTTTGACCTCACGGGGTGAGATCTTGCGTGGAGCCCCTGATCGAGGGAGATTATCAGTGGTCTTGTATGTCTTCCATTTTCTAATTATTGCTCCCACGGTTGATTTCTTCACACCAAGCTGCTTGCCTATTGCAGATTCAGTCTTCCCAGCCTGGTGCAGGTCTACCATTTTGTTTCTGGTGTCCTTCCACAGCTCTTTGGTCTTCACCATAGTGGAGTTTGGAGTGTGACTGTTTGAGGTTGTGGACAGGTGTCTTTTATACTGATAACAATGTCAAACAGGAGCCATTACTACAGGTAATGAGTGGAGGACAGAGGAGCCTCTTAAAGAAGAAGTTACAGGTCTGTGAGAGCCAGAAATCTTGCTTGTTTGTAGGTGACCAAATACTTATTTTCCACCATAATTTGCAAATAAATTCTTTAAAAATCAGACAATGTGATTTTCTGGATTTGTTTTCTCATTTTGTCTCTCATAGTTGAGGTCTACCTATGATGTCAATTACAGGCCGGCCTCATCTTTTTAAGTGGGAGAACTTGCACAATTGGTGGCTGACTAAATACTTTTTTCCCCCACCATATATATATATACACAGTACAGACCAAAAGTTTGGACACACCTTCTCATTCCGAGAGTTTTCTGTATTTTCATGACTATAAAAATTGTAGATTCACACTGAAGGCATCAAAACTATGAATTAACACATGTGGAATTATATACTTAACAAAAAAGTGTGAAACAACTGAAAATATGTCTTATATTCTAGGTTCTTCAAAGTAGCCACCTTTTGCTTTGATTACTGCTTTGCACATTCTTGGCATTCTCTTGATGAGCTTCAAGAGGTAGTCACTTGAAATGGTCTTCCAACAGTCTTGAAGGAGTTCCCAGAGATTCTTAGCACTTGTTGGCCCTTTTGCCTTCACTCTGCGGTCCAGCTCACCCAAACCATCTCGATTTGGTTCAGGTCTGGTGACTGTGGAGGCCAGGTCATCTGGCGTAGTACCCCATCACTCTCCTTCTTGGTCAAATAGCCCTTACACAGTCTGGAGGTGTGTTTGGGGTCATTGTCCTGTTGAAAAATAAATGATGGTCCAACTAAACGCAAACCGGATGGAATAGCATGCCGCTGCAAGATGCTGTGGTAACCATGCTGGTTCAGTATTCCTTCAATTTTGAATAAATCCCCAACAGTGTCACCAGCAAAGCACCCCCACACCATCACAGCTCCTCCTCCATGCTTCACGTTGGGAGCCAGGCATGTAGAGTCCATTGGTTCACCTTTTCTGCGTCGCACAAAGACACGGTGGTTGGAACCAAAGATCTCAAATTTGGACTCATCAGACCAAAGCACAGATTTCCACAGGTCTAATGTCCATTCCTTGTGTTCTTTAGCCTAAATAAGTCTCTTCTGCTTGTTGCCTGTCCTTAGCAGTGGTTTCCTAGCAGCTATTTTACCATGAAGGCCTGCTGCACACAGTCTCCTCTGAACAGTTGTTGTAGAGATGTGTCTGCTGCTAGAACTCTGTGTGGCATTGACCTGGTCTCTAATCTGAGCTGCTGTTAACCTGCGATTTCTGAGGCTGGTGACTCGGATGAACTTATCCTCCGCAGCAGAGGTGACTCTTGGTCTTCCTTTCCTGGGGCGGTCCTCATGTGAGCCAGTTTCTTTGTAGCGCTTGATGGTTTTGGCCACTGCACTTGGAGACACTTTCAAAGTTTTCCCAATTTTTTGGACTGACTGACCTTCATTTCTTAAAGTAATGATGGCCACTCGTTTTTCTTAACTTAGCTGTTTTTTTCTTGCCATAATACAAATTCTAACACTCCATTAAGTAGGACTATCAGCTGTGTATCCACCTGACTTCTGAACAACACAACTGATGGTCCCAACCCCATTTATAAGGCAAGAAATCCCACTTATTATACCTGACAGGGCACACCTGTGAAGTGAAAACCATTTCAGGTGACTACCTCCTGAAGCTCATCAAGAGAATGCCAAAAGTGTGCAAAGCAGTAATCAAAGCAAAAGGTGGCTACTTTGAAGAACCTAGAATATAAGACATATTTTCAGTTGTTTCACACTTTTTTGTTCAATACAGTATATAATTCCACATGTGTTAATTCATAGTTTTGATGCCTTCAGTGTGAATCTACAATTTTTATAGTCATGAAAATACAGAAAACTCTTGGAATGAGAAGGTGTGTCCAAACTAAAGTTTGGGCACCCCTATTAATCTTAATCATTTTTAGTTCTAAATATTTGGGTGTTTGCAACAGCCATTTCAATTTGATATATCTAATAACTGATGGACACAGTAATATTTCAGGATTGAAATGAGGTTTATTGTACTAACAGAAAATATGCAATATGCATTAAACCAAAATTTGACCGGTGCAAAAGTATGGGCACCTCAACAGAAAAGTGACATTAATATTTAGTAGATCCTCCTTTTGCAAAAATAACAGCCTCTAGTCGCTTCCTGTAGCTTTTAATCAGTTCCTGGATCCTGGATGAAGGTATTTTTGACCATTCCTCTTTACAAAACAATTCCAGTTCAGTTAAGTTTGATGGTCGCCGAGCATGGACAGCCCGCTTCAAATTATCCCACAGATGTTCAATGATATTCAGGTCTGGGGACTGGGATGGCCATTCCAGAACATTGTAATTGTTCCTCTGCATGAATGCCTGAGTAGATTTGGAGCTGTGTTTTGGATCATTGGCTTGCTGAAATATCCATCCCCGGCGTAACTTCAAATTCGTCACTGATTCTTGTACATTATTCTCAAGAATCTGCTGATACTGAGTTGAATCCATGCGACCCTCAACTTTAACAAGATTCCCGGTGCCGGCATTGGCCACACAACCCCAAAGCATGATGGAACCTCCACCAAATTTTACAGTGGGTAGCAAGTGTTTTTCTTGGAATACTGTGTTTTTTGGACGCCATGCATAACGCCTTTTTGTATGACCAAACAACTCAATCTTTGTTTCATCAGTCCACAGGACCTTCTTCCAAAATGAAGCTGGCTTGTCCAAATGTGCTTTTGCATACCTCAGGCGACTCTGTTTGTGGCGTGCTTTCAGAAACGGCTTCTTTCGCATCACTCTCCCATACAGCTTCTCCTTGTGCAAAGTGTGCTGAATTGTTGACCGATGCACAGTGACACCATCTGCAGCAAGATGATGCTGCAGCTCTTTGGAGGTGGTCTGTGGATTGTCCTTGACTGTTCTCACAATTCTTCTTCTCTGCCTTTCTGATATTTTTCTTGGCCTGCCACGTCTGGGCTTAACAAGAACTGTCCCTATGGTCTTCCATTTCCTTACTATGTTCCTCACAGTGGAAACTGACAGGTTAAATCTCTAAGACAACTTTTTGTATCCTTCCCCTGAACAACTATGTTGAAAAATCTTTGTTTTCAGATCATTTGAGAGTTGTTTTGAGGAGCCCATGATGCCACTCTTCAGAGGAGATTCAAATAGGAGAACAACTTGCAATTGGCCACCTTAAATATCTTTTCTCATGATTGGATACACCTGGCTATGAAGTTCAAAGCTCAGTGAGGTTACAAAACCAATTTTGTGCTTCAGTAAGTCAGTAAAAAGTAGTTAGGAGTATTCAAATCAATAAAATGATAAGGGTACCCAAATTTTTGCACCGGTCAAATTTTGGTTTAATGCATGTTGCACATTTTCTGTTAGTACAATAAACCTCATTTCAATCCTGAAATATTACTGTGTCCATCAGTTATTAGCTATATCAAATTGAAATGGCTGTTGCAAACACCCAAATATTTAGAACTAAAAATGATTAAGATTAATAGGGGTGCCCAAACTTTTTCATATGACTGTATATCAATCTATCTATCTATCTGAATATGTCTGTTGCACTACATCAATATAGAAATCCCATAAAACAAGAAGAACAGGCCTTGTACTAAAAGCTTCATTAACCGAGGGGTAGGGGGAAGCCTCATAGTTTACATGTGGAGCTGAGCTTTCTTATCGGCAGGTAGAGCACTAGTTCAGGCATGCAAAGAATTCAAGTGCAGAATGGAAACGTTAAAACAAAAGCAAACACGTTAAGCTTTTAACTAAAACATGCAGGAATCATTAATATAGACCTCGACTGTGCCGCCTTACATACAAGGGTCTGGGCTCTCAGGGAATTCAGAATAGGGGCCATATAGGACTAGTCTATGTATTCATCAGATAGCAAGCTGCACCACTCTAGGCATATAATAGGTTAAAAAGTTAACTAGTCCGACTCCTTTATGAGGTCACCTGACTCCCAGGCGTAGGTTAATGTTTGCGGAAAATTGCTTCCCTTGTAATTGTTTTAAAACTGTCCTGTTGTAAAAGGCGACCTACTGAAAAGATGTGTACGATAATGGTGAAAAGGGAAGCCTTCATAGTTCTAGGGAATTTTTCAGCCGTGGATACTACAGCAGGAAAAAATGTTTATAATGTTGGACTGTATTCACACGATTTGATAAAACATTGATTAAAATGAAGATATCCACATGTTTGGTTTTTTGACGGTCCATTATAATGGACCGTAAAAAGTGGAACATGTCCTGTTTTTGTCCGTTTTCAGGGATCTGTCAATAGACTGAAGTCTTTGATGGATCTGTGAAAATCGTGCCCCACAGATGCAAAACGGAACTGTTTCATCCATTTTTCGCCACCATTGTCATCCTTTCAGTTGGCCATATATTAAGGATTTTTTTGGAGAATCTACACCAACATGTCTAGATGTGCCATCGGTGTGCCACTATGCGTCACTTTATGCCAGTGTCTGGTTGTAACCACAATAGTAAATCTGGGCCACTGTGTCTAAAACCTGCAGAGCAAACTGTGCTATGTTGCAGGATTTGAACCTACAGCAATTTTTGACATACTGTGGGTTCAATGCAAAGGTGGAAAGGTGGGCTAGTTGCCCAAAAATCTCAGTTGACAACCAGCGGATTACAGTTGTTTTATGTTGTGGCCGAATCCACTCTGGACATCCACTATTGAAATACAGTAGTCAACATTTCTAGTGTATGACTAACTTTACACAGAGGCCTATATGAAAGAACTAAAGAGTATGATCAAGGAGTTTCCAGTCCAGATCCAGAATCAGGTAAAAGGACTTATCCCCCAAGATCCCAGGCCGGGCTGCTTCTATATGCTCCCAAAGATACACAAAGATGGCAACCCTGGGAGGCCTATCATTTCTGGCATTGGGACACTGACAGAAAACATCTCAGGTTGGGTGGAAAATCTCCTAAAACCCCTTGTCAGGGATACTCCAAGCTATATCCAGGACACCACTGACCTTCTTAACAAACTGAATGCCCTGGGCCCTCTACCTGAGGGTACCATTTTGGCCACCATGGATGTGGAATCCCTGTATACTAACATTCCCCACAAGGATGGAGTTGCAGCATGTCGGGTACACCTGGCAAAACAAAACCTCCCAACAGAACCAGTAACACAGCTCATACAATTCATCCTTAGCCACAACCATTTTACCTTTGGAGAGGATCTATATCTACAGCGAATGGGAACTTCAATGGGGACCAGATGTGCACCCCAATATGCAAATCTCTTTATGGCAGAAATGGAAGGAACATATTTATCAACATGCACCACCAAACCTATGATTTACCTTCGTTATATCGATGATATCCTTGTCATCTGGACTGCAGGTGAGGAGGCCCTACTTCAATTCCATAATGACTTCAATGACTTTCACCCGACCATCAACCTTAAACTTAGCTATTCAGGGAGTGAAATTCACTTTCTGGATACCACAATATACATTAAAGACCACCGGCTACTCACATCAATATACCACAAACCCACAGACAGAACGGCCTACCTGAGAAACGACAGCTTCCACCCCAAGCACACAAGACAATCTATAATCTACAGCCAGGCTATACGATACAATCGTATTTGCTCCGACAAAACAGACCTGGACAAGCACCTCCTGGATCTGAGGATGAAATTTCTCAGATTGGGATACAAACCAAAAGTGACAGACAACCAATTAAACAAAGCAGCAGCCATTAACAGAGACAGTCTGCTCACATACAGAGAGACCCAGAAAGAAGCCAGAGTGCCCCTAGTTGTCACCTACAACCCACAGCTGGAGATCCTACGAAGGATTGCCAAGGAGCTCCAACCTGTACTACATAGGGACAACAGACTCAAGGACATATTTCCAGTCCCCCCTCTCCTCTCCTTTCGACAACCACCAAACCTGAGGCGCATTATCGTCCGGAGTGCCCTGAAGGCCCCAACTGAAAATGGCACCTCACCTTGCCTACATAAAAGGTGCATGACCTGCAAGCACATCCACACCGCTGACAGTGTACCTATCCCACAGTCACAACAGGTGCACAGAATTAGGGGGACATTTTCCTGCAGGTCTTCCAATGTGGTGTATCTCATAATGTGTGTGCAATGTCCCACCACAGGCCTCTATGTGGGGGAAACAGGACAGAGACTCAGTCAACGAATGAACTCACACAGATCCACCATTAATAACAGCAGAACCGATCTCCCAGTGGCTGCACATTTCTCCGGAGAAAACCACTCTATTGAAGATTTGCGGGTTGTGGTTTTAATGGGACATTTTAAGACACAGGAGAAAAGAAAAGAAATGGAGTACAAATTTATGCAAAAATTTCAAACTCTGCAATTTGGACTTAATATTCATGCCAGCTTCATGTCACACTATGTTTGAACCATGAACTGAACTCAATATTCATGCCAGCTTCAAATCACACTATGTGTGACCTGTGAGGGTCACAAATCACCTCCTGATAGCAAACAGATAACAGCAAGAATTACTGATCCCTCCGTCACGCCCCACAAGTTTCCAGACTGTTTTTTTGACCTGTTGTAAATAACTTCTCTACTTAGATTGCAATTTTTTTTTAAGGACTCTAAAATGCTTTGAAAACCATGTGTATAAAAATCTGTTAATTTTCAGTTCTTGTATCACACCATGTCTGATGAAGGGAGCGAGTACTCCTGAAAGCTTACTTATAAATATACTCAGTTAGCCTCTAAAAGGTATCGCCTGATTTCTTCACTCTTCCACTACTTTCAATGGCTAACACGGTACAACATTATACTACTGACTAACTTTATAGTTTGTTTAAGAGTCACCATTACTAGTCACATTCCTTGTCTCTAAGTCAGTATATACAATCATGGCAAATACATACTGTATGCCTGCAGTCAGTGTAAGTACATTGTGCAGCTAAAGGGGTTGTCTCATCAGAGACAGCCGATTCGATTATGCCAGGGAAAGCTGTGACTAGCCAGACGTCTTCCCTGCAGGGTCACAGAAGTGAAAATTTTGGTGATATGGAGCCACTCATACAGGTGGACTCCATACAATGTCCATATGCTCTAATAGAGCACATGGATAGAGGTTGTCTTCATAAAACCATCCCTTTAACAGGGGGTCCCCATCTACCCCACTCCCAGCTTGACAAGCAGAGGTCATGTTTCTGTGTGATGACTACGAGTCCAGTGGGTCCTGACACTTGCCCAGGTTTTCCTGATGTTAAGGCCCTATTGGCAACGTTATTTCCCTTTATGGGTGATTTATGTCTATGAAAGTATCCATCTGATACAAAAAATAATATTATTTTATAAAGGTGCAGGTTATTGGGGTGAATTTTCCAACTTGTTCACCACTTTTGAAATAAGTGGTTGGAGCTGGGGGGTGGGGAGAATTTGTGAAACGTCTCGGTCCAACAGATTTACTATAACTTTCACCAGTTACAGGTGTGAGTTAAGGCTGAAATCTATGTATCGAAGTTCCTGACTGGTACAGATTTCAGGTCTGTAGGACCTCCTGAGATGTGCCAGAATTATTAAAGGGGTTGTCCAGGATCTCAAGATATATCCACAGGATAGGTCATCAGTATCAGATCGGTCAGGGTCCGCCACCCGAACCCCAAACCAATCAGCTGATGCGGCCACCAGAAGCCACATCCTAGATAAGGAAGCAGTCCTGTCTTTATACACGTTAAGGAGGTGGCGCTGCAGTGTACTAAGATCCTGGACAACACCTTTAAGAGGCATGAGAGTCTTAATAATTCTGACACATCTGACGCAAGAGGAGGAATTGATAAAGACGGATGCCAACCTTAATAAATTCTCCCCGATATGCATAGTAAAGGCTTTATCTGTAAATCCTATAGGCTAGTAGACTCCTACCTGCGTTTCCTCAATTATAACATTTAGGACATCTATGCCATTTGTATGCTAAGAACTTAGTTCTTATAAAGTCATCAATGGTAATCAGATAAGATACGATAAGGGTAAAGTACAGGACTTTACAGTAACCAGGCAGCCATGTAGAAGAAGATTCCCTGCTGTCAGCAATATGAATAGAAGAAAATATATTCCGGTTTTGAAAAAAAAAAAAAGAAAATTTGGCTTGGAGCCATTTCTGGTCTTTTGACCCTTTCTCTTCCTTACCGACCAGGTGCATGAGACACCTGCCATTTTACAGCACTGAGCCCTTCAGTCATATAGGAAGATGAGCTAAGTGAGTTTATTGGATGTGGCTGCAAGGTATCTGTTAGTCCAGTTCCTTTGCCTTGTGTTCATTATGAACGGGGTGTAGCATGAACATTTGGGAAAAAATCAAACAAGGGGCACATGCATTACATGGAATAAAGGGGCTGGGTATGGGGGACAGAGGAGTGCGGCACACTTGTGTTTACAAACATCTGTTGCATTCATAGTGTCGCTCTCCAGTTCACAGTACAAGTGAGTTACTTGCTCGATCCCTCTGCTCTATTTTGAGATGGGTATTTGGCATTTCCAGGAGGGCCCCTTCTGCAGTAATGAAAAATAGGTCTGGAATGTGGCAGCAATGTATCAGCAGAATAGTTTATTCTAAATTCTCAATCCACAGCCCAAACATTTCATTACAGTAGAGCAAAGATTAAGCACTATGAACTTCTAGATACCATCTATACGGTCACATATGGTGGCATACAAGAAAGGACAGGCAGTACCATGAAAAGGCATTTCCCTTTCCTGATTTCTTCTATTTCTGTATGTCTGTCACACTAACTTGTAGATCTGAGCCTAACTTGTAAAACTTAAGAAGATAATTTAAGTAAAAGTTAATTTTAAGGGAAACTGAAAAGGGGTTTTCCCAAGAACCAGATTTAAACTTATAGACAATTAAGTTAAACAAATATATTAATACATAGCAAATATAATTAATTAAACATTTTGCAGAGTTATAAAGATTTTCTTTAACCATCTTAGTGGTGACAGTCTTTTGTCTTGATCGGTTACCAATGGATATGACCATGAATGCAGGAACTTCCTATGGTCTGGTGCTTGTCAGAAACCCAGCCATAATGTCCCTATTGTGGCCGGGTTATCAGGCAGGGATACTACATGAGGATTAAAACTCTGCAAAATTTTTAATTACTTACATTTGCAAAAATATTTAATTTTTAATTGTCTACAAATTTAAGGCTAAGGCCCCACACTGAGAAACAGTTCTTTTTGTTGCAGATTTTGTTACGTTTTTTTGAGCCAAACCCAAGAATGGCTACAAAAGGAATAGGAAATATATAGGAAGTTCTTATATTTCTATCTTCTGCTCAATCCACTCCTGGCTTTGGCTCAAAAAACCGCAACACAATCTGGAACAAAAGAAGCCTTGGCCTTAGCCTCAAGCGGTATTCCCATTTCAGAATTTATAGTGTATGCCATAAGAATTTTTTACACCTCCCCTGGTCCTCCACCTATTATACTCTGGGTCTAGGGTCTGATGAGACCCCAGAGTATAATCATAGCACTTCTGATTCTATCCAAACAAGTCTGGCCTGAAACAAATCTTTGGGCCGAACCGTCTGAACCTGAAACAAAAAGAATATTCAGAGGTTTTCACTTCTCTACTAATAGGTCAAAAAGTAAAAATAGGGAGCTACAACTTCACCTTCCAGTTCCCCTTCCCCTCTCATAGCCTAAGTTTCAAAAAGTCTGAGGTAGCGAGACTCCAGCATCATCCCCCTCCTCTCCCTCTCTTCTGTTCCTTCACTTACTGTATGACTAAAAATGAGCTTGAGAAAGAGAAAGTATTCCCTATTGGAAAGTGAAGAAGATGACACTTTCTCCATATAAGATATATAAAACTTCAATCACATTTATTACTAATTTATACACAAAAATACACAGATACACATCAAGAATGTTTAACAAAGGTAAACTTCATCCCATGCAGATCAGATGTATTACCGGAAATTTAGTATCCTAAGATTACTCCTGAATGATTACAATAAGCATGTAGTCACCTCTCTATTCAATCTTACGCTAGGTTCACATCTCCGCCTGGGTTTCCGTTCTTCGGGTCCGCATGGGGACGGGAAGAACGGAAACCTAATCCGCTTAAGCAGATACCCGCGGAATCCTGAAGACCTCATAGACTATAATGGGGTCCGCTGGGTTTCCGCCAGAAAAATGTGAAGAGAAAAGTCCTGCAAGACTTTTCTCTCCGCATTTTTTATGCAGGATTCAGGGCGGAAAACCAGAACGGAATCAAGGCGTAGGTGTGAACCTGGCCTAAGTTTAATTATGATTAAATATTATATGAATAGATAATACTTAGGTCTAAATAATTAAGCATAAACACAATGTATATAATAAGAGTTAGCGTATGTGGCAGAAATAAAAGAGGAATGTTAGGCGGATTTAGACAGATGATTATTTTTTCAGCATCCTGCTTTGATCTCTGCCTCCCATTGAATACAATTGGAGGCAGAATCAGGATAGATTTCAGCACTGATTTTGACAAGGAATCTACTACCTCTAAATCAGTGCCAAATTCCACCATGTGAACACACCCTTAGGGTAAGCACTTCAAATGTAGATAATACACTAAATATTTAATCTTTATTGGCTGTCCATGGCAGAAAACCAAACCAAACCATTGTGTAACATTACATAGTGATGGTTTTGGTAAAAGCCCTTCGTCAGGTTTAATGGGTTGTCTCAAGATACTGATCCGCAGTATAGGTGATAAGTGTCTGATCGCTGGGGGTCTGACCTCTGGGACCTCACCGATGATGGGAATTTTGGTCCTGTGTTCCTTCATCAGAATTGAGCAGAGGTTAAGCATGTGCCCTACCACACCATTCATCTGTATGGGACTGCAAAAAAGGAAGCTAAGTTCAGCTCCTGGCTATCTCCCTCAAGCCTACAGAGATGAATGCAGTGGCAGTACACATGCTTAACCTCTGCTCAATTCAGATGGGGGTAGGGCACAGGAGTCATCTTCATGTGATCAATGGTTGTCCCAGGGGTCCAACCTTTCAACAGATATCAAAGAAATGGTAGTGCACAATCTCAACTGCAGTTAAGGGGACACAGGATCCCTGTTCTCATGATTGTTGGGGTCCCAGAGGCTAACCCCACCTATCAAATACATATCACCTAAGATGTGTATGTCGAAGTTGAGATTGATGGATCACTAAATAAAGATTTCATGTGATAGATTTCATTTTATTCACCTATATTTGGAGTGCTGATCCTAACTCTTACTGTATACATCGAGGGCATGGAGGAAATGTCATCAGGGTATATGCACCCATATAGACAAAATAACAGGATATTGTCTGATCTCCTTACTTAAATTTATACACACGTGGACAAAATTGTTGGTACCCCTCGTTTAATGAAAGAAAAACCCACAATGGTCACAGAAATAACTTGAATCTGACAAAACTGGAATTTGCCAAACTACATGTTGACAAGCCACAAAGCTTCTGGGAGAATGTCCTATGGACAGATGAGACAAAAATCAAAATTTTTGGCAAGGCACATCAGCTCTATGTTCACAGACGGAAAAATGAAGCATATCTTGAAAAGAACACTGTCCCTACTGTGAAACATAGAGGAAGCTCTGTTATGTTCTGGGGCTGCTTTGCTGCATCTGGCACAGGGCGTCTTGAATCTGTGCAGGGCACAATGAAATCTCAAGACTATCAAGGGATTCTAGAGAGAAATGTGTTGCCCAGTGTCAGAAAGCTTGGTCTCAGTCGCAGTTTATGGGTCTTGCAACAGGATAATGACTCAAAACACACAGCTAAAAACACCCAAGAATGGCTAAGAGGAAAACATTGGACTATTCTGAAGTGGCCTTCTATGAGTCCTATTGAGCATCTTTGGAAGGAGCTGAAACATGCCGTCTGGAAAAGGCACCCTTCAAACCCGAGACAACTGGAGCAGTTTGCTCATGAGGAGTGGCCAAAATATCTGTTGAGAGGTGCAGAAGTCTCATTGACAGTTACAGGAATCGTTTGATTGCAGTGATTGCCTCAAAAGGTTGTGCAACAAAATATTAAGTTAAGGGAACCATCATTTCTGTCCAGACCTGTTTCATGAGTTTTCTTTTTTTAAAAATTCTGTTGAAGCATGGTTAAAAAGCAATGTCTGACTTTTATTTGTTCATTTTCATAGAATTTTTATATATTATTACTTTTGTCAGATTCAAGTTATTTCTGTGACCATTGTGGGTTTTTCTTTCATTAAGCGAGGGGTAGCAACAATTTTGTCCACGTGTGTAAATATGGGCAGAATTTTCATGATCCTACATTAACAGATTAAGCAAAGGCATAAAATTAACTAGTTATACCATATTAGAATTGTTCTATTCTTAACATAAAAGATTTGATACTAAACCAGGGGTTTTCCCGAGGAAAAAATAATTTTTCAAAAAAGGTCTGTTCGTGTTATTAATAGGTTAATAAGTGCAACCAAATACCTTTAGAAGTGTTTTGAGTGATCTCTGGGTTTCTCTGGGTGCTCCTGGCATCTTCTGCATTTGTTTACATGGATATCTTCCTGTTCTGTTTTCCTACAACTACCATGATGCCTTGGGCCCCTCCCTGTTTCCCTAGCTAGCCCGCCCACTACTAGCCCTTCCTAATTAACTCAACCCACCCCATCATACTTACCTGTCTTCCGGAAAGGACCTTATGGGCACGGGACGCCACTTCATCTGGGCAGTAGCCAGCACTCCGGGTCTATTGCGCAGGAGTGGGCAGCTGGCAAACATCAAGAAGAGGAGGTGTTGGCCACCCAGATGAAGTGACATCCCGTGCCCAGAAGATCCGGACCAGAAGACAGGTAAGTATGATTTGAATTTAGTATCGGTGACTTTCCATTTCCCCCTTTCCGAAAGGAAACGTTACTGGAAAATTTGAAAATGTGCCCGGGGAGGTCACATGAGTGCCCTGGCGATCTAGGTAATTATGGATTTTTGGTACAGTAAGTAATTTATAAGGTAGGCGGGGAGGGTGTTTAGCTTACATTATAAAGATCAATTTATCCCAGACAACCCCTTTAATTTCAGTGGTATGACTGAGCACAATTGTTTTGTATGTCACATACATAACATATTTGTGTGTGTGGGAATTGGCATAAATGATTCCTTGCGCCAATTACTTAACCACTAACAGATTATACCGCGGTCGGTGCCAGGTATTAAAAAAGATACAAATTATATTCCCGAGAAGATTGCATCTATCTAACAAAAATAAGAGATAAACTAAGGCTTACATCATCAATCTACAAGAACTACCGTTTCAGCTACTAACCAAGTGGGTGTACAGACCACCCACCAAACAATGTGATACTGGTTGCCAGGTATAATACAAGACAGAATCAGATCCGAAAATCATTATTCATTATCAAAACTCAAGGGAAAATATGCATCAGTGCCAGAGCAATGGTTTTTTTTTTCATTTTTAAGTAACATCCTCCTTTCTCACCATCTCGACACCCTCAAAATAATACTTACAAGGTTAGTAGCGGTATTGTGCTATTATCTCATAGCTTAGATTATTGTGAAACTGACAATTTTATCATATATATCCAGGAGGAATAACAGAGGAACAACACAATGTCCATTTCTGAGAAAATATATCACTGGGAATACAAATACTTATTATAGAGATATGTCAGGATAGCTAGCAGGGGTTCTTCAAGTGCGCAACTGATTTTTAATAACAAGATTGTCGACAGTTTCCAATCAAGGAGAAGCAGAATTGTGAATGCAGCTCTGGACTAACACATAGGTTGTACCACAGGATCTGTGCAAAATAAGTAATGCAATGTATTTACAAAGTTACTCAACTTTTTATAGATATCTATCTATAAAAAGTGGACATACCCTTCAATGTAAATTTTAATGCGAAAGGGGTTGTCCAGGAATTGTGTATTTATAGCCTATCCTTGGGATAGACCATAAGTATATGATTGGTAAGGGGCCAACAGACAACCCCCACTCCAATCAGCTCTATGGGGCCACTTCCAACACCCATACTATACATAACAGGGTCCAGAGGCAGCTGGTTACAGACCCTGTATAGTGGCCAGGAGCCGGAGCTTCAGCCCCGCACAGGTGATCTGCGCTAGGACTAACTGTTGACCCCCCCCCCCCCAACTGATAAGATATTTATGGCCTATCCTGGGAACCCCTTTAACAGCAACTCAGGCAAGACTGCTGCCCTATAATCAAGTACAGAAAATCTACAGTAAGAAATAACACCTTTTTGGGCTGGAACAAACCAAATTTGGTTCAACTGTTTCCAAAAATTTAGGACAATTACAGCAAATTCAAGGCAGTTTAAGAAGTATGCAGGGGTGGTCCACCTATCAAAATATCCATGACCAGGGGTATAGTTCTATGGGGCCCAATGGCCTCTCTGCAACATGAGAAGACACCAGTATTATAGATAGCGTATGGTAAGTGGGGGCCCAATTACATATTTGTATTGAGGCCCAGGAGCTTCAAGTCACGCCTCTACCCATGATCCTAAGAATAAAGGGGCCATGGTGCTAATTTAACATCGTAACTCCTTCTGTTTTTTAGTTGAATGGAGTTGTATACCGTAGTAGTTACCTATACAAGGGGTGGCGGATGGCCACTGTACAGGGAACAACTGATTGGTAGGATATCCAAAAATATGTCATTGTTTTCGAGCCCTTTAGATATGGGTCTTAGATGGGATATATGTCCTTTTATTCAGTAGCAGCATGATTCCTCCAGTTTTCTTTGGCGTCTACAGAGGACTGGAAAGAACCCAGAATCTCAAGTTATATTTAATTAGAACATTATTGAATAAATTTTAATTGCATTTGGCCAAGTTCTGCAGGTGTGAACGAGCATCTGGCGGGGTACTTCACAGCTACACTTGGCTAACCTCATTAAATTGTACCATGCCAAGCAATGAATCATATGGGTTATAAAGTGAATAAGCAAGTCCTATTTCAATCACGCTGGCAAGAGAAAAAAAAAACAGATGTAAATAGTAAATGTGCGATACACCAGCTAGAAAATACAAAAAAAATTAAATACGTATCCATCCAAAAATGACACGAAAGTAAGGCTGAAAGGAACCAAAACAACAGACCCAAGAGGTCACACTAAGTATCTTAGAGAACCTTTATGTACCAGGAAAAGAGTCCTTGAGTTCTCTCAGTAATGTGTTTACTCTTGCAGGACTTGGAATCCTCCCAGGAACACAGGAATAAGTGTTGGCAATGTTGAGCTTGTGCCAACATCTACCTGAACCATGCATCATAAGGCTTTGATGTCGACTCTTGTAGTGGTGGAGAGGTGGAACAAAGTGACCAGGAAGAGATAAGCACTGTGTGCCGACATGAAATAGCAGACTACAAATAGTTTGGGAGTTTGACTGTCGCGTCGCTTTACCAGAGATAACCCACGGCATGTCATCTATTACTTCCTTTACTTCCAGACCTACGTGTTCTGTACATGACAGCTATTGAGTGTTAGTATTACTGTTTCAGATCGGTATATCATATAAAAGCTATATAGTCACATAATACACAACAATAGATACTTACCATTGACCCAACTGTAAATAATATTAGTATAAACATCACTCCATGATGTCACAATCTGACGATTATATAGTAATGAGTGGCACCATATAGACACATATAGACATATATAGACCAGAACCCAGTATATTAATCCAGGTAGGGTCAAAGCGTGTTTTCTCCTTGTGAATCGGTGCTGCTGTTGTCAAGATATTGCTGATTTTGCCAATATGCAAATGAGCTATCTGGAGCAATGAGGGTGTTGCTGTTGCTCCAGAGAGGTAAGTGGCAACACCCTTGCTACAAAAGAGTTAATAAATATGGTGATCTCTTGACAAGGGCAAAACACTGTGTGATTCAGGTGACCCTAGCCTATCTGATTTGGTATGCTGGGTTCTGGTGACAGACTCCCTTTAAGATCTCTTCCTGCAGGAGTTCTGTAATAAGAAGCAGCCAGTGTGCTGCACATCTGGATCCTGCCATCCTCAACAATCTGACCTAACAAAGAGGACGGTGCATCCTTGAAATGCGTTGTCATATGTCTGAATGAAGTTGTGTTGCTATACTATTCATGTCAGTTGTGTCCCCCGAGCAGAATGTTTATCTACCCCTGGTTTTCTCTGCCATTTCTGGTTTGTGACCAGAGCTTTCCCTCTGTGCTTTTGGGTACCGCGGCAGCTTTGGCCTTATGGGGCTCACCATTTAACATCAATAGAATTGTGTCTAATTTGGACAACCATATCATGGGAGCACCCCACTTATTGTCATTGTCATAGTAAAATACTATGGTGCACTGTGTGCATTCCTTTGTGTTGTAGAAGTACTCTGTCATGGATCGCTTTTGCGGGAAGTTACTTTTATGTCAATCACTGTGATCAACTTGCTCCTCTTCTCTTTAGGCCTTCAGCAGCTGAAGTGCCTGTGACTGGGAATATTATACAGTTCTGTGTTTTTGCTGCTACAGCACATAATAATAAACACCTCAACTGCTGCAGAACTTCCTTACAAAAACATCAGGGTGTTTCATATCAATTAATGGGGAACAGGAAGCTCCCAAAAATCACTTCACTAGCAAATAATACTCAATTGTCGGTAGCACATCCCATTGTGTAAATAGGACAATATACTGCCAAGTAATGCAAAATGTATGGGGGTGAATTATCTGTCCAGTAGGCTTATATTTGAGAACTAATATTCCCAGGAATGTGCGCTGTTGATCTTTGGCCCACTTGGTCAGCCAGTGTAAAATGGCCCTTAGACTGGGGTTATGCTTAGACTTCTGTAGCGCTACTGCAGAGCACAGTATTGCATATTAAGCGACTCACTGCTTTGGAGAGTAGCCATACATTAAGTTAAAAATCAACTCTTAGTGCTATGGCAAGTTTGTGGCTCTGGCCCTTATCTTGCTCTTCAAAATGAAGTTCTGCAGTAGCTAAGGTGTGCATTATAAAAAATATTAGAAGTCACCTTGGAGTTCGATAACCTGTAGATATGCACCTATGCTTTTATATGTCATGAAAATCTTTGGTGACTTCTAATATTCTTATAATTTACAATAGGGGGAACAATGTATACAGACATGGACAAAATTGTTGGTACCCCTCGTTTACTGAAAGAAAAACCCACAATGGTCACAGAAATAACTTGAATCTGACAAAACTTGAGTTTGCCAAACTACATGTTGACAAGCCACAAAGCTTCTGGGAGAATGTCCTATGGACAGATGAGACAAAAATCAAAATTTTTGGCAAGGCACATCAGCTCTATGTTCAGAGACGGAAAAATGAAGCATATCTTTTAAAAGAGCACTGACCCTACTGTGAAACATGGAGGAGGCTCTGTTATGTTCTGGGGCTGCTTTGCTGCATCTGGCACAGGGTGTCTTGAATCTGTGCAGGGTACAATGAAATCTCAACACTATCAAGGGATTCTAGAGAGAAATGTTCTGCCCAGTGTCAGAAAGCTTGGTCTCAGTCACAGGTCATGGATCTTGTAACAGGATAATGACCCAAAACGCACAGCTAAAAACACCCAAGAATGGATAAGAGGAAAACATTGGACTATTCTGAAGTGGCCTTCTATGAGCCCTGACCTAAATCCTATTCAGCATCTTTGGAAGGAGCTGAAACATGCCGTCTGGAAAAGGCACCCTTCAAACCTGAGACAATTGGAGCAGTTTGCTCATGAGGAGTGGCCAAAATACCTGCTGAGAGGTGCAGAAGTCTCATTGACAGTTACAGGAATCGTTTGATTGCAGTGATTGCCTCAAAAGGTTGTGCAACAAAATATTAAGTTAAGGGAACCATCATTTCTGTCCAGGCCTGTTTCATGAGTTTTCTTTTTTTAAAAATTCTGTTGAAGCATGGTTGAAAAGCAATGTCTGACTTTCATTTGTTCATTTTCATAGAATTTTTATATATTATTACTTCTGCCAGATTGAAGTTATTTCTGTGACCATTGTGGGTTTTTCTTTCATTAAACGAGGGGTACCAACAATTTTGTCCAAGTGTGTGTATATATAGATAGATAGATAGATAGATAGATAGAGAGCCTCCATTGAAATCAGCTGATTGGTGTTGGCTAACTCCCAGAACCCATGGCAAACAGCTAGACATTTCTTCTGTAGTGGACACCATATAGAAAATAAAGTTGAATCGTCACCCATGTAATATGTGGATGGTTTGTGTTTCCCAGAGCAGAAGTAGAGGTTACTTGGAGAAGGAGTGTAGGGGCCCCAAGTGGGGCTCTATGTCCTCCATAACAAGTGCTATCTTCATCAAAAGCTCTGCATTGTCTAGACCCATTTCGATGGTCAAGAGGGAGCAATTCATGGGCAATACTTTCTATTTCATTAATATATTTGTGAGAAAACTGAATGCAAAATTTGTTGTCATTTTACTACTATACAAAGTGTGACAATATAGAATAACCTATATAATGTATAGATAGCAAAACAGATCTAATAGGGAGTCTGAGTGTACACAACCGGATAAATCATCTGATCCCTGTGTGACATCGTCATACATGTCTGACTGAGCAATTTCTTACACGAATGTCAGATTAATATGACTATGGACAACAAGCCTGAACAGAAAGAAGCAAAACGCCAGATCAGCCCTGGTGTCAGGTGGCGGTGTGTGATGGAGAAGATTATGGCCCTCAAGCACAGCTGCCTATCACAAGAGTCTTCTGACTTTTTGTTTCTGCTTGATGAGTAAAATTCATTACTTTGCCCAGAGCTCAGTCGATAACAATATATACTCGGTATGTAAATCATCAAAGTGTTCCTAGCACCAGAGGATATAAATGTACATAAGGGTCATCTTCACATGTGCAGTGGAAAATTGCAGAAATCTATCCAAGAATCCAAAAAATGAGAGATCCAAGGTTTAAATGAGTAGACTTGTTATGTATTGTTTTCCCTGAAGGAGGTTTATCCCCAAAATATTGGCATATTATGATGGAAAGAGCAGTGGTGTGATCAGTTCATTGGAGGGTCTAAGGCAAGGATATCTAAAGGGGACAATCCTTCAATGACTGGTAATGCAGACTTGAAACTAAAGACATGAATCTCAGCAGAGTTACCAGATCCTCAGAGCTGGCAAGTCCAATGGCCAGTCCAAGATTACATTTAATTATTATTTTTAGTGCCTGAGGGGGGCTTTAAAGTATTCTTACCAGTATTTTCTCTAGGATTGTGGGAGAATGGGGCACAAATGTCCTGGCCATGCCCCTTTTAGCTAGGTAACTGGCACATAAGATGTCCACATCACATACAGAATTGCAGAAAGCTGACAAGTATGAAGTCACTATTGTTATAAATAGCACATGGTAGATGGGGCTTTGTTAGAGGTTTCACATTGGGGCCCAGGAGCTACTAATTATAGTACGCCTCAATTCTATGGTTCTGCCTCATTTTGACTCAATTATAAGGCCAGAATTTTTCTGAAATGAAGGATTAATGTTATCTATGTATCTATTTAATCTATCTCTAAGGCTGGACAACCAAAGTAAGACTGCGCAAGTTGGCTGATGATCGGCTGAGAGGTAGACGAAAATATCCAGCATGGTCGATCTGCTTATGAGAGACTAAAGTCTGCCGTTGGCCAGCTCTAAATGACAATTTGCAGCATATACATGGCAGATTGCCAGCTGTTCGTCAGCTGAAATGGCCAAATCATCTATTTCAGCTGAAAAAAATCTATTGTGTACGGCCACCTTAACAGCTGACGCTAGGTTCACACTAGCGTTCGTCTCTCTGTCTTTCGGGACCCCACAGGGACCCAAAAGACGGAGAGCCCGTCCACTAAAAAAGTGGTTACCCATGGACCCCATAGACTATAATAAGGGTCTGCCGGGTGTCCGTCAGGTTTCCGCCGGTTTTATACAGAGACCGTGCAGAAATCTGTGGCAGGGTCTCCTATGGAGACTCCAATGCAGATGTGAACTTAGCCTTAGTCACACACTTACTTTAACAGATGTGTGCTCACAAATAGCATGTGATCCTTTGAATTCTGTCTTGGTGTACTGAGTTTTTCAATGTATTTGAGTCTTGGAACCAAATATTGCATGTCTCCATTCTTTTCCATTGTTGGTTTGGGGAAAAAATGAACATTTACATAGTCTATTAAAAATCAATGGGACTGTGTGAGCAAAACAGACAGCACATACCTGTTAAAAGTGGATGTGTGAATAAGCCCTAACGCTATCTCTCTCCCACCTTGGTGACTTAAGGTCCTTCGACTAACCGCCATGCTGCCTAATAAAGGGCTTATAGGCCCGGAATGTCATTGTTGAAATTATGAAATTATTATTCTTGGTGACCCTGGGAACACATTACATACATAATCGCATCAACCTCTTGTGTGCTGTGAAAATTATATGTATTGGGTGATCTGTGACAGTGGATACCAAGGGCCCAGACACCGCCTTACTCCACCAACACATGAGGGCAGCTCAGGATTAGCACTCTTTCTATAATTCTTCTACATAGCCAATTGGTCTAACCCTAGTTTGGCTTTACATTTTTAGTAGTCAATTCCGACACAAAAGCTCAAGCATGTTAAGTTATAAAAAGTTCTTCAGGGGTTTATATCATCATTTAACGCCATCACATATATATGTATATATACAGTATATATAAGTTCCTTTGTTCCCCGCAGAAGGCAGTCACACCACACATTCCATGTTATCCTACACTTGCCCTTCATCATCAATCATTCCCAAGAGGCTGTTACACACATTCAGGTCTTTTTGATGCTGTTTTTGAAGCCACAGCCAGGTGTGGATCATAAAGGTTGAGAACCTATAAAGAACAGATGGTACTTCTCTTTTTTTTTTTTTTTTAAGTTTACATTTAATATGTATCCCCCTGTTAAAGGGGCTGGCCAGGATTTATTTTTATTTATGGCATATCCTTAGGATAGACTATTAATATCTAATTGGTGGGGGTATGGCGGGTGGCCCCCACACAGATCAGCTGTTCTGGATAAACTCTGACACCCATATTCTACACTTCACAGAACCGGAAACAGTTGGCTCCAGTCCATGTATAGAGGCCATGTACTGGTACTGCAGTTCAGCTCTCATTGACTTCAATGGGTACAGAGGTGCAGTGATGGTGCCCGGGCATTATACGTGACAGAGAGCCATCTACTTATGGCTCAGTGTTGTGTATAATACAGCATAGGAAGTGGACCCAAATAGTTTATCCGTGAGGGGGCACCTGCTGGTCCCCACCAGCTTAACCTAAGGATAGGCCATAAATAAAAATTCCTGCCCAATCACTGATTCTGCAAAATGATCAAAAACATTTCTGCATATACTCTAGCAGATAACCATGAAATAGTTCATCATAACCACCAGGCCAGTACGTAGGCTATGGTGATGTACATGCAAGGGTTAACCTGGAGCACGCTGACTGGTCTGTCATCTGAAACAGGATAATTGTTCAATTTGTCCACACATATCTGTGTCCAAATTGGATAACATCTGACTATTCAGCCTCTGGAAATAATAATCGGAATCCTGGCTCTATGACAGCCTATTAATACTGAGGTCAGAAGAGGACTGCAGACCCTGCCCGAGCAGAGGTATCTGTGGTCATCGTCATACGCTAATGATCCAGTAATGAAAAGGTAAGTCTACCCAAAATCCAGAATTACCTTATTGCCCTAATAATTTACCCTTAGTTTACCACCACAATTATAATAAGACATTTATAAGATCCAGCACAAGAACACAGTGTAATAGTAGAAAGAAGAACTATTGTCATATCTGGGGTTAAGGCCCCACGTAGCGAGCCGCAGCCAAAAAGCACTGTGGAAAAGACCGCGGCGGAAAGCCATCACGTTTTTTTCTGCAGCGCTTTTCACAGAAAGTCTGCAGAGTTTCTGTAAGCTTAATGGACTTGGTTTTGGAAATCGCATTTCCGCTGCAGATATTTTTCTACAATGTGTGGATGGGATTAAGCAGAATCCCATCCACTTTGCAGGTACTGTAAAAGTGCAGCATTTACACTACATGGGGGCTCCAACCTAAATGCAGATTCAGATGCTGTGATTTTCTTCACTGAAGTTAATAGAAAAACTCTTCAAATAAAACATTTTCCAATGTAGTGAAATACCGCAATAGTCAAAACCTAACCAATGCACCAAATGTGAACTTACTTTCCTACCCATCTGAAAACTCAGAGAATTGACATTTATTACTATAAAAAGGGAGAAAGAGGACCATGTAAGCTCCAAATCACCACATCCACTGAACAACAGATTTTTTTCTTCAAGGTTTTGTTATCAATTATATTCAACAGCTTTAGAATATTGACTGTAAAGCCGGCACTCACCGCTGTCTTCAACAGTAAAGTGGAAAATATCACTTGTTGCATTTTCCTTGTCTCGTAACACGTAGCAGATTTTCATGTCATCGATGTCCGCTAGAAGAAAACATATGAACGTGGTGAGGCCATATTCGTTTTTTAGACCAAATACATTACACACAAAAAAATGTAGTAATAAAGTCATTGAAAAATATGTAAAAACTTCAAAAACCAACAATACCTGGTAAGCAAAATCTTTTCTTGCCACAAGGATCCCATTGATATCAGTGTTTTTTTTTTCCCAAGTACCTCAAAATGTAAAGTGTATCTCCGCTTATCTCAGCGTCAACAGGGAGAAGTGATGGGCCACAGATTTTTTTTTTAGCTTACCATGATGAAATGAACATGGCACAAGAAGGAAGCACCACATTGGTTATAAGGAGTAGACACTTGTAGTGGCCAAAAATACATGGAGTCCTGCACCAGCAAAAACCTTCTAAACCACTTGCGTGCTGTTGTAGGGCCAGTTTGTGACATAGTGAACTAGACTAAGGCCCCACATTGTGAAAACATAGCAGAGAAAAAAACTGCCTTTTACAGTACCATCTAAGTGAATAAGATTTAATTTCATCCTATCCACAAATTGCGGGGGGGAAAAAAAGAACTGCAGAAAAGCTGTATTTTTAAAAGAGCGTGCGTTTTTGAAAATCACAGCATGTTAATTTTACCTTCAGAATTGCAAATATTTTTCCTATAGATTTAATAAGGGAAGAAAAAAACACAGCAAAAACACAATAATAGCCCTACGTTGCGGAAATGCAGCTTTTTTTTTGTTGCAGATTTTGCTGTGTTTTTTTGAGCCAAAGCCAGGAGTGGATTGAGCAGAAGGGAGAAGTATAAGAACTTCCTACATACTTCCCATTCCTTTTGTAGCCATTCTTGACTTTGGCTCAAAAAACCGCAGCAAAATCTGCAACAAAAAAAGCTGTGTTTTTGCAATGTGGGCCCGTAGTCTAAAAAACTCTGAAAAATGCAGCAAAAAAAAAATTTTTTTAGCTGTCTTTTGTTACATGAGGCCTTAGCCTAAAGCCCCTTGTAGACAACCGTGTGCTAGGTCAGTGTGCCATCTGGGTTTTTCTCAGATAGCACACTGACCCATTCATTTCTGCGGGCCCATGTACATGACCGTGAATTACACAGTGCCGTGTGTGGGTTGGCAGTCTGGCCGACAAAATATGGAACAGGTTCTATTCCTGTCCGATTTTGCGGCTGTGCTTCCGCGGCTCCTATTGACTGAATGAATGGGGCCGATGTGTCGCGCGTGTGCCGGCGGCTAGCACCTGACTTCATCTGTGTGCAAATGATCTGTTAGTTGCACCCAGGGCGAGCCTGCTGGAGCACCTGTTATAGCCCGTGGTCAACTCCCAAAGCCACCCCTAACATAAAGATTGATAGGTCCTGACCAGAACTAGTCAGCATTTGATACCTCCAAGCTAGACCCGTCTATACTCCACCAGTACAATGTAAATCAGCTAAATAAGAAATAACAAAATAGTATAATAAGCAAGTGACTTGCAAGTGCAAGACTGTCCTTTCTTCTATGCAGAAAAGACATTAAATAAGGTGACAATGTACCAGATATGGACCCTTTCATGCCACATATACCACACAATAAAGTCAAACAATCATGTTTGCCCTTTTTAACCCATTAATTTCCAAGAGTTTGACTTTTTGACTCTATCTGTGCCTGAGGCAAGTGTCATAAAAGGCAATAACTCAGGAAATTGTTTCTGCCTAATGACTGGTCCGTTAGGTTTGGGGTCTTAAACATTTTTACCTTGTTTCTGAATTTACCATCTATGATAACTTGAGACTGAGACCCTCTGTGATCAGCCATTAGTTCCAGGAGACACCACTGGTGAGTCCTCATTATGAGACATTACGTAGCTAGTAGAGGGCACTCCTAAACAGGGGACTCAGCCTCACATCTACACTCCCACCTCTCAGCTAGTGACATATGTACTTGACTCGTTCTGTGACTTCCAAAGGAGTGAATGGAAAGAGTTGCAATCATGTGTGGCCATCTGTCCAATCATTCTCTGCATGGCTGCAGTGGCATCTATACATGGCTGTGGGTATGTATGCTATAAATATCAAAGGTGGGAATACACCTTAAGGCTACGGCCCTACGTTGCGGAAAAGGAGCTTTTTTTGTTGCAGATTTTGTTGCGGTTTTTTGAGCCAAAGCCAATAATGGCTAAAAAAAGGAATGGGAAATATATAGGAAGTTCTTATACTTCTACCTTCTGCTCAATCCACTCCTGGCTTTGGCTCAAAAAACCACAACAAAATCTGCAACAAAAAAAGCTGCTTTTCCGCAACGTGGGGCTGTAGCAGTTGGCAAGGGAAAAATTGTCTGTTCTCACAAGAGATAAGCTGCCACCAGAGCTTATTCCTTGTCTCTCTGAGAAAACTTACATGCTCGGCCAAGGGGTAAGAAAAAAAAATATCTACAGTGTATGGCCACCTTGACTTAGACAAGTCTCAAATGGCATAAAACCTACAGAGGTTGGAGATAGGACGCCAAGCTATAAGGACCCTCTTATTAACAAGAGTGGAAAGCCACAGATCTCTGTTTGGGAGAGATGAAGAATGACTATATTTTTCCTGCCCATTCTATTTAATAAAAGCACATGGGAAGCACGGTGGCCTTGCAGGACTGGAGTCCTGGGTCCAAATCCTACCAAAGACAACATCTACAAGGTGTTTGTAATTTCTCCCCATGTTTCCTCCCACACTCCAAAGACATAGGGAATTTAGATTGTGAGCCCTATATGGGACAGTGCTGACAATGGCTGTAAAGCGCTGCAGAATATGATGGCGCTATATAAGTAAGCATAATAAATAAGCTGGGACAATGCCTTTACACTGACCATGGAAATACTGACTGGATCTTTATAAGAGTTACTACATATACCTTTTCTAGTGAATCTAGTGAACTCTGTGAACTTTCTGTGATAAAAGACATGGGGGAAAAAAAAACAGTCTTTTCTGCGGCATTTTTTGAAGCGATTTGCTGTGTGAGGCCTTAGCCTAAAGGGGTTTTCTGGAAGTTAAATATTGATGACCTACCTGTAGATAGATCACCCATATCTAATTTGTCAGGAGTCTGATAACCGTGACCCTTCACGAGGTCTGTTTGCTGCTCAGTTCCACTCAATTGAATGGGGCTGAGCTGCAATTTTTAGGCACAGTGTACAGTGCTATGCTTGTTATACAGTGAAGAAGCCACTGTGCTTATCTGGATGCTGCGGTCTCTTCAGGAGGTCCCAAGTGTTGAGCCCCCACCAGTCTGTTATTTTTCAATATTTTTTCAATATTGCAGTCCAGGAAAACCCCTTTAATATAATATATGGACATCTAAAGAATCAAGTGATACTTTAGAAAATGGATGAATGATGTGACAAATAATGACAACTTTTTATTTACCAGTGACTTATAAATTTAGGGGGCTGTGCCCTCTAAACGTTCCAAGTGATCCCTGGTTACACAGGCGTATTCTGTTTTCTTTGACCCCATCAGATAAAATGAATCTTGGGGCCAATCCTGCAACAAATAGACCATAGTACGTTTCAAATTTGGGTGTCTTCTTCTGGACCATTACAGTTTTAGAGCCTGAGCCCACCGCAGGATTATCTGGTTATTCTGGTGGACCAGTCCGACACTGGTGGGGCTTCAGACTTGGCAGTACATCTGCCATACTATAACCAGCTGATATCTGCCACTGGACTATATCACTCCACTGATTTCCCAGCAGTTACAATGTTTCTACGCACCAGGTTCTTACACATGCCTGCAGGGTACACAGACCAGTCCAGGCTTGAGTCAGGGGAGTAGGATCACCTAACACCAGCAGGTTCAGACTCATATCCCGAGATGTGGCTCTTCCTAAATACTCTCCATCTGGAAGCACTCCAGTAATAATGGAGTTAAGAATTGTTTGTTACAGGATTGTATAAACCAGGAGATCAAAAGCCGAAGATACATAAATGACAAGGAGCAGATTGCAACACGGCTACATCCCACTGCTAAAATAACATTTTGTCAATCTTGTTAAGTATTTAATAAGATGAGATTTATTGCGAGTTCACAGTTTACTTATTGCTAGATGCCTGGCACACACAAGCCTGGTACAATTAGTAATAGTGATTTATACCCTGCTGCTGGTACCACGGGGCAGTATCATAGCAGGATGCCGCCCGTCAGGCTGTGCTTTGAACCAGATCCATTTGGCATTGGTCAGTTCTGTCTTTCAGTGCCCCAGACCTTCACTTTACAACTTTAGCTATTTAAAGTGATTTTTAATCCGCACACAGCTGCTTATCTACATCTACATGTGACGGCAATAAAGCAACTGCGGAGAGATTCAAGGCAAAAGAGCTTAAAATATGCTAACCCTGAAATAGAGAAAAAACTGTAAAAATAAGTCCTGGAATTGCCCTCTTTTGTCTAGTTTTTCATCATATTAATGGTATCTGTTTTAAGGACGGGTGACAAGTACATGGCCATTTGCTGGCTCAGACATTTTTCTACCTCCGTAGACTTTGGTGGAGAGGGCTACTCGCAAGAGCCAGGAAGTTTAGATAAGAATACCCCTTTGACAGTAGGCAAGGATTCTCAGCACTATAGATCACTATGCTACAAGCAGTTACATCTCCATCTGGCCAAATTATGGACTGGATTATGTGGTCCAGATTGGACTCTGTGCATGGAGCCCTTGGGTCCCTGCACACAGGCAGTTGCGGTCTGTATATCACCCATATTTCCTGGACTACACTCTAGGAAATATGGGTGACTACACTCTAGGAAATATGGGTGACTACACTCTAGGAAATATGGGTGACTACACTCTAGGAAATATGGGTGACTACACTCTAGGAAATATGGGTGACTACACTCTAGGAAATATGGGTGACTACACTCTAGGAAATATGGGTGACTACACTCTAGGAAATATGGGTGACTACACTCTAGGAAATATGGGTGACTACACTCTAGGAAATATGGGTGACTACACTCTAGGAAATATGGGTGACTACACTCTAGGAAATATGGGTGACTACACTCTAGGAAATATGGGTGACTACACTCTAGGAAATATGGGTGACTACACTCTAGGAAATATGGGTGACTACACTCTAGGAAATATGGGTGACTACACTCTAGGAAATATGGGTGACTACACTCTAGGAAATATGGGTGACTACACTCTAGGAAATATGAGTGACTACACTCTAGGAAATATGGGTGACTACACTCTAGGAAATATGGGTGACTACACTCTAGGAAATATGGGTGACTACACTCTAGGAAATATGGGTGACTACACTCTAGGAAATATGGGTGACTACACTCTAGGAAATATGGGTGACTACACTCTAGGAAATATGGGTGACTACACTCTAGGAAATATGGGTGACTACACTCTAGGAAATATGGGTGACTACACTCTAGGAAATATGGGTGACTACACTCTAGGAAATATGGGTGACTACACTCTAGGAAATATGGGTGACTACACTCTAGGAAATATGAGTGACTACACTCTAGGAAATATGGGTGACTACACTCTAGGAAATATGGGTGATTACACTCTAGGAAATATGGGTGACTACACTCTAGGAAATATGGGTGACTACACTCTAGGAAATATGGGTGACTACACTCTACTTTATTCCAGGGAATTGCAGGGACTTGTTCTCCTGATCACTGGGGGACCCAGTGATTGGGGAACCAGCGATTGGGCACCCAGTGATTGGACACTTATCCCCTATTCTATGGACAGGGGATAAGTGTCCATAACGGGACCACCCCTTTAAGTTGCAGTGACTCAGTTCAGCCACTAGACTGAGTACAGCGCTGTCTACTTCCTGCTGCATTCTCTGTGCATCAGTTGCTGAGAACAGCTAATCTATGGGTGTGGTGAGTGTCAGAACCCCACAGATCAAATATACAAGACATATGCATAGCATAGGTTCTCAATATTTTAGCCTGGAAACCCCTTTGAAAAACTTTGAAGAAATATAGTTATGTGTGAATAAACATTAAATATCCATGTAATAAAAAACATTAAAACACAAAAAACAAAAGTAAGAGGAAGCTTATTCAATCTTCAAATATTTTAGTAACATTGCTGTTTTAAGGGGAACGTGTCACATTGTCTGTGTAACCTTGTATCTTTTAGAGTAGAAGGCATTGAGCAAGCTATATAATTTTGTGGGAAAAATCTGGTATAACTTGTATTTTATTCATTGAAAGTCCTGCTTTTCTGTATGCTTAGGAGACCAGTGGGCGGTCCTACTTAGTGATTGACAGGTATCTGGGCACAATCATACTGTCAATCACTGATTAGGACCGCCCATTGGGATTTTAAGCACAAAAAGAACAAAGATTTCAATCAATAAAATACAAGTTATACTGAATTATCATATGTTATTCTACTCAACTCCTCCAGTTCTATAAGATGCAGGGTTGCACAGACAGCATGACAGGTTCCCTTTAAACAGCATTACCATATAAGCACAAACTATTCACAAGTAAAACACTTATAACTAAAAATATTTTCATTATTACAGCTAAATGTAACCAAAAAGTAATATAATGATTACCTTGGGTGAACTGGTTGATGCTGTGGTTCCCTTTGTCCAAGTTGATAAGGAATCCATGACTGGGGCCTTGAGTAATTCGGATGCGAAGAGAGATGTGGGCGCTGTCCCTGTCTTCTGCTTTAAGGACCTTATTGGTGATCAAGAAGCCCAAATGACCAGAGCTCAGAATGCGCAGAGTTGGGGCCCCTTTATTTACTACAATCTGTGGAACCCCATTATCCACAGCTACAATCCGAATCCTCATCATCTGGGGCTGTCGTGTCTCGTAGACAGTGTCAGGAAATACATAAAAGTCAGTGTGGGTTCCATCGGTCACAGTGAAGGAGAAGCTGTCCTCAGTGGACTCGGTACCATCATGCTTATAACTGATGAGGTTATCATTGAGATCTTGCTTGGTAAAGGAGGTTACGGCTTTGCTATTGTTGTATAGGATCTTCCCATGAACTGGCACCTGTGTGATGATGAATTTAAGCCGTCTATCTTTGGTATCTCTGTCCTCCACTGTAAGTTCAAAGGGGGTGATCAACTTATTCTCGCTCTCTCTCACTGCCAGTTCATGGATGGTCAGAACTGGCTTCTTATTATCAACATCAGTGATAGATATCCTAAATGTACGGAAAACTGGGTTATATCCATCAGTAACCTCAAACTCAAAGCTGTCCATCTTTATTTCATCATCAGATGTATGTGTGTAATAGACTTTGTTACCCGCTAACTGCAACTGGGTGAACGATGTGATGGGAACCCCTGGCAGATCCGTGCACTCCAAATGCCCCCGTACAGGAGCCCTTGTGATAGTGAAAACTAAATGTTCATCAGGGCTGTTGAGATCACTGGTGCTGAGCAAGTCAGTTGTAAGCGTTACCTTCCCTCCTTCTTTTAGAGATACTCCTTTGTTTATCACATCTGGAAACACCATATCAATGCCTCCAACAGTCACATAAAAATATCTGTCAATGAGGGGATTTATGCCATCCGTAACATCAAATTTGAAGAGATCACGAATTCCCTCTTGGCCAAAGTGATGGTACTGTATTAACTCCCTGTCCACCTCATCCTGAGTGAAGTTCATACCTATTGTAATGTTTTCGAGGGCACCATTTGGTCTTCTTCTTTGTAAGAGGCCTTGACCAGGCCCATAGCGTACTATATAGGTCAAAAATTTGTCTTCTGAGTCCAAGTCTGTTGCTTTTAATATTTTATTAGTTATCAGTTTAGTTTCTTCAATTTCAATCTCCAGTCCATCATTGATGGTCATTCTGGGAGTCTCATCGTCCACAGGTATAATCATAATCAGAACGGTTTTGACCACAGAATGTTTGCCGTCAGAAAGTTTGATGTCAAAGCTGTCTTCTTTGGTCTCCGAGTCATCATGCTCATAAAGGATGGTGGAGCTTTCCTTGATGTCATCCAGACTGAAGCGGTTGACTATAACAGTGCCATTAGTTAGTTGATTCACGATATGTCCATGTTTTGGTGGCTTTGTAATGTAAAAGATAAGGTCATCTGCTGGGATGTCTGCATCTGCTCCATTCAGTATTGGAATATCAATGACCAGACTCATTCCTTCCATGACCACAAACTCTCTCATAAATATCTCTGGCTTTTCATCATTGGCGGGTATGATAACAACTGGGAAGAAATGCTTTTGGGAAAAGTTTATGCCATCGGAACAGTGGAAAGTAAGTCTGTCTTCTACAGGTTCCACACCTTTGTGGATGCTCTGAACGTAATAAATATGTCCCAATCTAATATCTTTCAGCGTGAATGCACTAATAGATGTCCCGGCTCTAGATTTTTCAGAGCCTGGAGCTGGTGAAATATTTTCAAGATATCCAGATGTAGGCTGTACAACAATAGTGCAAAGGATGTCATCATTTGGCGTGTCCCCGTCTTGTGCTTTTAAATGGGAGGGAGTGATCACATTTTTATCCCCTTCAATAACTGTGAATTGGTCACCCACTGAAACAATAGGAGGCTGGTTATCCAGTGGAAGTATGGTCACCTGAACACGGACTCCATTAACTCTATTACCACCAACAGTCCATTCTTCAGACATGTCAGATAATGTTAAATTGAAGGAGTCTTCTTTTTTCTGTAATCCAATTTCTCCAGAAGTGTGAGAATAGACAACAGCACCATCAATGATGTCCCTTTGAGAAAATCTTTCAGAAGGGATGCCATAGACCAGAATTTCTCCAAGAAGTGGTGGGTCTTCCACAATGAAAGTTAGCATGAGGTCATCTGTGTCTGCATCAGTACCTTGAATAACATTTGATGTGATTTCAGCAGAGCTACCTTCTAACACATCTAGATAGGAGCCTATGGTTCCAGTAGGTAGCATAAGTCTAGGCACTTCATCATCCACCAATCGCACAGTAATTTTTATGATAATGGTAAGCACATGCACTCCATCACTAACATCAAGGGTACAAGAATCACTTGTAGACTCCTCACCACTGTGCATGTAGCTTATCCTTCCATTCCGGATGTCATCCAGGACAAATGCCTCACCAACGTCCATCACATGATTGGAATACAGCACTTGACCATGTCTTGGAGACTGGGTTAGCGTAAAAGTAATTTTGTCTTTGCCTGTATCTGCATCTGTGGCATCAAGTTCTGCTGGTGTGATAACATGACTTCCTCGCTCAAACACAGTAAATCCTGTATTAATAATACTTGGGGGCTTGTTGTCCACAGGCTCCAGAAATATGGTAAAATCCCCTGCAGCTGTATTTCCAGACATATCCTCTACGGTATAGTGAAACTGCACTACACGTGGAGTAATTCCAAGCTCCAAGTCAGGTGGTTTGTAGGCAATTTTGTGATGGTTTATCTGGGCTTGGGTGAATTCTGTAACCTCCTGATCTGGGTTTTCAGTAAGGACTATAAATCCCATCAGAGCTGGGTTGTTTGCATCTGTGTCGGTCGGTGGGGTAATAATTGTGTATTTGAGGTCCCGGTCATCAGAATCCAAGTCAGTGTATCGTAGAAATTTCCTTCTAAAGTGGGTTAAATGATATTCCTGTACCACCATCCTAAGAGTGGTGCCTGTATATAACTCAGGAGGCAAGTCATCTATGGGATTAATTTTTACTACAAACGTGTGTTCACCCGATTGATTAGGTGGATCGTTGTCATCTTGGACTCTAAAGACCAGTTGGTCCATGACCGGGACAGTGCTATGTGGCCCAATATGCTTGTAGTATAATTTACCATCTAATATGTCTTGTTGAGTCCACTCCTTTACTTCCTTTTCATAAAGATTTAATTCAGGTATTAATTTCCACTCAGAAGGTTCTTGAGGTATCTCAGCTTGACGCAATACCATTTGGCCAAGTGTTGAGTAAGGCAAGTCCAAAATAAACCGTATAGTGGAGTCTTCTGAGTCAATATCTGTTGCACTCAACACAACTGGAGTCACAGGTGATACCTCTTTCTCTGAGATCATTAACCCTGTGTTGGCATTGACTATAGGAGGTTCATCATCTGTTGGCACCACTGTTATTGGGAAGAGGAACTCGACTTGGTGCTGTCCATCTGTCATACGGAAGATGATGTTGTCACTGTAAGTATCGCTACCATCATGCTGATAAATGACTCTGCCTTGGTCCAGGTCAGAAGCAGTAAAGAATTTGCTCTCAGGTGAACCAAGTAGGAACAGCTGTCCGTGCCTTAGCCCATCTAGTACAGTCACTTTAACATCATCCAGATTGTCCTCATCACTGATCTGTAAATTCTGGGCACTTGAGAGCGGACGGGATTGTCCTTCAAACAGTAGCTGCCCAGTGTTGCGTGTAACCACAGGGGCAAGGGTATTCATAGGTTTAACAACAATCATGAATGAGAAAGGCTCAGACACTGCTCCTTCAGTGTCCACCACCTCCAGAACCACTTCAAAGATGCGCTCAGTGTCAGAGTCCTCAGGTGGTGGTTTGTATGCAATCCTAAATTCCAGTAGATCCCTCTGATAAAAGGAAGTAATGGGCAAGTTGCGATCATCTGTACTGACAATTTGCCCCTGTCCTGGACCAAACAAAGAAGTGACATTAAATATAAGATCCCCAGGGTCAGATTCCAAGTCCTCTGCAGCCAACATATCAGGAGTGATGGCTGTCATGACAAACTGATCCACCTCCATCATCATCATTGCTATGAAGCTAGGCTTTGGTTGGGTATTTTCCAAACCTTGCTTAATTCTAACAAGGATTTGGAAATGCTCCTGCTTCAGTAAATTGCCAACTTTATCATGCAGCTCCACTAGCATTGGGATATAGTCTTTGTTGGGTGACTGTGTGGAAGCAGTGTGTTGGTAGCGGACCCCTTGTTGCAAAAACTCCCCACAATCCACCATATGCCCAGCACTGTGCAGCACCCTTCCATACCTGGGTAGTCCTCCAAGGTCCAGCAGTGGTGTAATCCTGCACACTTCAAAAGTCCTGTCATAAGTAAACTCCAGGATCTTCTTATCTATGGGATTACTGGTGCCCAGCAGCCTGTCCACAGTCAGTGGCATATTCCTGGTCACCACCTCCAGCTGGGTGAAGAGCACCTCCACCTCTATCATGAAGGGTATGATGACAGTGCTGGTCTGGGTGTCATAGCGGAGCTGCAGCTTCACTCTGTCCTTGGAAGGGCTGCGGGCACCCAGGTGAGAGTACTTCACCTCCCGGGCTCCAAACTCGCAGGGGAACCTGTTAGGAGACAGCTGCCCGGGTCCCTGGGAGAGAGGGTCATTGCTGAGGACACTAATGTGACACTTGTCTCCAGGCTGTACTTGTATCACCAGGTCTAGCACAGGGTCCAGGTAAACGGATCTCCCGAAGGGCACCCTGATCCCATTGTTGGCCACCAGGATCTCCTCTTCTAAAGGTCCATAAGTCAAGGGGGCTCCTTCCAGCACCCCCCTCTGTGCCCATGTGTCTCCGGTCAGCAGCAGCCAGAGTCCCAGCGCTAGCACCCAGTGCAGGCGCATGCTGTCTGTCGCAGGTGTCTGGAAGTTGCAGCGTCTTAGACTCTTCACTTGACTTGCGAGCTCATTTATCGCAGGCACGGTGTGTGTGTGTGAACTGCCTCCCCTGAGCCTGCACACCGGGCTTCTCCCTGTGAGGCAGAGGGAGTCCCAGTGCAACAAGTGGGAGGAGGCAGCGGAGAGCCGGAGGAGGCTATTGGTGCAGCAGCCTGCTGGGACGTGGGGAGGGAGCAGAGCGGCTGTCAGTCATGTTGTCACCAGCAGCAGGTGACCTGCCGGGGAGAGCGGCCAGGAGGACGCGGCGCTGTGCGGCAGTCCTGTACTCACAGCAGCACCTGCTGGGACTTATGGTTCGCCACACTAAGTACCAGTGCTGTGATTACACTGCCCTCAGATAGTGAACCTGTGTCTACTTATAATCTATCGATTTATTTTCCTATTGTATTGAATCAGAGTTCCCAGCAGTTGGACAGCTAAATGCCACATCTTGGTAGACTCTGGAGGTGAGCAGTCTCCTTAGGCTGCATTCACACTGTGCAGTCAAAACCGCACCAGAAAAGACTGCATGCAGTGTAGATGTAGTTTATGGTGAAACATATGAAATAAATTAGTTTCACCTGTAAAATTAAGCAACTGCACCAAAAACCACATCAATAGTGCACACAGATATAATGGGGTATTCCGGCCCCAAATAGATTTTTTATACAGATGACCTATCCACGTGGCCTAGTACTTGAATAAGAGCGGCGCTGACTGTCCACTAGCGACGTTCGGCATTCAGAGGCTGCAGGAACAGCCGATCTGTGCAGGGTCCTATACATTACATGCTGATGTTACCTATCCTGTGGATGGATCATAAGTATAAAAAATTGATTTCGGGCTGGACACCCACTTTAAGTCCACCCAACTACATTGTGTGAATGCACCATAAAGTTCTGTTATCATGGCGCTGGTTATTATGTAAGGAGGGCTCCAAAGACACAGGTGTTGCAACACAACAGATCTATGGGAAGTTCATGACATAACCCTACAGTGCGGTCCTTAAAGGGGTTATCCAACCTTTAAAGGAAAAAAAATAAAAACAGCTGTAAATTTGATAGCATTAAAAAAAACATCACATCTCTCACCTACATCTAATTCAGCGCACATGCCCAAGTGCTCAGCTTGGTTTTTGCTTACAGGTGACCACCACATAAATACTATAGCCAATAAGTGGCCTTCACATTAGGTGCTCTATTACTGCCATCATGTCTCATGTCTCATCTCTGTTACCACTGAATGGCTGTAGTAGTCACTAAACAAGTTCTCAAAGCCGGATAAGGGTGGGTTCACACCTGCGCATCAGTCCGTCCGCTGCCAATCTAAGTGAAAATCTTGGGGAACGGGATAGGCATCGGATACCGACAGGTTAGCGACGCATTGGTTAAAAACCCATTCGTTTGAATGGGTTTTTAAAGCAATGCGCGGGTGTGCGCTTACACCCTCTGCGCTGCGAAGCTGTTTTTTGTCGTCGGACACGAAGTCCTGCATGTCCGACTTTGTTTCCGACGAAAAAAAAAGAATTTGCAGCGCAGAGGGTGTAAGCGCACACACGCGCATTGCTTTAAAAACCCATTCAAATTAATGGGTTTTTAACCAATGCGTCGCTAACCTGTCGATATCCGATGCCTATCCCGTTCCCCGAGATTTTCACTCGGATTGGCAGCGGACGGACAGAAGCGCAGGTGTGAACCCACCCTAACACCTTTAACTGGAGCTGAGCACATTGATGTATAGTTTTCTGGATAAGGCTACGTTTACATGGAGCGTTTTTGCTGAAGAACTGCATAACTGCAGTAATGAGCAGCACGTGTCACTGTATATTTCACCTGTATGATAACAGCCAGTACACCAGAATTTTCAGTTTAATGGTTGTTAACATACAGGTGAAATGTATAGTAACGTGTACTAAGCATTACTGCAGTTAAAAATTGTGCGCAATTCTTCAGCCAAAAAGTGCCTTGTAAATCCAGCCTCAAGATTCAGAACTTGTCATTTCTTCATTTACATCTCTGCTTATTCTGAGCTTAGGAGTCCAGTGGGCGGTCCTTCACACACTGTTGACTAAAGTAGAACCACCCACTGGACTCAAACCCAGAATGAGCATGAGTTAAAATAAATGAACTACAAAACTATATATCAACCTACTCAGCTCCTCCTGCTCTATAACATACTGTCTATTGTTCCATGTATAATATATCATGCTATATTTAAAATAAAAGAAAAAAGATAAAATGTGTAGCTTCTACCTTTGGGCCAATTGTGGGGAAAGCCGTTATGGTATGGATTGTGGCCAGTATGGTATTGATAATGTGAAATGCGTTGTACTGCGCATGCACACTTGTTTCCAGTGTAAGCCAGCTGAACCTGCAGTCCCTGTCTTCAGGGTGTAGGTGGTGTGAGCAGTACAGCGTACCACACATATTGAAGACTGGGACACTCGGAAGCAGGCAGAGAAATTTTTCGCTGAAGTAATTCTGGCTGGGGGGGGGGATGATCTAGCAGCGGTACAGAGCAATTGTAAAACATGCCATGATACACTCTTAGGTCATTTGCATAATGATAACAAATCGATTAACATGAAAATGAAGCAGTGATTCTGCAAAGTATAGCACTGTGCTCCGGGCTCTGAGCACTATAAGGTTCTGTGGATAGTTTAAACATACAATATGACTGTTACTCCATTCAAATGGGCGTGCAAGGCACCCCCACTAACCTGTGCATAGTACCTAGTTTACTCTCATGGCCAAACCCCACGTAGTGGGCCGCAGCGAAAAACGCATTGAGTTTTTTCCCAGGTTTCCACTGCGGACTTTCTGCTTCCATTATACCTATAGGGAAACCGCCGGCATTTCCGTCAGTATAATTGACATGTTGCAATTTCCAAAAACGCATCAGTTTTGGAATTCGCAGCATTTCCGCTGCGTGTATTTTACTGCAAAACGCTGCAGTTTTTGTTGCAGTGTTTCCGCCACAGCCAAATGTGGCTTTTATGCCTTGTGGCCTAAATGTCAGTGGTGGGGGTCCCCAACTCAAGACTTCCCTTTTTGAATCGGAATAAAGAGCAGCTCTGTAGACAATTCTCCCATTCTGGTATACTGGCCAAGTGGGAGGTGACAGCACTCAGTCCCGCCCCCAGTGAAACCACAGTGTTAGCGAGCACTAAGCTAGTAGGACCTAATTCACATCAACACTAAAAGGGCTTATACTGTATCATTGGAGTGGATTTGAAGAAACAAAAACACCAAAATACTCAGGATGATATCACCTATCAGATGAGGTATGACATTTGGCTTTTCAGACCTGGTGACTGGTCCTCTTTAAGGGCATAGAAGCTTTAAGCACAGATGGAAAGATTAGCGACCACTTTGAGTAATACTTGAGGAAGTGGTGGGGATAAATGTAGTCATCCTGAATATATTAAATGTCTTCAGCTGAATGTTTAATTTTGCCATATCCTAAATATAGGCAACTTCTTCATCTTTCTCTTATCCTAATCCCCTCTGCTCGGGCTGTTTTTGGATATTGCTGGACATGCCTGTCATGTTATCCATAATTAAAATAAATAGTTACCCCATGTCCTCAGCTGCTCTTGGCCAGTGCACAAAGGTTCATCGCTTTTTCGTCTACAGATTCCTTACCTGTTCATTGACTGCGTAAACAACTACTGGACATAGGTGACAGAAAAACAAGGCAGGATATCCAGTAGAAGCCGCAACTTGAGGCAAAATCTGTAATGGGGGCCCTACCTTCTTGTGCCATTTACAATAGTGGTATATTTTATGTGGCAGAGGGACCTTTGGTGCACGCTTAGGGTTCAGGGCCCAGTAGCGACCGCTGCCTCTGCACCCCCTACAGCTACGCCCCTGAGCTCAATGCTTATAACTGATCAAAGTGTTGACTTTGTTGGGCAATAATTTGGCACAATGCTATACAGAATTTATTCATGCCAATAAAATAGGGGGACATTGTCTGTAGTTTTTTTTTTTATTAAAGATTTTTTCAGGCTTCTGATTTTGATGACCTATCCTTTGTATAGTTGATCAATACTGTATTAGGTCAGTGGGGTCCAGCACCTGCATCCCTGCTGATCAGCTGTTCTCAGCAGCAGCCAGCTCCAGAACTTCTACTGGCTCTGTTCACCATGTATCTGAGGTGCTGGTGGGTACAGAAAACAGCTAATTGGTGGGGGTGCTAACTGTCGGACCCCACCAATGTATTATTGATGACATCAATTTTAGAGGCTCATGTGTTCATTATTCTGGTCTTCCGACAGACCAGAACAATAGACATCCAGGCACAGATGTGAACATAGCGTAATACAGTCAGGGCTGCTATCAAAAATACCTGGGGCTCATAAGCCCGACTGTGTCCCCGAACCCGCTTAAAGAATGTGCAGGACTTTTCTCTCTGCATTTTTCGGGCAGAAACAGCGTAGTCTATGGGGTCCGCGGGTTTCCGCGGGTCACCGCTTTTTAAGCAGAATAGGTTTCCAGGCGCAGGTGTGAATCTAGTGTCAGATACTTACCAAATTTGCAGTCTTGGGAATAGGAACTTCAAATTCCACCCATTTTCAGGCCAAGACATGTTGGCTTTCCTGTGGATAGGTCATCAGTACACAAAACCCCCTGGGGTTAGAAAACCCCTTCAGGCTAAGGTCCCATGTGGCGGGCTGCAGCAAAAAAGCGTTGCGGGAAAAACCGAGGCAGCGACTTTCTGCTTCCATTATACCTATAGGGAAACCGCCAGCGTGGAATTGACTTGCTGCGATTTCCAAAACCGCAGCATGTCCGCAGCGCATATTTTTTCGCAAGGTGTGGATGGGATTCGCCAGTCACTTTGCTGTGGCTGTAAACCGCCGGCCTTAAGTTTAGTTAGTTAGCTCACTACCACCACCTCGTGAGTAGCAAACGAACCATTACAGCAGCAGGTGACCTCGGATGTGGGAGTGAGTTATTACCTGTGATTTCATTACAGGGAAAGGAGTGGCACACAGAGAGTGAGAGCAGCCAGATGAATCCTGGGAAATGTAGTATGTCCACAGATTCACTGCATGTAAATAACAGTGATACAAGGAGCAGCAAGTAAAATAAAGCCAAGAAAACACTGAGAATTTAGCACTAGAGTGGACGTATTTGCAGATAAATTTTTGGAAGCTAGATAAACCCTTTAAAGTTTGACTATAGATGTATAACTGATAATGGGTCACATAGACTTATATATATATCTAGCAGAGTTAACCTGAACGTCTACAATTGGATAAAATGCAGCATCATGATATCTTATATCAGAAAAAAACAAAAAAAAAATCTTTTTTTTTTTTAAATCTTTTCAAACCATTTTCTCTCTTGTGTATGTTGTAGTGTAGTGTGACATTATACAAATGCATTTCTTATGTTATACACACTTGTGCACATTTTGAGAAAATTGTCATCTGTGAACACCATGCTCTGCAGTGCCACCTACAGGCAGGAATGCTACATCCCATCAGCAAGTGGTGAAATCCTGGAAATCTGCCCCTGATTTATTTGCACACTGTTGGTTCAGAAGAGATTAGCTCTAGTGTATACAGAAACATTACAATTACTAGGAGACCTCGGGCAAAATGGAAAATAAACTGTCTACTGCCTGCTAAGATTGGAGAAATGTGCTCTCCTCCTACCGCTCTCCAGAGAACTCCATTTGTAAAATAAAATTAAACCATACATCATATTAGTAATATTATGTCTGTCCCTTCCAGATACTCTCACGATGACTTAAGACTGCTGGACATAGTTTATAGACAAAGTTTGGAGTCAGAGTCATAACTCAAAGTTCTGGACCCAAAAACTATCCAATTGCACTGACTATATTACACCATTGTACAACTATCTATAACAATTTACTACTGCATTATCCAGGTATAGCAGTGAGATTGTTTGTGTGTAAAGATAGCCATACACTTCAGATTACTGTCATAGCTGTCATTCCTTTTGACTTCCCCATACACATGTATGCCCTGCTTGTTTTTCACCAAGTATAGGAGAATAAGTCACTGCCAGACTCCTCTTATCTCACCTGAGAACATATTGATCGGATAGGTTGAAATTTAACATGCTCAAACCTTGTGTGAGAGTAGAGGACCTCAAATCTATCTATCTATCTATCTATCTATCTATAGAAAGTTCATAGGAGCACCATGCAAGTCTCTGCCCAAAATGATCCACCATGAATAGAACAAGAAAAAGGCAGCAGTCCAAAAATGTGAACCCCCCCCCCCCCACACACACACACACACTTCGTGGTATTTAGTCCATGTGAAACGTTTCAGCTCTATGCTCGGGAGCCTGTCTCAAGTATGGAGCTTTCTCTGAGTATCTATATACAGGTGCATCTCAATAAATTAGAATATCTTTGAGATGTTCATTCATTTCAGTAATTCAGTAATACAATCCATAATCAGCGTCTTCCATGATTGTGTGTCCTACTGAACCAGACTGAGGGACCATTTAAAGGCTTAGGAAACCTTGGCAGGTGACACACTGAATTTACAATACTGAACTTTTTCACAATATTCTAATTTTCTTAGATTTTGGTTTTCATTATCTGTAATCCATAATCAACATTTACAGAAATAGAACACTTGAAATAGAACACTCTGTGTGTAAAGAATCTAGAAAATATAGGAGGTCACTTTTTAATTTAAAGGGATTCTATCATTGGGGAAACATGTTTTTAACTGAAGCAATGTTGGAATAGCCTTTATAAAGACTATTCTACTCCTACCTTTACTTTTCTTCTTCTCACCGCCGTTTGTCCAAAAAAACATTTTATTCTCATATGTACTGTAAATTATGCTCAGGGAGCACTGCTGGTGTAAGAAACTAAACAAAAATGGCCGCCAGTGCCACTTTGAGTTCAGGCAGAGCTTACTGAGCATGCTCCGTCGGCCATTTTTGTTTCGTTTCTTACACCAGTGTACTTCAGAAAAATGGCCGACAGAGAAAGCAGATGCAAGATGAACAGAAGAAGATGCAGGGGGCGTGAAAAAGCAGCGCTGGAGGCAGGTTGCAGCGATGACGTGGAGGAGGAACGCCCCCGGTGCTCCCTGAGCTTAATTTACATATGAGAATAAAAAAATTTTTGGACAAACGGTGCCGAAAAGAAGAAAAGTAAAGGTAGGAGTAGAATAGCCTTTATAAAGGCTATTCCAACATTGCTTCAGTTAAAAACACGTTTCCCCAATGACAGACTCCCTTTAATTACTGAAAGAAATATACGTTTCAAAGATATTCTAATTTATTGAGATGCACCTGTATCTATCTCTGTCTCTCTCTCTCTCTCACAATGTCTATCTATCTATCTATCTATCTAGCTATCTAGTTCTCTCTCTATCTACAAAGTCTATCTATCTGTCTATTTATCTACAGTGTCTATCTGTCTATCTACAGTGTCTATCTATCTACAGTGTCTATCTATCTATGTATCTATCTATCTGTCTATCTACAGTGTCTATCTATGTTTTTGTTTTTCCTTTTCTTCTATGTATCTATCTGTCTATCTACAGTGTCTATCTATCTATTTACAGTGTCTATCTACAGTATCTGTCTATCTATCTATAGCTATCTATCTACAGTGTCTATCCATCGACAAACATATCATCTCAAATGTGAGAGATTAGATTTAAATAGCAGACTGTTGTTTTGTACAGCACACCAATGACGCCCTATCTATGTATCTATCTATCTGTCTGTCTATCTACAGTGTCTATCTATCTAGATATCTACAGTGTCTTGTTATCTGTCTATCTACAGTGTCTATCTATCTATCTACTATCTATCTATCTATCTATCTATCTATCTACAGTGTCTGTCTATCTATCTATCTACACAATATCTATCTATAGATATCTATCTACAGTGTCTATCCATTGACAAACATATCATCTCAAATGTGAGAGATTAGATCTAAATAGCAGACTGTTGTTTTGTACAGCACACCCCAACCCCCCCTTTTTGCCCCCCCAAAAAAGGTGTGTGAATGGCCCTATAATGGGCCCCCCCCCCGCCCTTTCTTATGGGCCGTCCCGGAGATACCAATTTGACGCCCTTTTTTAGGTACGTGTCGCCATCAACACAAATCCTGAATATAGATACAGTATATAGTATATTTTGCTATACAAACAGGCTTGTAGTAATCCCAGTGCCTTCACTTCTCATTGATGTGTCATATTGGTTTACAGTACAAGTGAACCCTCTCCATGAAAGTATTTCTATACTCGGTTGACTATGTCCCTTTCTTCTCGGTTCATGTAGATCATTGTAGAAAACGTGCACAGTTATCTTCTCACAAGGTCACAAGAAGGTGACCTAAAAGCTATATATATATATATATATATATATATATATATATATATATATATATACACAGTACAGACCAAAAGTTTGGACACACCTTCTCATTCCAAGAGTTTTCTGTATTTTCATGACTATAAAAATTGTAGATTCACACTGAAGGCATCAAAACTATGAATTAACACATGTGGAGTTATATACTTAACAAAAAAGTGTGAAACAACTGAAAATATGTCTTATATTCTAGGTTCTTCAAAGTAGCCACCTTTTGCTTTGATTACTGCTTTGCACACTCTTGGCATTCTCTTGATGAGCTTCAAGAGGTAGTCACCTGAAATGGTTTTCACTTCACAGGTGTGCCCTGTCAGGTTTAATAAGTGGGATTTCTTGCCTTATAAATGGGGTTGGGACCATCAGTTGTGTTGTTTAGAAGTCAGGTGGATACACAGCTCATAGTCCTACTGAATGGAGTGTTAGAATTTGTATTATGGCAAGAAAAAAGCAACTAAGTAAAGAAAAACGAGTGGCCATCATTACTTTAAGAAATGAAGGTCAGTCAGTCCGAAAAATTGGGAAAACTTTGAAAGTGTCCCCAAGTGCAGTGGCCAAAACCATCAAGCGCTACAAAGAAACTGGCTCACATGAGGACCGCCCCAGGAAAAGAAGACCAAGAGTCACCTCTGCTGCGGAGGATAAGTTCATCCGAGTCACGAGCCTCAGAAATCGCAGGTTAACAGCAGCTCAGATTAGAGACCAGGTCAATGCCACACAGAGTTCTAGCAGCAGACACATCTCTACAACAACTGTTAAGAGGAGACTGTGTGCAGCAGGCCTTCATGGTAAAATAGCTGCTAGGAAACCACTGCTAAGGACAGGCAACAAGCAGAAGAGACTTGTTTGGGCTAAAGAACACAAGGAATGGACATTAGACCTGTGGAAATCTGGGCTTTGGTCTGATGAGTCCAAATTTGAGATCTTTGGTTCCAACCACCGTGTCTTTGTGCGACGCAGAAAAGGTGAACGAATGGACTCTACATGCCTGGTTCCCACCGTGAAGCATGGAGGAGGAGGTGTGATGGTGTGGGGGTGCTTTGCTGGTGACACTGTTGGGGATTTATTCAAAATTGAAGGAATACTGAACCAGCATGGTTACCACAGCATCTTGCAGCGGCATGCTATTCCATCCGGTTTACGTTTAGTTGGACCATCATTTATTTTTCAACAGGACAATGACCCCAAACACAACTCCAGACTGTGTAAGGACTATTTGACCAAGAAGGAGAGTGATGGGGTGCTACACCAGATGACCTGGCCTCCACAGTCACCAGACCTGAACCCAATCGAGATGGTTTGGGGTGAGCTGGACCGCAGAGTGAAGGCAAAAGGGCCAACAAGTGCTAAGCATCTCTGGGAACTTCTTCAAGACTGTTGGAAGACCATTTCAGGTGACTACCTCTTGAAGCTCATCAAGAGAATGCCAAGAGTGTGCAAAGCAGTAATCAAAGCAAAAGGTGGCTACTTTGAAGAACCTAGAATATAAGACATATTTTCAGTTGTTTCACACTTTTTTGTTAAGTATATAACTCCACATGTGTTAATTCATAGTTTTGATGCCTTCAGTGTGAATCTACAATTTTTATAGTCATGAAAATACAGAAAACTCTTGGAATGAGAAGGTGTGTCCAAACTTTTGGTCTGTACTATATATATATATATATATATATATATATATATATAGTATGCTATAGGGGTCAGGAATACAAGAATTTTGGAATTGTCTTTCAACAATATATAAGAAACATTTTTTATATGTTCAGTTCATCATTTAGAGGCTTTTAACCCCTTCCCACCAAAGGCATTTTTTGATTTTCGTTTTTGACTTCCCGTCTTCCAAACCCCATAACTTTTTTGTTTTTCTGTTCACAGAGCCATATTAGGGCTTAATGTTTGCTGGACAAATTCTATTGGTACCATTTAATATTCTGTATGATTCAGAATGGGGTGAAATTGTAAAAAAACTGTGTTTGTGCGGCTTTCTTACAAGCTTTGTTTTTCTGAAGTTTACTGTGCAGCCAAAATGACGTGTCACCTGTATTTTATGGGTCGGTAAATTAATATAGTTTTTTTACATTTTAACCCCTTAAAAAATCCCAAACTTTGGAGTTGCCATCCATGTACAGAGATGCATAAGGCCTCTTTTTTGCGGGGCTAGGTGTACTTTTTAGTTATACCATTTTGGGGAATGTCTGATGCTTTGATCACTTTTCATTCAAATTTTTATAGGTGGTGAAATGGCGGAAAAAAAATGGCGGTTTGGCTGTTTTGATTTTTTTTCTGCTACGTCATTCGCCATATGTGAAAAATAATTTTATATGTTTGTACAACAGGCATTTTTGGATGCGGGAATGTATAATCTGTTTTTTTTTATTTATTTTTATTTTACATCTAGGAAAAGGGGAGTGATTTTAATTTTTATTTTTTTATATATAATTTTTTAAACCTTTTTTTTTTTTTTTTTTTTTTTTTTTTTACTATTTTAGTATCCCCCTACCCAGTAGGCTTTAACCTGTAATCTTTTCACTGTATGTTCCATGGACTGCAGTACAACTGTATTGCTGTCTATGGGACTTTCGCTGCATAGCTGTTGAGGCTGGTCATAGACTCAATAGTAAGTTATTAGTCAGTTATTACACTTTATTCATTATACTTGAATAAACACACCTGAAAAAAATTGTTTTAGCCCCTTGCATTTGAAAATGGGCCTGTGTTTAGTTTAATGTTACTGAATAACTTACTAGCAGCTTTAATGTAAAGTTATCTGCTCATTTTCGGAGCACTGATCTCTTCTCTGCTACTCTGATGCACACAGAGTTTTCTGTATGAATAAGAGTTTAGACTATCAATTCAGGTCTATGGGTGTCAGATTGAGGCTCTAATAGGCTTTCATAGTGAGTTTAACCTGATGTTCATACAGGAAACTCTGTGTGCATCAGAGGAACTGAAAGAGGTAGGTGCTCCACAGTGGAGCACTTAACTTCACAATAAAATTGTCAGAAGCTATTCAGTAACATTACATTATACGTAGGCTTATTATCAAATGGGGGAACACATTTTTATTGGCATGCATCTTTAAAGAGTGGATACATAGATTCAGTATGATAAAGGCAGTACTCCACAGGATGTGTTTATAGTCCATGACCATGGAGACACAATTACCTGCATAGGAATTGTGGCTACAACGTGGTAGGAAATTTGCAATGAAGGCTATTTACAAAGTTATTTGGACTTACTCTTTAAACTATTAAGCATTTCCATTTGACCTGGAATGGTGAATTTGTATCATAGCTTAGCCATATTAAACAAGACATTTACCACAGAGATAACATGCCCCCTGCTGGTCACTGTTGTGTTTTTCCTATAGCCTACAAATCTCACATAAATAACATATTTTCTAAGATGACCCATGTCTATACTTAATGTAATGTAAATAGGAAAGCCAGATGATGGTGTCATGCACCAACTGAAAGAGAGACACTGCAGCACCAGAGGTAATTTTTTGCCAGATTTTTGCAGAAAAAAAAAACAAAACAAAACCTTCCCTCATTTCCCCCAGTATCCAATCCTGTTTCTGCTGCCGAGCAGCAAGCGCAATGTAGTGATGTCACTACTTTGTCTATGCTTGCTTCCAAGCTTTCAACAGCAGAGAGAGGGGCTAAATGGTAAAGCAGATAGAGCTGAAGCTAAGACATGCCCCTGCCACCTGGATCAGCGGGATAGCACCCAAAATCTGGGACTGTCCCACTGAATCTAGGATAGTTGGGAAGTGTGCTTATATGCAGTATAAAAGATACAATCAGCCAACAAATAAAATATTACATGTTTGCATATATCTTATCCCTGACATCTTTGCATTCATTGCTCTTGCATTGCAGTTCCTGCAGATTTGCACCTGCCCATTTATTTCACTTTGCTAGGGCAAAGATGCTAAAGGCAGCATACATATACTTTTTGTGTCATATAGCACACTTTATTTTCACAGTAATGATCTACACGGGATAATATTTCACTCCACAGATTCCTTATGATCAGTCGCTTACAGTTTACTTGTTTCTAAGTGTCTTAAATCCCCCCGTCAGTAAAGCTTTATGTATTGCAGTCAGCAGCTGCTCCCAGTATCGCACAGCCATCAGCCCAGTTGTCTCCGATTCTGCAGAGACAGAAATCTGTCTGCTCGGTCGGATATTCCAAACTTCCATTCCTAACACGCCAGCCTTCTTTCTGCTACACCTCTCGGATTACCCCCTGTGTACCTATCGCAAATCCTCCCTACGACATATGGTCAATGCCGCTAGGGCGTGTATCCCAGCGCTATGGAAATCGTCTAATCCCCCTTCTCTCCTGCACTGGATTCGTAAAGTGGAGGACATCCAGTACATGGAGGATCTCACGGCATCCCTTCGCGATAAGAGGGAATCCTTCATGGCGGCCTGGACGCCGTGGATTCTCTTTCAGGGATCCCAGGCCTATAGAGACCTGATGGGTAGACCTTGATGTAGGGTTTACGCTGCCGACATGGAGAGGTCGGTGTCCTTGCATGTCCGTCATTTGTGTGTTAACTTGATGTTCCCACATTTGTTCTCTCCCTGTCTTTCTTTCTCTCCCTCCTTCTCCCTTCCCTTCTTTGTTCCTCTCGTCCCCCTGATAACTGCTTTGATTAGCAACAGTTGATGTGCTAATACATCTATTTCATGTTACCATGTTACTATGTACTGAAGCTGATGTATGCCTCGTTCCTTGAGGTCAAGCGCTTGTTTGGCTCACGCCATCATTGTTTGTTTGTTATTTCTATATAATATCTAAAATAAAGAATTTATAAAAAAAAAAAAAGAGAAGAAAGAAATCTGTCTGCTCGGTGGAGACATATTCCACACGGATGTGACTGTATGAACTTCTATAGAGGATTTTATTGTATTCATAGGTCAGAATACTCTTCCTGGGTGGTATGCCATGGAAATTGCATGTATCATAACTACAACATATAACAAGAAAAATAAAGAGTCATAGATTTGTCAAAACAGTGTTTGGTTATTGGTATTCTGCACAATGTTTTGCATACCTAAAATTGTAATGGAGCTTCTAAAATACCATAAATGAGACCCATGCATCCATCCGTGTCATAACCTAAAGTGATCACGAAAGGATTTTCATATAAAAAGACATAAATGCATGTAATAGGTTATAAAACAATATATGCCTTGAGCCTCTTGTACATGGCCATAATGCATCTGGATTTTCTTGACAGTATTATGGCTGCAAAATTGGTTAAAAGGGTTTTTAACTACCTCAGGATAGGTCATCAGTTGAGGATACATTGGTGTCCCATACCCAACTATTTCAATACATCCTAATGGCAGCGTGAATACACATCGCCTTCAATTGGAAGAAACCTTTTTCTTTCATTGACCGATGTTATTTAAAGAATTGATACCATTATGCTTCATGAAAAGATTAATGCCTCTATTGCTGATACTCGTCTGCTCTTTGATAAGGTTTGGACGCCCTGGGTTGACAGGTCTTGCATCCCAGGAATACCGTATTGCCTTCAGCTCTGATTGTTAACTTAGATTATGAGTAAGTTTTACCACCCCTCGTACCCCTCAGACAAGGTCTCTACCCCACCCATCTTTTATCCATTTGCACTATAGCGCTACAACACACCCTTAATTCTCCCATGTTGGTTTTAGACGTTAATATTGTTCTTCCCTATTTTTATGTTATGTCAAGTTACTATAGACATCAGACAAATATTCTGTACCATATAATGGAAAGCTGAAAAAAAAAAAAACAGAATGGGGGAATTAGAGAAAAACTGCTTTTGCGCTACTTTCTTATGGGCTTCATTTTTATGGGATGCAGCCATGATGACATGTCACCTGTATTCTATAGCTTGGTACGATTACGAGGATACCAAATTTATATAGATTTTTAACAAGTTAAAAAATCAAAAAAGTTAAAAAAAAAAAATTTCTTGGAATCGCCATATTCTGACACCCGCAATCTTTTAAAAAATATCAGTGTAAGGGCTGCATTTTTGGATGCAGAGATGCATACATTTTTTATGTTTGTTTTTGTTTATTTTTACTTCAAATCTAGGGAAAGGGGGGGGGTGATGAGAACCTTTAGTAATAGTATGGCAGATGTCAGGAGAGGGTTAAAGACCTGGCATCCTATGTACTATTACAGTGGATGTCGGGAGAGGGTTAAAGGACTGGGATAACACCTACTTAACAAAGATGCAAACCAGAATAGCAAAATAATGCAAGCATAACTTCATTGCTCATTGTCGTTTTTTGTTTAAAAATCCAGAGTTTCATGTTGTGTAATCAAATGATCCCAATTGCCTTTCCTAGCAGGGGGTCTCATCAAGTCAATACCAATAAAACAAATATAGTAAGTCTTTTGATGTTGCACATCCGCTAGGTGATCTACTTGACAAAATTTCCTGTTTGTCTTACCAACATACTCAATGTTAGGTTACATGCACACGACCGTGACTGATTACTTGCTCCCTGATGATCCAGCCTGAGAGCTTGGGAAAGTGTTGGAGCTTTGGAGTATTATGCTCTAGTAATTCTATTTAGGAGGTCCATTATTTTGTCACAGAGTACGTTCTTTTTAGAGCGCTTCCTTTCCTTGATAGGGTGAATTTATACTCCAGTAGGCAGTTCGTTTCAGTGTAGGTCTCTGCAATGAATGGAGGGTTTTATGTTTTGCGGACTGCCTCCGAGTGAGGGTTTATCTTTATTATTATTATTATTTACAGAGCACAATTAATCCCATGGTGCTGTACATTATTATATTAATTCCATTTTGCTGTTCATTATTATATTAATTCCATTTTGCTTTTCATTATTATATTAATTCCATGGTGCTGTTCATTATTATATTAATTCCATGGCGATGTACAATATATTAATTCCATGGTGCTGAACATTATTATATTAATTCCATGGTGCTGTACATTATTATATTAATTCCATGGTGCTGTACATTATTATATTAATTCCATGGTGTTGTACATTATTATATAAATTCCACAGCTCTGTACATTATTATATTAATTCCATGGTAATGTACATTATATTAATTCCATGGTGCTGTACATTATTATATTAATTCCATGGCAATGTACACTATTATATTAATTCCATTGTACTGTGCATTATTATATTAATTCCATGGTGCTGTACATGATATTAATTCCATTGTGCTGTAAATTATTATATTAATTCTATTGTGCTGTACATTATTATATTAATTCCATAGCTCTGTACATTATTATATTAACTCCATGGTAATGTACATTATATTAATTCCATGGTGCTGTACATTATTATGCTAATTCCATGGTGCTGTACATTATTATATTAATTCCATGGCAATGTACACTTATATTAATTGCATGCTGCTGTACATTATATTAATTCAATGGTGCTGTACATTATTATATTAATTCCAGGGCAATGTACACTTATATTAATTGCATGCTGCTGTACATTATATTAATTCCATTGTGCTGTACATTTGAGGGTTTACATACAATACACAAAACACACAAAATAAGTACAATACTAACAGTAACCAACTGGTACACTGGAATAGAGGGCCCTGCCCTCAAAGGCTTACAAGCAGGGGCGCACCGCTAATGAGGCGAGGTGAGGCGGCCGGGGGGCGGCATTTTACTATTTAATGTAAACCAGCCCAGGACAGGCCGCTTTAAAAAAAAAAAAAAAAAAAACAGAGCTGAGCGCGGCCTGTCCTGGGCTGGTTTACAAGACGTCGCATCTCAGCGCAGGCAGTGATACAATGACGTCATCACGCCGCCTACGCTGAGACACAGACGTCGCGGACAAGAGGAGGAGGCGGCGGCTGCATCAAGGCATCGCAGGTGAGTATAGCTTTTTTTTATCTATATAAATAGGCCGTAACCTGTTGGAGCATCCCCGGCAGGTCAGGGCCTATTTATTTACCTACCCGCATCTGCTCGTGGCCGCCCCCGCTTCCCCTTCTGCTATGGGCCGCAGAAAGGGAAGTGGATGCCGCTGTGAGCGACCGCGGGTATCGGTAAGTTGGGCCGCGGGCCGCAAATACTACTATTATTATACTCCGGGGTCTATTTAGACCCCGGAGTATAATAATCGGAGGCCTAGGGTTGGTGAGGGAACATAAAAAACAGTGTTACTCACCTCCTGCGATCCGATGTAACTCCGAGCAGGCTTGAGGCCTGTGGTGACGTCATCAGGTCGCGTCGCCGGCCTGATCACGTGACGTGTGTGCGCAATTAAACAGGGCCGAAAGCTGCAAGGAGTGCACCGGTGTCCAGAATAGGTAAGTAACTCTGATTTTTATGTTTGTATTCTCCCCTGGGTCTCCAATCATTATACTCTGGGGTCTGAAAAGACCCCAGAGTATAATAATAGTTCATGGGTGGTCCACAATGGGGCATAATACCCTGTGCAGGGACCACTATAGAGCATAATACCCTGTGCAGGGGCCACTATGGGGCATAATACCCTGTGCAGGGACCACTGTAGAGCATAATACCCTGTGCAGGGGCCACTCTGGAGCATAATAAAAGAGCAGGGGCCACTATAGAGCATAATACCGGGTGCAGGGGCCACTATAGAGCATAATACCGGGTGCAGGGGCCACTATAGAGCATAATACCGAGTGCAGGGGCCACTATAGAGCATAATACAAGTGCAGGGGCCACTATGGAGCATAATACCAGTGCAAGGGCCACTATGGAGGATAATACCAGTGCAGGGGCCACTATGGAGCATAATACCCTGTGCAGGGGCCACTCTGGAGCATAATACCAGTGCAGGGGCCCCTATGGAGCATAATACCGTGTGGTGGGGCCACTATAGAGCATAATACAAGTGCAGGGGCCACTATGGAGCATAATACCAGTGCAGGGGCCACTATGGAGCATAATACCAGTGCAGGGGTCAATATGGGGCATAAAACTGTGTGCAGGAGTTGCTGCGGAACATAATACCGTGTGCAGTGGCCAATGCGGGGCATAATACCGTGAGCAGGGGCCACTATGGAGCATAATACCGTGTGCAGGGGCTGCTGCGAGGCATAATACAGTGTGCAGGGGCCGCTGCGGGCCATAACACTGTGTAATACTGTGTGCAGGGGCTGCTGTGGAACATTATAGTGTGTGTAAATGGGGTGCTATAAACATGGGCTATGGTGCCTGTTTATATTATACGCTGTCTGTTTATAGTGGCCGTGTGATGTAATTGTAGCCTTGTCACATACTGTAGACATGTACAGGACGAGGCTGTAGTTACATTACATGGCCGCTATGAGATGAATTACACTATGTAAACAGAGAAGCGGTCACGGCGCTTACACAGGTACCATTCAAACAGCTGATCAGTGGGGGTCCTGGGTTTTTGAACCCCACTGATTAGTTTATTAATGACCTGGAAAACCTTTTAATTAGTTAACACCTGGGGTATTATTAATAAGGGGCACTATTTATACAGGGTACACACGGACATTATTAATATAAAGATGCACTTGGGGGTATTATTCATTATGGGGGGTTATATCATATATTATATAATTGGGGGTAACAGCAGAATGGGGGCTTTGTGTAGGTGAGGACAATGTGGGTTGGATGCCTGAAAAAGTGAGGAGTCAAAGATGTCTGTGTTGCAACCTTTACAGAGACAAGTCACAGCTGGAAGAAGTGGTCATGGCGGTCCAAAGGGAAGAGAAGGGAAATGTGAAGGATTAGTCAGAGACGTCACCTGTAAGTCACAAAATGTTACTGCCCTGTATTCACCTAAATGATAGAGGATAAATACCTGAGTGATGGGGGTCTGTCTGCTGAGACCCCCACTGAGCCTGAGAATTGGGTTTTTCCCCCACTAGGTGGGAATTCAGCCTGACCGCAGCCATATATATAGGTGTGTCACTTGGTGGATGGACAAACCCGCGTGGCTCTCATTCACTTCAATGGGAGTGCCAAAGATACCCGAAGTCCTGTACTCAGCTATCTGCGGCGCTCCTATTATAGAGAATGGGGGCCACGTGGGCTCGTCCATCCACCAAGCAGAAGATGTGTGACGTTAATTTCATTGTTAATGCCGTGTTGATCTGATACTGAAGTAATACAGGAAGAAGAATTCTTAAAAACTGTTTTATAACTTTGTGTATTGTGTATATTGTGCGACGATAACAGTGTGTTAAACTAGTAGCATGGAAACTCTTTTTTTTTTTTTTTGGGGGGGGGGGGGGCGGCGTCTTTCTATAGTCCGCCTCAGGCAGCAAAGAGGCTAGGTTCACCACTGCTTACAAGCTATGAGGAACTTTGAATCTGCCAATTTAATTATATTTCTTCTTCTCTATCATTAATTCCCGGGTGTCTATATAGATTTGATTGACTCAACAGTGATGTATATGGGTGCATGGAAATGTTGGTGATGCATCACTGTTTATACTGTGACTTTTCACTAATAGTGAGCATTAGGCTTGTTAGGATAATAACCACTGGGTAGCTTATTTTTGTAGTGGAGTCCTATTCTGACATAATACCTCCAAGTTTTTATAGGAGGAGAATATGCACAATTTGTTTGTATCTATTTTAGTTTGTTACTGACACTTTTCCATTAGCACCTATTCTCATTAGCCTCTACACAGATGGTACATGGATGACATCTGTGTGCCATCCGTGCCACCACACAGCCACCACAAGCTGGTTCGTACCTTTGTGAATTTTGAGGAGACAATAGACTGTGGCTTCCTCTGGAAAATTAGGTAATATAAAGTCAAACTCCTCCTGGCTGGCTAACTGTGCACTGTATGCTACACACACAACTTCCTTAACCACTTCTGTACCGGGCCAATTTTCCTGGTTCAGGACCGGTCACATTTTCAGGTTTTTTTTTTCATAAAAACATTAAAACATTTTTTCTTTGTTCAGGTTATTCAAATAATTTTTGAAAATGTAAACAAAAGTGGAGGTTAAACGTGTGTCTTTTTCACTTTTTTTTTTATATAGCATAAAGTGCTACTAAAAAAATTTGCCGTCACAGTAATTTTTATGTAGTGCTGTGTCGCCAGTGGCAGGGCTAGAACCTGTGATGTGGCTGTGGTTTTAACTTTTATGTTAAGAGTTGACCATCTGGATGTAAATAGTCTATGGGTGGTCTGGAACTGGATAAGCTCCATCAGGTAACTCTCGGTAGCGTCCTGTTAGATATCATAGCAAGATGTATCACGCAGGGGAGATTTGCATACCCCCTATAGTCATCTGAATCCATAACCACAATATTACCGCTCTTGTCCAACAGTTTCACCACCACTGATAGATATTTCTCAAGGGAATGTAAGGCTTTCAACTCCTTGAGTGTATTGATAAAGTGCGAGGGGTGAGGTATAAAGCATTCCAAATCTCTAAGTATGAGCTCAGTAAACATGTCCAAACAATTCATGTCACCAATAGGGGGCATTTTGGTGCTTTTCTTACAGAGTGTTGTAAAGGACCCTTTCCTGGGGCACCAGGGTCCTCATGAGACAGGTTATGAAGCAGTCCTCTAATAACTTTGGTGGAATCCCATTCCCGAGCACTCCCTCCTGTCTTTCTACTGAAAAATTATACCAACACAATTTATACACAAAAAGGTGCAAATCTTTAACTTAACTGAATGAATCCAATATATTGGTAGGAACAAAAGATAAACACTTTTAGAGCAATGAGATTTCAAGCTCCCCTAGTGTACTACCGGATAGGTTAATATCTGAGCTTCTAGGAATGATTCTGTTTGACCCCATTCCTGAGCAATCATTGCAGTAGGTTTCAGCACTCAATATGCTAAAAAGGTTCTTTGTCACCTCTAGTAATGGCTTATTGCCTCTGAGAACAAAGAATTGGTTACTCAACATAGCCAATCTATCTTTGTCCCCCGACAGATGATGTCAGGGGAGTCGGCATACTCTAAGCCTCTCTTAACACAAAAGATGTTCACAGCCATGTGTAGGCTTTTTTTTCAATGGCTGCCACACGGCTACATACAATCCAATTCATGTGAATGTGATGGCATAATTTTTCAATAGAAATAGCAGAGGGATTACTCTGAATTGGGATTCCACCAAAGTTATTAGAGGACTGATTTTTTATTTTTGATGGTCTGTTTTCACAGATCCCTCAGTAGACTCAAATCTATGAGGGATCTGGGAAAGGGGGTGCCCTACAGATGCAATAGAGCCTTATACACATAAGGTAGTTGTCTAGTCCAACTGAAATTGTAGGTTCAGCTGATTTTGCTGTTATGAGCATGGGCCACCATAAGGGTTATTCTCATCTTGGACATTTATGGCATATCCCATAGATGTGGGTCCCACCTCTGGTTCCTGCATATCTCAAGAACAGGGTTCTTCAACCCAATCTTGTATTTGCGGTGGATATGTGCCAAGCCTACCTCCCATAGAAAGGAATGCAGGGAACTGTGCATGCGCAGAGCCATCAGACGGGGATAGGGATCTACATTCTCAAAACAGATGTGGACCCTAAAGGTGGGACTGCATCTATGGGAAAATGATGTCCCAGGTGGGAATACCTAACCATGTAGACTACATTTTGTACAAAAGAGGTGACAGACCATGCAAGTTATTCTTCATGTATGTGCTCTTAAGAAATGGTATTAGAATTGTTTCCAAAACAGATGTCTTTTAGGATGATTTCTTTGTAATGTAGGAACGGTTCAGCCCACCAGTCTGGCGACTACTTAGCAATGTGTGTTAGTGGTGGTTTTCAATAACGTTGATCGGTAATGTGTGAATTACTCATAAATACCACAAATCCCTCTTTTCAAAGAAACATGAGACACTGTAAGCCCCAAGAGGCGGCTGCTCCCGGCAGCTGTGCACATTGTGATCTCCAGCATTCCAGCAGCGTAATGCATGTACCGTATATACTGGCGTATAAGACGACTTTTTAACCCCCTTAAAATAATGGCTACAGTGGGGGGTCGTCTTATACGCCGGATATACGGGGGCCGCACTGTGTGAGGTGTTTTTTTTCCCCGTCAGCGCGTAGAGAGCCGCTTCCTGGGACCGCCGCGCATGCGCGGCAATCCGCCTCTCACAGTCATTAGAAGAGGCTTAGTACGCGCTGACGGGGCGGCGCGCTGTATGCTAATGCAGCCGCCCCGTCACAGCGGTCGGCGTCACAGAGCTGGGGGTCACAGGCGGCACTTACAGAAGCATGTCGGATCTTCATTAATATCACAGCATGGATGCGAGGGGAAAGCTGGCGGTGCAGTAACGCCAGATTCCCCTCGCATCCATGCTGTGATATTAATGAAGAGCTTAGCTTTACCGTACATGTTTGAAACAACCTTATGTTTATAAGTGACAGTTTTGCTGCTATATACAGTACCTGCATGTCATATGCATTTGAATTAAAATTAACATGTTGAAATCAAAGCAGACTTTTTTTTCATTTGGGAGAGGGGTAGTCTTATACAGTGAGTATATACCAAATTCTATATTTTTAGGGCAGAAGTTGGGGGTCGTCTTATACGCCCAGTCGTCTTATACGCCGGCATATACGGTATTAACCCTCGTGGAAGAGTGAAGAAATCAGGCGATACCTTTTAGAGGCTAACTGAGTATATTTATAAGTAAGCTTTCAGGAGTGCTCGCTCCCTTCATCAGACATGGTGTGATACAAGAACTGAAAATTAACAGATTTTTATACACATGGTTTTCAAAGCATTTTAGAGTCCTTAAAAAAAATTGCAATCTAAGTAGAGAAGTCATTTACAACAGGTCAAAAAAACAGTCTGGAAACTTGTGGGGCGTGACGGAGGGATCAGTAATTCTTGCTGTTATCTGTTTGCTATCAGGAGGTGATTTGTGACCCTCACAGGTCACACATAGTGTGATTTGAAGCTGGCATGAATATTGAGTTCAGTTCATGGTTCAAACATAGTGTGACATGAAGCTGGCATGAATATTAAGTCCAAATTGCAGAGTTTGAAATTTTTGCATACATTTATACTCCATTTCTTTTCTTTTCTCTTGTGTCTTAAAATGTCCCATTAAAACCACAACCCGCAAATCTTCAATAGAGTGGTTTTCTCCGGAGAAATGTGCGGCCACTGGGAGATCGGTTCTGCTGTTATTAATGGTGGATCTGTGTGAGTTCATTCGTTGACTGAGTCTCTGCCCTGTTTCCCCCACATAGAGGCCTGTGGTGGGACATTGCACACACATTATGAGGTACTAATTAACCCTCGTAATGCCACTGTGGAATCCCTCCATTGTAACACTGGGCACGTCACTTACGCCAAATGTCTCACGATGGGAATTTATTTCACCCTAATACAAAGAATGTTTCTGCATCTCACATAACTGTTAAGGGTGTGTTTTATACTATACTATGTGAATGTATATATAATTGCATATATAAATTATGTACTATATAAAGTGCTATATCAATATATGGTAATATAACCCAAATACAGTAAAATATATCATATTTCCTCCCAATATGTGCGGTATGTTGATACCAGCAGTATATAAGGAATGGTGATGTGCTGTTTTATGGAACACAACTTTATCTAAGCCCGGCCATTAATGTTCTGTAAAAGTTAAAAATAATCCAATGTTTTTGATCAGCCATTAATCTTTTCAGAAAAAAAGTGCTCCTTTCCCTGATTATAAATTTCCAGGAAAATGACGGTATAATCGCGTAATATATGAACAAAGTTATATTTTTTAGTCAGTGTTCACTGTAGCTAATAGGAAACTATGACATTTGTTTTCGATAGTTTGGCTGTGTTTACACAGCTTTTTTTTTTTTTTTTTGCTTAAGAACTGTATGCAGTTCTTATTGCAGTTATGAGAAGCACATGTTACTATGCCAGTAAGCCAAAGGTCTTCATCTTCATGACTCTTTGCATACAGGTGAGTGTACATAGTAACATGAGCTACTCATTACTGCAATTAAAAACTGCACGCAGTTCTTAAGTAAAAAAGCTCAGTGTAAATCAGGCCTCAAGAACTGCATGCGGTATTAAATGTAATGATGAGTAGCAGATTTCACTATGCATTTCAGTGGAGTTGCAGTATAAATTGCTATTTCCCTTGATTTTTTTTTGCACTGGCTCTGTTTATGACACATTTGGGCCTTTTTTCAGATATTATGTTGCCATTTTTAATTTTTGTCAGGGAAAGAGGGCATGGCCAAAGTGGAGTTTTTTGCTCTATCTCTATATATATAAAAATGAATTTCTGTCTGTCTGTCTGTTTATGCGCGACCAAATGACTGGACCGATCCTCACCAAATTTGGCACACATGTACATCAGGTGTCCGGGAATATTTTAGACTGGGTCTCAGCTCTCTTGGACGTACCATTCCTGAGATACAGTATTCCCAAAAAATGACCAACATTAGCTAATACAAGCCTGCAAGTCTTTCACTCATATTCCAACTGCCATACACACGGTCACATGTCCCTTATCAGCCAATAGAAGTTCGCAGGAGCTTACTCTCCTCAGGCACACAGGTTTCCATAGCAACCAAGCTATTTATGGCCTGTATTAGTCAATAGCAGTTTGCAAGTCCTTAAATATTCAGTCATATCACATGTATCAGCCAATATAAGTTCACGTTTAATTTACCAGGTTTCCATAACAACACAGACATAAATAGACTATACCTATACTGGACTCAGTGGCGTAACTAGGAATGGATGGGCCCCAAGGCAAACATTTGGCATGGTCCCCCCCCTGCACAAATCGCATTCCTGAACACACTATTATGCCCCATAGTGGCCCCTGCACACACTATTATGCCCCATAGTGGCCCCTGCACACAGTATTATGCCCCATAGTGGCCCCTTCATATAGTATTATGCGCACTTCCTGCTACCTCTTCAATGTTGGACCAGATGTCACGTGAGCCAGGCATACATCGCAACGCATAATGACGTTGGACTGGCCCATCGACATCTGGGACGTCACCAAGGAGGCCCGAAGCCTGCTGGAGCGCAGGAGAGGTAAGTAACAGTGTTTTTTATGTTCCCTCAACTCCTCGGGGCCTCCGATCATTATACTCTAGGGTCTAAAAAGACCCCAGAGTATAATGATAGCAGTGTTTGTTGGGTTCACGGCCCGCAGGCCTTACTTACCGATCCCCGCTCCTGCTCACAGCCGCCTCCACAGAAGGTGAAGCGAAGGCGGCCGTGAGCAGGAGCAGGGACTATACCTATACTGGACTGCCATACTGGATGTCAAGTGCAAAACTGGCCAATTCTTATGGGACCACTACACAAACAAAAAATGAAATGTACCCGTGCGAAGCCGGGTCTTTCTGCTACTGTATTTATAACTTGCACCTTTTTTAAAATGCACTCAGCAGTATAAAAGCTCATCATGCAGGACAGCATTAGAAAAGGTGAAAAGCACCTTTCTAATGAAATTGGTACAAAATGCACAAAGCCAAAAAAGTGCACCTAAAATAACTAAAACGTGCACAACATTTAACAAGGAGGTATGTATACATCACAAATAGACACCACAGTAAAATTAGTCTAAAGCCAACTGCACACGAGCATGTGCTAACCGGCTGCCGTGAATGAAAGGCACGGACGGTGCACGGGGACACACAGATGTCATCCGTGTGCCACCCTTGCTTCTGTGACCCCTTTCATTCAATGTATAGAAGCCGCAGAAGCAGGGCTGCAAAATCGGACAGAAATAGGACCTGTTCCATATTTTGCGGCCCAGACTGTCGGCCCGCACAGGCTTTGGCTCCGGCTCCAAACACTGCAGCAAAATCTGCAACAAAAAAAAAGCTGCGTTTCCAGAATGTGGGGCCTCAGCCTAAAAAAAAACAACAAATATGGAAAAAAGGGGCAGATGATTAATAACCCCTATTGGCTATAATGAATAATTTACATTAGGCAATTCGATAACTTTTCATTATATCATGAATAAACTTTATTTGCTGGCTAAAAATGTAATATGCTTCAGTGTAATTACAATGATTTCAATATGATTACTTACAATGGTAATTAGGGCATGTTCACACACGGCTGATTTGTTGCAGAAATTTCTGTAACTGAAAATCACCTCTACTCCTCTGAGCAGGGTTATTTTGTTGGCAAGCAGATGGATTTCAGCAAGCCATATCCAGATGAATGGGACAGTCAGGCTAAGTTCACATCTGTGCCAGAAACTGCCAAAAAATTGGCGGAGAGAAAAGTAGGCAGGACTTTTCTTTCTCTCCGCCGGTCTCAGTTTTGAAACGGGACAATCGATGGGCTCCATTGGTGCCCGTGTATAACCGCTAAAATAGCAGTCCGTCTCTCCATTGTTCAGGTCCCCTGGCGGACTTTTGCAACAAATCAAGCACAAGTGTGTATACTCTTACATGTTACTTATTCTACATCATTGCCTAGATATTGCGGAAACCTCATACATTGTTAGTTAGACAACATCCTAAATACTGAGATCACTTGGTTGCAGTATATTCCTCTTGGCTTAGTGAGACAGATCATCCCAGTTTCTTTCTGGGAACGTCTTATAACAATGGCCTATGTTTCTGCATGCCTGAAATACATTTCTTTACTGTGGATTTTTACAGAAGAAAGAGAAGATTAGATGAGCGGGCTTTCCGAGACATTACACCCCTAATAACTAGTAAAAAGACAATTCCTTCGGCAGATGTTCTCACAATACAATTTATATAACATCTCTAGCCGTACAGTTTCATGCTCCGATCACAACTACATAAGAAGATGTGCCGCTTCAATGTCAACACTACTAAACAGGACAGCGTTTCCCAAAATTGAGATCGACCTTGCTAACCATTATTGCATGCTTTTAACACATGGGGAAATTTACTAAGCAAAAATTCTATCAAAAAATGAAGCACATGGGGTTTGCTCCAAAGATAAGGAAGGCATTCATGGGATGGTATAAGGAAGAAACATGTCTAATATGCCTGTCAAATTTACTGTATCATTCTTCATGCAATTTGGTACAAAGAAGGATGCAACGGTTTACGGATTGCTAAATCTCCCTCTCAGGTTTTCAGGCTTCATGAATTGCTCTGCCCGATCACTAATTCAGATGGTTATTATACGAGTCCTAGAAAGATGTTCATTTTTTTTACAGCCATTTCGCACCCGAGGGCACCCGTTTTTACTGATCCCTCATACATTTGAGTGTACATTAAGGGATTTGTGAAAACGGACAAAAATAGGATATGACCTATTTTTTGACAGTCCATTAAAACACCATCAAAAAATTTGTCATGTGAAAAGCCACATTCACATACAGTGAATTTAAGGCAGCTGGGTGATGGCCATTAAAAGGAGACTGAGGGGGAGTCCAGAAAGTCCTATAGCTAGCAGGGCTGTGGAGTCGGAGTCGGTGCCTATTTTGGTGGAGTCGGAGTCGGTATAAAATGGACCGACTCCGACTCCCAAAATATAGAATAAATTGGTACAGTTAGTAGTACAATGCAGTATGTGCTGAATATATTTTCATAAGAATTTGGGAAAATGATGAAATGTTGAAAATGATGAAATGTCCTGTAAAGGTCTGTTCTATTCCTCATATAATGATGGGACTGAGTTCTGAGTGAACCTATAAGGTTTAGCAGTCCAGGGCTGTGGAGTCGGAGTCGTGGAGTCGGAGTCGGTGCCTATTTTGGTGGAGTCGGAGTCGGAGTCGGAGTTGGAGTCGGAGTCAGGGGAAATTGAGGAGTCGGAGTCGGGGCTTTGGCGTACCGACTCCACAGCCCTGATAGCTAGAACTGGAACGAATATTACCTAGTGTCCATTAACCTATAATCTTTATAGGACAAAACTCTCTCCAGTAGCATAACAATCCAGTGGATGGGGACTCAAGCGGCTGTCCTAGTACGGCTAAAACCCCACGTTGCAAAAACACAGCTGTTTTTGTTTTTTAGAACTAAAACCAGGAGTGGATTGAGTAGAACGTAGAAGTATAAGAGCTTTCTTTATATTTCACATTCATTTTGTAGCCATTCTTTGCTTAGGCTCAAAAAAAACTCTGCAAAATCTGCAAAAAAAAAAAAAAAAAAAAAAAGCTGCAATTTGGGGGCCTTAGCCTAAGGAGGCACTCTGGTTGGCAGCATACTTCCAACAGAACTGATTCAGACGGACCCAACCTCCATTGAGTGACGTCACTGGGATCAATGAGTTGTGGGCACACAGCTCCTGCTCCTAAGTGTTTTGAAAGTTTCTGACTTCCTTCATCAGGGTTGGTGTGTATAGGTGGGAGGCACACATAGCTTGAGCTTTGAAGCCACTTATTGATTTCAATAAGTAACATATTTAGCTACTAGATATGCTCGATTTCTGTTTTTCTTCACAGATCCCACAATAGACTAGTCTGTGAGGGAAAAAATAAAACGAATCCCAGATGGATACCAAATGTCCACGAAAAAGGCTGTTTCTCTCCACAGTTGTGTGAATATAGCTTTAGGCTCTATTTAAACGAATGCCAAAATGGCTGTGTGATGGTTGTTTTTAAAACACAGTGGAGCAGATTTACTAACTTTGGGGCAGATTTATGAATACTGGCATTACTAAAGCCAGTCTTCATAACAATGGAGCAGACAAGGGTGCGCCTCGTCGCGGGGCTGCAAGTATCGATTATGGAAGACTTTTTGTGTAAAGATGATAAATCTGGCAAGACCAATGGCCCTGCACGTCCTCTCGAGACAGTGGCGCAGAGTTAAAGAAAGTCACAATTTTTTGTATAGAACCACATTTTGTGCAAAAAAAATTGTGACTTTTTATGCCTGGCGTACAAGGCATAATACATCTGGGCGACTGTCTAAAAGATAGACTGTGCAAATTTACTCTAGATAAACTGTCTTAGATTTATCAAAGTATCTGATGCTGTTGGATAAATATGTCTTATTCTTATATTGTCTGCTCTAACTGTACACCTCCTATTAGGTGTCTTAAAATGTCTTGGCACATTTTTGGTGCATGGAGTCGCAACTTAAGACACGCTCCTTTCCCATGGAGGCACATCCTTTCCTGATAGGCCACGCACCCTTTTCACACAAATTGGAAAAGTGTCTAGAAAGTATCTAAAACACATGATAAATGTGGAACAAGGCATGTTTTGATGCAAATTACAGCAGAATTCTGGCACATTTTGTTGAATAAATCTTCCCCATTGATTGCAATGAAATTATTCACATGTCCATTTTTTTGATGGTTTGTTTTTCTGGACAGAAATCAATAAGGGATAAGTGAAAATGGGTGCCCCACGGATGCAAAACAGCCATGAAAAATTGACCGTTTTGTACGGAATTTCACTGCCTTTTTTTTTTTTTTTTTTTTTAGCACCGCCAAGTGAATCTAGTCGTAGTGTGCAGGATGATATGTTGTGGAGTATGACTGTGATGATCACCTCTTTTTTGCCCTTATTCTGTGGTTAGACTATATGGATTGTTCTTTCTCACCTGTGTCTTCTCTTTAATTTAAAGGAGCCGCTAAAACCTCTGCTGATCTTTATGTTGTGAGAAATAAACTATAATTATGACAAAGTAAAAGCTTTCACTCTTAACTACTCATGGAAAACAGATAAACTTCTATCATAATATACATTATTAGAGGAGCCACAGGTTCAAGGCGGTAACCACATGGCTGTAGGAATGGTACTTGTGAGATCACGTCTTATCAGTGGAGAACAGGAAAATCTGAGACAAGTGCAGTAACCCATTGGGGGAGTAGTAGTGCCTGCAACGGTCATGGTGGCTAGAAACTTGACCAACTGCTCCAGTTCTCCTCCTGGGCTGGTGCAGTGCTGAGGGGACCTGCAGGGTACCTGATGGTGATGGTATTGTTTCCCCCAGGGCACATCCTAGTTGTTGTCTGCCTTCCTGAGCCTGAAGGAGGTTGGAGTGCTCATGATGGTCATGCAGATATAAAACTCTGTAGAGAATAGGTTTGAAGAACAGGGTAACTCACAGTCTTTACTTTAGGTAGAACTAGTTACCACACACCTATTTGGAGCAATGACAACACCTTCACTGCTCCAAGAGCTCATTTGCATATTGACAAAAACAGCGATATCTCAGCAACAGAGGCATTAATTCACAAGGGGAAAACACCATTTTATTCAGGTGACCTTAACTATCTATCTGCATGAATGAATTAATTAATATGCTGAGTTTTGGTGTCACTCCCTTTAAGCATACCTCCCAACCATCCCAGATTCAGCGGGACAGTCCCGGATTCCGGTTCCTGTCCCACTGTCCTGTTCGGCGGGAGGTATGTCCAGAGGACAATGGCTGAATACAGCTCCTGCCTTACCACTGTGCCCTTGTGTGCTCTGGCCCTGTCACTCACATCACGCTTGTTTTTATTATGTTAAACGGGGGGAAAAAGGAGGGGGAACATTAAACTGATGGCAGATGAAGGGTGGACATTATACTAGGGGATGATGAAGAGGGGACATTAAACTGGTGGCAGATGAAGAGGGGACTTTAAACTTGTTGCAGATGAAGGGGGGACATTAGACTGGGGGCAGATGGAGGGGAGGCATTAAACTTGGGACAGATGAAAGGGGACATTAAATTGGGGGTAGATGGAGGGGGGCATTAAACTGGAGACAGCTGAAGGGGGACATTAAACTGGGGACAGATGGAAGGGGGACATGAAACTGGGTGGGAGATGAAGGGTGGACATTAAACGGGGGTGAAGGGGGACATTAAACAGAGGGGGTAGTAGGCGGGGGGACATTAAACTGGGGGCAACTGGAGGACGACATTAAACTGTGGGAGTAGTTTAATGTCATCCTCCAGCTACCCCCACAGTTTAATGTCCCCTTCCAGCTGCCCCAGTTTAATGTCCCCCTCTAGTTTCCCCCAGTTTAAACTGGGGCACCAGGAGAGGGATTTCCTACTGTGGGGCAACTGGAGTGGAACATTATAATGTGGGGGCATATAATGTCAGGGTGACTGTAGGAGTATTATACTGTGTGGGGGCACAAAGAAAAATGGATGTGAATGGGCGTAGTCAACATAGAAGTGGGTGGAGATAAATTTGCCACGGTGCACATAGCGCGCCTCACATTCTGTCCCTCTTTTTATCCTTTGAAAGTTGGGAGGTATGCTTTAAGGCACAAGTTAAATGTAGACCTTTTTGTAATGCTACCTATGTTACTATTCACACAGTTCTTGAAGGCTCATGGCCATGAAAGCATCACAGCCACTCAGTCAGATGCATATCTCTTAAAGGCGTGTCTCATGAAGACAACCCTTGTCCATATTCCAGACAGGAACTGGCGGCCCCTTGTTCAAGTCCCCATTTATGAGCAGCTCCCACTCTTTTGCTTGCATTATATGGATATATTCATCTGAATAACTATGTAATAATACATTTGCAGAAATGTCTAGTCCCTTTAAGGGGCAAGGATGAACTTTTGGTAATTTTGTTACAGTATTAGCATTGTTTTAGGCTGGTGAATAAGTGGTGGCTATTTGCGTAGTAGCCAGCTTTATTAGTATTAGTTTTACCATTGTATAAAGAAAATTGTGGGAAAGGAATGCAGACTGCACCTTGACTCCCCGTCTACTGTGCCTTTAACAGGGCGAATATCAAAGAATTTTAATCTGGGGATACAGACATACATTTGTTATCCCTTCCACCCTCACATCACTTTAACAAATGTAAAATTTTGACTGTCATCATAACAATGCATAGTATACCTCACTCCACCATGGCGGCCTTCACTTTGAACAAAAGCTCCTTTAAATGTACATGTTATGGGGTATTTATATAAATGTATATGTTATAGGATATTTATAAGCCGGAAAAGGACAGAGGGCAGAATTCCAACATATCAAAGAAACGGTGTAACTGGATATATCATGCCTATGTCATGGATTATTACAAGTGCCAGCCCACCTGCAGTTCTAGCTTGTCAAATTCTACAACATTAGTATATTTCATGTACAATATTCACTATACATACTATAATTTATGGTATGTAAGAAAAGTTAGGTCACTTAAAATTTTCAGCATTATTGTGACTTGTGACACTGACTGTACAGTGACAGTGATCTTGGCAATCATTTTTAATTTTTGGGAAAAGCAAAGAAAAAAAAATGAAATATAAAAATACCTCTTAGGTACATGACTGTGCTACAGAATTATACAGAGCCATAAGGCATCCATACAAGTCTATGGGGCACCTGTACTGCACTTTTGGATGTCTTTGTACTGTCCCATGGCCCATTCAACATTATATTACAAAACTCGTCTCCTCGTGAAGCATTGCTTTAGAAGTGAATATTCCCAAAACACTAGGTGCTGTAAATTACAATGCCATACAGTGCACACACATCGTGGCAGACTTATTTAGACTGGCATCTTGTAAACCAGTCTTAAAGGGGTTTTCTGGGCATAAATATTTTAAAAAAAGGTCTGTTAGTGCTATTAATAGGTTAATAAATACACCCGAAAACCTTTAGCAGTGTTTTGAGTGATTTCTGGGTTTCTCTGGGAGTTCCCGGCATCTTCTGTATTTGTTTACATGGGCATCTTCCTGTTCTGTTTTCCTACAACTACTATGATGCCTTGTGCTTCACTCAGAGCTTACACCCTTACCTCCCTTTCTCACTCTCCCTTTCTCACTCATACCCCCTCCTTGTTTCCCTAGCTATCCCACCCACTACTAGCCCTTTCTAACTAACTGAACCCCCCCATCCCATAATACTTACCTGTCTTTCAGGCAGGACCTTCTGGGCAAGGAACGTCACTTCTTCTGGGCTACTGAGCATGCTGGCACCCCAGCCCAGAAGGAAGTGATTTCCCGTCCCAGAATGTCCTAACTGGAAGACAGGTAAGTATGATGGGGTGGGAGAGGGGGTTAGTATAGGTGACGTTCCGTTTCCAAAATATGTGCCTGGGGCGGTCACATGACCGCCCCAGCGATCTAGGTAAATATAGATTTTTGGTACACTAAGTAATTTAGAAGGTAGGGGAGGGGTGTAGCTTATATTAAAAGAGGTCAATTTATCCTGGCCAATCCCTTTAATAAAGGGCCGACAGACGCAAAGCACGTCAGAGGCTATGTCCTCTTCATAAATGAGGCCCATATTTTTGCACCATAATGGAAGTTCTTGACTGGTGTAGATTTCCCGTATAACTCATGCCAGAAGTTATAATAAATATGTCAGTATGAGGCGTCTTCCCCGTTTTGCCAACATTTTCAGAAAGTGAAGAATGAGACACAGAAGTGGGGATTTGTTCCATTTTTGGTGCAAGAAAAGGCCTTGTGCCAAAGATCTGCCACATCACAATTGTGCCAGATACAGTGTTTTATGTGAACTTGACCACCTGGAACTTCAGCTAGTCTTAGACTACACAACTCAGTACCAGTTGTTACAATGAGAAGATTACAGATACCCTTCTGCTGTGTTTTGTGTGAGAACAATGCTGTAACAATGTCCAAGAGAGTGTAAAGGCCATAATTCACTAATAACAGTGCACAACACAAATCACAAGCCCCGTTCTGTATTTAGGCTGTAATTTGCTAAAGAAATCTTTGATCTTTACTTCCACAATGATACCTCCAGCGCATCTACAAATCAATGTCCGCCCATAGTCCCCTGAAGATGTAGCCTGCAAACTCAATCCATGACATTCTGAAAGACATATAATAGATGAGGCTCCTCTTAATTTTAATTTGTAAAGGTAAGGAAGGAAATTGAAAAGGAAGTCTAGCCCAGTAAAGACACCAGTCAAGTCTAGGAGGTTTGTTGCTCAGTTGTTATTGACTATGTGAGCATTTGACTACGTTAGTTGGATACCAGCATTGTATTTGGCTATAACTTGGCTGTACAAATCCTGTTTATCACAACGATTCTTGATCTCCTCCTCTGACCCCATTCGTCAATGAGTTGTATACATCCATAGGATCCCATTTCGCTTCATATTTTTCATCAGTCTCACTATTACTGATATATTCTCCATACCGTTGCCCAAGAGAACCCCACAAGGATGGCAATTTGCCCAGTCCTGGTCCCAGTTATTCTAGCACCAATGCCCATGCCTTGTTTGAAGTCACTCGGAAAGCTTGATTTTCCCATATAAGGCCGGGGATCCACGTTGCGAAAACGCAGCATTTTGACCATGGCGGAAGCACCGCAGCAAAAAACACTACATTTTATGCGACCTGCAAAGTGGGTGGGATTCTGGCTAAGCCCATCCACACACTGCAGAAAAAAATCTATAGCGGAAATGCTGCAATTTCAAAAACGCGAGTGTTTTTGTAAATCCCAGCATGTCAATTATACCTACGGAAATGCTGACGTTTTCCGTATAGGTATAATTGAAGCAGAAAGTCCGCAGAGGAAAACTGTGCGGACTTTCTGTGAAAAACGCTGTAGAAAAAAAAAAGCGATGCGTTTCTACCACGGTCTTTTCCGCAGCATTTTTTTGCAGTGATTTGCTGTGTGTGTCCTTAATGTGGATTAATGCTAACATTGATCCACAGAAAACTTGCTCATTAGATTTTCTTCTGCAATCCAGTGTCACATGTCTAAATTCTATACAGAGAAATTCCAATTGTGAAAGTGCAAGTGCCTATAATAACCAGTAGTATAGGCTTTAACAGATGTGTCTGCCCTTTGCTTTTGTAAATAACGCAAAACTCTTTGTTTCCTCAAAGCTGGTCATCTTATATTTGTGGCTCAGATGTGACGTGAACAGATCCTATAATATATATAAGGGACCAGTTGCACATTTCACATTTGGTATAGGTGCCCTTATTTTGGTCTCTATATACTTTAAAGTCAATTATAATTAATTATATTTTATGTAGTTCTTCATATTTAATGATTTGAAACTATGCCGTGGCAAAATATGCAAAAATAAAGGAAAGGACACATTTAAAATATTACAGAACTTATATTTATGGTACATTTATTAGAGTGTTTTTTTTTTTTTTTATATTGATGACCTATTCACAGGATAAGTCACCAGTACTGGGTTGGTCGCCCAGCTGATCCGACTGACCCCTGCATTGGATTTTACTGTCCCTTTTACTGTATAGTGGTGTGCTGAGGTATTGCAGCTCTGTTTCAGTTAATTGGGGAAGGGCTGGTATTGGACACCCACTGATCAGATACTGATGGCCTATCCTGTGGCTAGGTCATCTGTATAGAAATACCATCTGGGAGCCAGAGAGCCCCTTTAATTCAGTGTCACACACAAGATGGGCATTTAGTGGAGTTGCTTAGAAAGGTCCTTAGTCTAGAGTACCGGTGGTCACTTACAGCGTGAGATCCTTTCCCTACCTATGAAATCAGCAATACTGCCAAACTACAAATGCATCCTTACCTTGGCCTAAAATATCCCGGCCGGGATGGATTGAGATGACCTATTTTAAAAGCATTAAAAAAACCTTTTGTATTACCCAAAAGAGTAACACTAAAGTATTTTCCTTTTAAAGCCTTATGTACACGATCATGCATATGAGGCGGGTCCATGGTAGAACATCACGGGCGGCACATCAATGATGTCCAGGTGCCCCTATGCCTCCACGGACCCATTCATTAACTTCAGTGAGCCTGGACCACAAAACAGACAGGAAAAGGATCTGTCATGAGTTTGGCCCTATACACGGGCCCGTGACTCATGTGTATGGGGCTATAGAATATAATGGGTCTGTGTGCTAGCCGTAACAAACACAGTTAGTCACTGACAATGCACATGTTCATGTAGGCATGAAGCCTAAAACTGGTCATCTTGTGGCAATAATGAGAGCGAAAAACTGAGAGAAAATCACTAGTGTGTCCGCTAACTCTCCAATGTGTGGAACCTGCCAAACAGAACCTCATATCTCAGCTTCCTGGTCCTATGTAATTGTGGAAAACATTTAGGGTATGCAGAGAAGAATGTAAATGATCAGAATCTGAGTAGTGTTACATTTCAGTTCCACTCTTCCTAGAGAACATTAATGACTCTAGAATTTACTATTTTAAGATCTTCAAAGACAGGAGCTAATGGTGCCTTTGTTTAGATAAGCCGCCACCCCATTATTAATATGTCTTTCCTTAATGTAGCACAAGTGTTACATACACCTAGCGGAGCTTGTATAGTATTCAATTCCCATTTAACAACTTACCACTTACCAGTCTGATGGATTTTCATGGTGGGTAATGGAGCTTCACCTCACTAGTACCCACATTTTTAATGGCTGCTGTCATAGTAGATGATGGCCAGCTGTGCTGTCAAGTCACGGAGAGCTTCCTAATCCTGCGATTAGTTTTCACTTACCCAGGGCACAAGGCATATAACACAAAGTATTCCTTTAGTTATGTGTGGTGGTCTTTGATGTTCCACGTATTCTTCTATACAAACATAGCTCTTGTATGACGCTGATGTCTATTATAAACCGATAGCTCTGTACTTGGATCTGCCTGATACTTGGCGTTAGGTGAGAGTTCAGGTCGAGCACTATGATAAATTGGAGACTGTGGTGGTTGAGGCGTTGCTCATGGGAAACAAGTGTGTGTGATCTATAGTATCTAGGAAATGTAAATCTGGATACAAGTTCTTACGATTATAAGAATTACATGCTTCAGATCTTACCGTGTAGATAGTTGTATGTTGGCTTTGGAAAAAGTGAAGCTGAAAGAAAAAGTATTTATAGGATATTTGTAAAAGCAGATATAATATTAATATTACCCAACTGCTGCAATGGATTGAAGTCGGACATTCATGTTGAATATGTCCATTAACTGAAGTGATGGAAAAGGAATTTTTGATGAAATTAAAATGAAGCTGGCCATACACATTAGATTTTAGACTACTGAAGTGGCAGATTTTGGACTGTCTGCTGTTGGTCGGTCATACATAAACCTACTACAGTTCGTCCCATACAGCCAACCATTAACTAAAGTTGGTCAGAATCAATATCTGTTGTGTTGGATTTTTTCTTCCATCTGGCTGCCGTGATCTGTTGTGTATGGACTAGACTGACAGACCTGTGGGAGATTTTTGTATTGTGGACATGTGTTTGCACTACTAACACCCACAAAGTGTCCACAATTTCCTGATTTCATTAGCATTGAATGCCTTTCATCTGTTAATTTTCCAAGTGTTTGGGGTAGTCGCTTGTTGTAAGGTTTGTGGTTGTTCATGTGTTTGGGACAGTTGGCTGTAGGATCACAGTCCATTTCAACTGAGTGGCGGTATAAAATCTAATATGTATGGCCAGCTTTAGCTGTAGCAACCTGTGTCAGACAGATGCTGCCAAGGCAAATAAGATCAAGGGGTGCATCCAAATGGGCATGGATGAACATGATAGGAATATAGCTCTACCACTTTACAAATCACTAGTCAGACCGCCCAGGAAATACTGTGTACAGTTTTGAGCACTAGTGCACAAGAAAGACATATTACAGCTTAAAGGGGTTGTCCAGGAAATACAGATTATTTTCTGGAGGCCGCGGAAGGTGAAAATTAATTTAAAAAAACACTAATTTTTCCCTGGTGCTCCAGTGTCCCAGGCCGCGGTCTAGTCCAGTGGCACCCCAGGGCATGTTCCGGCAGAAGTCCTTGCTGCAGGTGACCGCTGAGGTCAATCACACATATGTCACCTGTGATGTTCCAGATCCTTTCCTTAGGCAGCTGATTGACCTCAGCGGTCACATGCGTTGAGGACTTCTACTGAAACAAGCCCCGAGGACAGACGAGGACTTCCCCAGCCTCCAGAAAAAAATTGTATTTCCTTGCAACCCCTTTAAATTGGGCAATCAAAGTAATAAATAGAATGGGTGGACTACAGCACCCATAAATATTATCCACATTAGAATTGTTAGGGTGACCTAATAATTACAGAATATATAAATGTATCAATGGTCTGCACAGAGATCTCTGCCATGACTATTTATTCCCAGTCCTGTACTGTATGTATAACAAAGGATCTTTTAGTCTAAAGCAAAGAGCATTTCCACACCAACATAGAAAGGTATTCTTTACTGTAAGAGCAATGAGACTATCAAACTCATTGCCAAAGAAAGTCAACATGGTGAATTTACAAGCTTTGGGTACTAGATTTCTGGAGAAGGGTTGTTTTCATGGGTTTATTCTGATTGCCAGATTTGGAATCATTTTTTGCTAAAAGGAGGAAGATTGTCTATTGCCTTATGGGGTTATTGCCTTCTTGTGACTGAAGAGGCTGAACTGAATAGATTTATGTATTTTTACAGCCTTGCAAACTATTACTATGACTTAGGCTGGGTTCACACTTGCATCTGGTTTCTGTTCAGGGATTCCGTTCCCCATTCCGCTTGAAAATTGCGGAGGGAAAAGTCCTGCAAGCAGAGATTTTCTCTCCACATTTTTCGGGTGGAAGCCCGGCGGACCCTATTAATGTCTATGGGGTCCACAGTTTTCTGCAGGTAATTGCTTTTTAAGCGGATTGGGTTTCCGTTTTTCGGGTCCCCAAGTAGACCGGAAGAATGGAGACCCAAATGCAAGTGTGAACCTAGTGTCATCTAGACACAGCTGAGCTGATTATAATTATAAGAGGACTTTTCACCAACTCTTTCCATCCTTCTATAGATGCCGATTCACTTATTCTGGTGCAGTTGGAATTTTTTCTCTAGCCCTCACCATTAATGCGTAATCACTTACTTTTTAGCAAAATCATACTGTCTACTGTCAGGTGGGTGGTCCTGGGCTGAAGCAGACAGACAGGGACCACCCACCTGACAGTGGAGAGCATAATTGTGCTGAAACTAACAGATCCAATGGAAATGAGAATGGAGGGGTCTAGAGTAAAAATACCAACTACATCAAGATCAATGGAAAGGAATCGATTGTAGAATGCGAAGAGTTGATGTGGCTGATGTGGTGAAAGGTCCCCTTTAAGGTAATATACAGAATACGGTTTCTCATTATCAACACTAAAAAAAATTTAGATTGGACTGCACTTGGAAGGGCAATTTTCCAACAGATACAAAGGCTTTGGTCTGGACTCTAAATCATCAGGTTATTCCCAAACAGACAAAAAATAAAACAAAACAAAAAACTCATAAAAAAGCACTTTAAAGATACTTAATTTACACCCTTTATAGTTGGTATTTTACTGGGGAGAAGGAAGATGATTATATGGCATCCAATGTGGAGGTGTTTGGTGTTCAAAGGGAAGGAGTTACTTTCTGGTGAGGAGAAATGTGTTTCATCACCTAGTAGTCAGTGGGAAAGTGTTGCTGACAGTGGCGTAACTAGGAATGGCTGGGCCCCAAGGCAAACATTTTACATGGCCCCCCCCAAACCGCTGCTCCTAGACCGCCCCCTCCAACCCCCCCCAAAAAACGCATTCCTGTGCACACTATTATGCGCCATAGTGATCCCTGCACACAGTATTATGCCCCATAGTGGCCCCTGCACACAGTATTATGCCCCATAGTGGCCCCTGCACGCAGTATTATGCCCCATAGTGGCTCCTGCACACAGTATTATGTCCCATAGCGACCCCTTGACATAGTGGTCCACCCATGAACATTGTGGACCACCCATGAACAATTAGTATACTCTGGGGTCTTTTCAGACCCCAGAGCATAATGATTAGAGACCCAGGGGAGGATAGAAACATAGAAAAACAATGCTACTTACCTGTTCCTCGCTCCGATCCACTCCCTGCTACTTCGGCCTTCTTCAATGTTGGACCAGCATCACGTGATCCGGGCCGGCGTCGCAATGCAAAATGACATCGGCTGACGTCTGGAGAAGTGTAGGAGAGGTAAGTACATTGTATTTTATGTTCCTTCACCTCCCCTGGGCCTCCGATTATTATACTGAAAAGACTCCGGAGTATAATGATAGCAGTGATTGTGGGGTTCAGCCCGCGGCCTTACCAACCAATCCCCGCTACTGCTCATAGTCACCTCCGCAGAATGGGAAGCGCAGGCGGCCGTGAGCAGGACCCCAGGGATCGATAAGTATATAGGGCCCGTTACCTGCTGGGGTTACTCCAGCTGGTAACGGCCTATTAAAAAAAAAAAAAAAAAAATCATTGGGGGCCCGTGGGGTCCCATAGTGTCCCGGGCCCTGTGGCAGCCACTACCGCTGCTACCCCAGTAGTTTCCCCCCTGGTTGCTGATGTTTGGTAGTAAAGGTGGAGAGGTAATAAAGGTGGAAGGTTAGGTAGATAGACTAGCAGGTGCCCAAGGTTGAGGGAATGAACACGGATAAAATCATGTCCAACCATTTACGGGAAGGGAGATCTGGTATTTATACTTTAGCAGGACTCCACCGACTGGATGACATGATACAACAAGCAGATTAAGCAAGGTAGTCTCATGGGTGTTCTCATGGAAACTTTAATGCATGGTCTCCTGGAAAGACACTCTAAGTGTTCTTGCTTTATGGAAGCATTAAAAACAGCATTAAAAGACATTAATCATACAACTAGAAGCTGCTCCATTGTGTGGGGTCCACTAAGAGTATACCCAGTGACATTTTGCGTGCTGGTTTGCTTCTTCACATTGAAACATGAAATCCTGTAATTCATACATAATGGTGGTTTGTGATGACAATGGAGTTGACCTTTTATTTGCTGCCATGTCATTGGTTGTTTCTAAAGTGGAATGTACAGTAAAAGGCAGAGAAATCAGACCCTCTGCCAAGTGTATTTACTGAGGGCTAAGTCATCCTACTAATGTATTTACCTACTCCACCGCTGGATGTTGTCTCACTGGTTCCATGTAAGGCAGGTATTAGGATTATAAGCAGCTGTGACTTTTTAAAATACATTATTGTCATGTCCTGTGTTTTCTTTAGAGTGGTTATATATTTTTTTTTTTCCCCAGTGTCAATCTCCAGTGTCCTTGAGGCCTGCTCACATTCGCCCGGAGACTCTGAGACACTTTGTATCCTTCCCCTGACAACTGTTGACAATCTTTGTTTCAGATCATTTGGGTTGTTTGGGGCCCATGTGCCACTCTTCAGGGAGATTCAAATAGGAGAACAACTTGCAATTGGCCACCTTAAATACCTTTTCTCATGATTGGTACACCTGGGAGTTCAAGGCCGGTGGGGTTACAAAACCAATTTTGTGCTTCAGGAAGTTCAGTAAAAGGGGGGGGGGGGGGGTAGGGGGGGGGGGGGGCCCCCGGGCCCCGGGCCAGACTCATAATAGAAATATGGACAATGACATAAAAGACATTCTTCATGTATTGCTACTGGACTACATAGCATTTCCAAATTATACATATTCACATATCATAGTCCTGGGCTCATTTGTAATGTCATCTGTTATACTGGCTTTAACTGGGAAATTTCCTTAAAGGGTATGTCCAAGATCATATACAGATGGGCGCTCCTTAGGATAGGTTATCAAGATCATATCGATGAAGCTCTGACATCTGGTATCCCCACGAACAGCTCCATTCACTGTATAGTGGCCCCCTGTTCTGGCTCCTTACACTGCATACTACATAGCCACTACACAGTGTACAGAGCGACTGTTTGGGATACAGCCAAAAGGCTAGGTAAGAAATGATACATCTGTACAGAAGTAAATGACATGCAAGGTTTGCCAATGTCCTGCATGGGAAATATCCATGTTAATGTTGCACATTCTTCAGATATGATAAAAGAGGGCTGTCCGGGACAGACCATCTTAGCACATGACGTGGGTGCACCTCTCAGGGGTTAACTCACTCAACTCACTCAATTTTGTACTCACCCTTCATGCAGCCTGCAAATTGAGCGTAAATCACATCCCAACATAGTTCATGCACCCAGATACATCTAGCCACCACCTATCACATTCAAGATAGATAGGAACACGCTTACCACTCCCAGCAGTCAGACAGCAAAAAACCCTTTGAGGCCAGGGGCCAACATGGCGTAAACGCTGCAGTTTGGCCACGGTGGAAACGCTGCAGAGAAAAATGCAGTGTTTTAAAGTCTCTAGCAAATTCCATCCACACATTGTGGAAAAATACACACAGCGAACATGCTACGATTTCCAAAACCGGTTTTGGAAAACGCAGCATGTCAGTTATACCTATGGAAACTCTGGCAGTTTCCCTATAAGTACACTGGAAGAAGAAAGTCTGCAGAGGAAACCTCTGCAGACTTTCTGAGAAAAGCGCTGCAGTAAAAACCACAATGCGTTGCTGCTGCGGTTTTTCCCGCAGAGCTTTTTGCTGCAGCCTGTTACGTGGGGCCTTAGCCTAAAAAGGAAATGGATCCATAGAGCCTACCCGGACCACCATTAAAGTGAATGTTTTAATATGAAAAGGTTCAGCTCTTACATAGACAACCAAAATAGTTGTAAAATATGAAGGTGAAAAAACAGAAAAACCTCATAAATTTCAGTCCTTCTGATTCAAGTTTATTTTGATTAACAATTTTTGCAATGATAGGCCCTGGCTCATGTTCCAGAACAGTGCCCTCTATTCATGATTTCCATCTAGTTCAGATGTTTCTTTGTCAGGGCACCCTCCTTTATGAGGTGAGGGTTGAAGTGTTTCTTCTTTGTCATCTGGACACAGGGAAAGCTGGGTTCCCCCTGACCTCTTTCCCCCTTTTGTCCAGTTTCGCAGTCTCGCAGTTTATAAAACCCTCTATTATGGCAGGGCTGACTTTCTGTGGTAACAGCCGTGTTAAAGCCATAAACCTTATATGTGTTGTAAGTTTGCAAAAATCAAAAGAGAGCACCAATCACATACTTAAGGTCACAGGTGACAAAACCACAGGAGTCCTCCTGTGACTACAGAAAGATAACAATATCCTAATTCTGATTAAATGATATACCACATATGCACACATCAACAATATCATTCACTGACAGTAAGAGCTTCATTACAAGGGCCATAAAAAGTTTGCGCTCCCTTGTTGGCTTCTATTTTAACAAAGGGTATAGCTATTGGTTATAATAAATGTTGCCTGTCAGCATGGCTATTAGCAATAGTAAGGAGGTGTGAATGATCAGTGTAAAAAAGATGGCAGTGCCAGATATGTAATATAAAATAATGAGCTCATGAACAGGACCTATACCTGCTTTATTTTACTGTTAACCTTACAAGACGGAGGTCACCCCCTCCCCATTTCATGAAATGGAGGATTATTTGTGATGAATTCACACTAGGGTTCATGCACACAACCATTTGTATCGTCAGTGTTCTGTCTGTTTTTTTTGTTTTTTTTTTTTACACATAGAATTTTGATCCATTTAGGCTAAAGCCCCACGTTGCGGAAACGCAGCTTTTTTGTTGCAGATTTTGCTGCGGTTTTTTGAACCAAAGCCAAAAATGGCTACAAAAGTGAATATCTAGGAACCGCTTGGCTCTAAAAATCACAGCAAAATCTGCAACAAAAAAAGCTGCATTTCTACAACTTTAGCCTTAAGGCATTGCACACAATTTTTTTTTTTCGGATCGGATCTGTGCGTCTGTTCAGTTTTTATAGAGCATGTCCTATTGTTTTTCTCTCAGGCCTTTGCCCATTGAAGTCTATTGGATCATCCATTTTCCATGGACGCACAGATCTGTGAAAAATGAATTTAGAAAAGATGAAACTCGGACATTAAAATTCAATGCTCAGATCTGTTTTTCACTGATGTAAAACTGAAACAGATGTGTGAATGAAGCCTTACACAATGGAAAGTAGAGGGCGCAGTGTATTAGAGATTTATTTCGAGAAGCTGTGATAATAGGCACTGAGTGTATTTTTATCACTTGCAGAAGTGCACACATATGGTACAATATTCATGATGGCAGCTGCTGTCGATAGTCATCTTTTTGGCAGACGGGATCATATGCATACTTCAGCTTTGTTTCTTACGCTATATATAAAAACATACTACAGAGCAGTAGAAATGTATATAGATCACTCATGAGGAGGGTTCTCATCACTATACATCACAGCTTCAAACCGAAGCCATAGTCTACAGTAGAATAGTTAACCGCACTCCTATGTAACGCTCATCATTTGTGCTGTAAATCATGCATGTCAAATATGATCAGCCCAGAAACCCAGGTCATGTCAGGCATTCTAGCTACGCCAGCAGATGAAGTGGTGAAAGGAGCCAAGGGGAACTATAGTACCTAATATACCTCCTCCTTTTAGCCTTTCTTTCAGATTTTTTAAGGGGCTGTACTGTACATGAGTACAAAAACATGGATACTTTCTTCCCAAAATAGCATCACATCTGTCCATTGGTTGTGTTCGGTATTGCAGCTCAATACTTTAAGACTAAGGCCCCATGTGGTGGGTCTGCTGCAGAAATCCAGTAGCAAACCTGCCCATGGCAAAAGCCAACCGAAAACTTTGGGTTTAGTCAAGAGGAGGCTGTCAATCACTGATCGAAGCACCCCTTAGGCTTTATAGCAAAGATAGAGCAGAGACTTCAATGAATCTTTGACAGGTAATACTGAATCTTATCTCACAAAACTATATATCAATCTGTCCTTTTGCTCCTGCTCTATGGCGTGATGTCTGCAGACTGCACTGCATTTTCCTAGTGACGGGTTCCCTTTACATCCCATTGACTTTTCTTCTGCTGTATTTCTCAATGGCTAACCTGCTGCAAGTATGCAACGTGGGGTCATGGAGTTGAACTGCAATACCAGACATATTCCATGGACAGTTTTATTGTTTGTTGTGTTTTGTTTTTTTTTTTTTTTTTTTTTTTAAAGCAGCCATGTTTTTGTGATCCAGAACATCCCCTTAAGGCTGAGGCCCCACGTTGCGGAAACGCAGCTTTTTTTTGTTGCAAATCTTGCTGCAGTTTTTGAGCCAAAGACAGGAGTGGATTGAGCAGAAGGGAGAAGTATAAGAATTTCCTATATATTTTTCATTCCTTTTGTAGCCAAAAAAGCTGCGTGGGGCCTTAGCCTTAAAGTGAACCTGTCAGGGCAATTTGGGACAGTAAACTACCTACAGGTCCTTATGGACCAAGGGTTTAATGTCTGTTATAACGCAATCCATGGTCGCATTAGAAATAAAAAAGTTTTATATTCACTTATTGGCTGTACTCCCTGCGCCGGAGCAGTTCTTCAATAAAGCCAGAGGAGTACACCTTGGCTTCCGGCATGCAACAGGAGCACCAGAGATGAGTCTGATGAGACTCATTGGACTCATTTCTAGGCAGGCATAAAGCTTTTTTATTTTTATAGTGTCGCGGATTGCATTATAATAGGGCTATAATTTGGAACACCAAACTCCCGGTCCATAAGGAAATGTGGGTGGTTTAGTGTCCCAAATCGCTTTGACAGGTTCCCTTTAAGAAAACTTAGATTCTAAAACCATGAACCTCCAGTTCAGGAAACAACAATCCCATCATATCTTGTCATATCTCCTGCGCCAGTGGGGATGTGCCTAATTTATGAGGAGGCGCATCCTCTGTAGTAACAGTGCACATGTATTGAAATTTATGCCATCACTGGCAAAGATTTTAGGCATCATTTATGCCAATTTTCTGGCATAAATGAGGATAGATCTGGTGTCTTCTTGGAAAGTGGCAAGGGTGGAGTTAAACCATCAGTTGTCAATTTCTGTTGCAGCTGTCACAAAAGTCGCAAAACTAAATAGGATTTTAGGGTAATATATTGTTAGTTGTTGGGCAACAATACAACAACTTGGCCCACCAGAGGTAATTATTTTGATATCTACCCTCCATCTATGCAGAACATGTCCATTTTAATGCAGTTTGATTTGCTATAAAGTGCTTGTTCATGCTAAGCATACATGTCAAGGCTTCATTGCGTTAAGCCTGAGAAGAAAGCAAATCAAAAAGTGGCTTAAAAAATGGATGTTAAAGGGGTTATCCAGGGGTATAATAAAGCCAACCAGTTCATTCCCTGCACTGGATGAGCTTTATTACTAATATTTGGTCAGGTTCCCAGGGCTCTGAAATTTTTGCAGACCACAACAGGATGCCAGAACTATATGAGCGTTGCCTCCCCTATAGACAACGGTGTAGCTATAGGGGGTGCAGAGGTAGCAATTGCTACCAGGCCTTGGACCCTGAGTGGACCCAGAGGCCTCTCTACAACGTAAGAAGACACCAGTATTATAGATAGCATATGGTAATTGGGGACCCCATTACAGATTTTGCACTGGGGCCCAGGAGCTTCCAGTTACGCCTCTGCCTGCAGACTTCTCTACTTGGGTTGCTGGTCCTATGAGTAGAATGGAGCCAGTCATGTGACTGAGTTAGGCAAGAGAGGCAGAGGAATCCGCGTTCTATCCTCTCCAACTTCGTACTACAACCCTTTAATGGTGTATCAAATGGATCACAAAAAATAAAAATAAAAAATAAAATGCATATCCCCAACAATATAATCTGTGCAAAATTTCTGCATAAGGTCATTGAGGTAATTGTTCTTCATTATTTTCCCAAGATGTGTTAAACTAAAGGACGCGCTCCAGAAAGATACTTTAGGTAAATATAATGTTGTGAAATTGTTTCATATACACTGGAAGCTTTATGTTAGTTATAAGCCAGAGGGTTACAAGTATCTAAAGGTTTTCTCCTGTTCCGAATAACCTGATTCTAATGAGAAGAGAAACCAAATCTTCTGGGCCCAGTGCAATATCTGTAACATGAGTCCTACACGTACATGTGTCATTTATGATACTGGGGTCTTTGAGCCCCCCTCATCCATAAGGCCTAGAGAGCGATTGCTATCAATAGTTACATCCCTGATTTTAATCACTTGTTTTTAGCCTTTTTTAATTCATGCAACAAATATGCCAACATTTTTTGTAAACCATACATTAAATGCCACCTGTCCCAAGCAACCCCCTTTACCACCAAACTGGCAATGCTACAGTTCTGCATATCCGAGGACAGAAGAAGAATCACAACAGGACATACTGTAAGTGCCACTTAAAAGGGATCACTCATATTAACCCAGCCCCACAGATACATAGGTTAGGGTCAACGGTGTTTTACCCTTGGGAATCGGTACCTCTGCTGCTGAGATATCGCTGCTTTTGTCGAGATGCCAATCAGTTCTTTGGAACAAGAGTATTGCCTCTTACCTCAATAACAAATATTTCGGCAAAAGAAGCATTGATTCAATGGGAAAACACCTTTTGATTGAGGTGACTCTAACCTATGTATCTGAAGAGCTGGGTTGATATTCAGAGTTTTAGTGACAGACTCCCCTTATATATGATGTTTGCTTTGAGTTATCTAAGGTATCATATTGAAAAACTAAGCCCATACCATAGCTCCTTTTCTCTGAGGCTGATGACAATGACTAAGTATAACTCTGAAAATCAATTATATGTTTACAAGTTTGCACAGAATCGTCCAGTGACTAATATAAGAAGCAATAAAGGACAGCGCCACCTTTAGGGAATCCATGATTCTTCTGTTCCAATAATGTTTATTAATTCTAAACATATAAAAAGTTTCAATAACAGTAACAAAATATAATTGTAAAACCAATCGAGAATCCAATATAATGGTAATAGAGGAGGGAGAAAAAAAAGAGGAAAAATTAAAACAAAAAGAACACTAATTGGTAAACCAGTCTGTTGAACTGTGAATATCACCAATGAGGAAATAATAAAAGACTGAAAGGTTATCAACCTAAATATATCTCTGTCTCCAGGTTATAAGGAGAGACACTGACCAGCGTAGCCAGTCTTCCTGGAACTTATTAAACCTTTGCTGGCTATATACAAATGTGTATTTGTAATGGTTATTGTTACTGAGACTTCTAGTAATATTTGCTAAAGAGGGGATGTTAGGGGTTGTCCAACGTCTTGTCCATTCGCATTTTGTTTTTGACATATGTTCAGCGTTTACATGAGGAAAGCTCCCAATGTACATGCTAAATATGTGCATTGGCTTAAATTGGCAGAGCGAGACCAAAAGAGTGGAGATACAGCAAAAAAATATAGGATGGAATAGCATAGTGGACTACGCTATTCCATTCTGTAGGGTACATTAAACACATAGTATCCATTTAATGGAAGCTATATTACCTATGAGTGATGGATGCCACTGTATGGTATCGGTCATCAGCCTACAGTAAACAGTGACCTTGGGGGGCTCTAATGACATTATTATCCATATAAGGACAGTTATCACTGAAGCTTTACGATGAGAGAAATCAGTGGAAGTCTGGTCTTCAATAAAATGGCCACCGACAGAGTACATCCTGTCCTGGTTCCATGCTCTTGAAGGCTCCTGGTGTCTCCCCTCTGTTGAGGAGCTTGAGAGAAAGATCAGGAGCAGGATGTCACCCTGCCAGAACCAAGATACTCTCCGACATGAACATCAACCTCATGATGAGAGGGGTAGTGGCTATGAAGTGGGATATCTATGAAGTGTGATACATTGCAACCTTCCATCTGAGGTATACGTTGAAAGCACTCCTAATGTATACCTACAACAAAAGGTACATGAGATGTGAGCCCAGCCTTACAATGACTTGTTATTGAACAGCTGACCATAAATTGAGTTATTATATCCAACAACAGCAATAAAAAAATATTACATGAAATTTAAACACATTCTCAAAGCCCTTTAAATGGTTAACTATAATTGTAACTTGTTTGGTTCCAAGTGATGTAACAATAACTGACCACTGTGAATAAATAAGTGGTAAAACTATTACCATTCCTCTTGAAAGCTATAAATTCTTCCTTTTACTGAGGATCACCCACATGGTAATGTGTAATTTTTCAAACAATCTATGATTCAATGATGAAGCTTTCATATAAATTCCTTGTATCGAAAGTGATGAGTCAGTGAACTAGGTTAAAATCGGACACCTCACAAAGACAAAAAAAACAAACACCGAGGGGCACATAGCGTGTGTTAAATTCAGACAAATTAAACCCAGATAGCGGGTATTCAGATATGCTATTAATTGACCAGTTGGCCTCTCACCTTGGGGTGTTGTGAATTTGTGAATAGCTGGTCACAGTGTTACCTTGGTCGGGTGTCAGGCTAGATGGCGGCTTCGGTGAGAGTGGATGTTCTGTGCAGGGCAAGCAGAAGAACCTATTTTTGATACTCTGTTTTGGATAATAATCTACTTTGGCCAATTTTTTTTGGAGAATACGGACTGTTCCCTTCTTTTTTATTTTGAATGTCAAACATTTATCTCCATTTGCAATAGTTTAAAATTGGACATTCTAGCCACTACTTATCTCAAACCTTCAGTTTTACACAATAGGGCAGATTTACTAATCTTGTCTAATAGCTAAACAGTGAAAACTTAGACTAGACAGTCTTAAACTGTACCCAATTTATCACAGTGGTTGATGTTGGATTAAAAATTTGGTACATCTGTAGACTGGCTAGTCTACAACAAGTTTCTAACACCTATTAGCTTTATCTTGAAAATGCGCAAAAAGTTTGGTGCACTGTGGTGCACCTTAAAGGGAGTCTGTCACTATGGTGAAATATATTAAAACAGCAACACTGTTAGATGGGTCAGGTTTACCTGAATGTAATGCCTTTTCCCCTTGAAAATTGGTGTTTCCATTGTTAAGATATTCATTTTTTTCACTTTATGCAAATGAGCAGTCCAGAGAACCAAGAGTGACTCTATTGCACCAAACTGCTATGCTCCACCATGCTCTAACACAGTGATGGCAAACCTTTTAGAGACCGAGTGCCCAAACTGCAACCCAAAACCACTAAATTATCGCAAAGTGCCAATACGGCAATTTAACTCTAAATTAATCAGGATCTGTTTTATAGTGACAATGCAATGTTATTACAGCCTGTAATATCATCACATGTCTGCTATAAAACAGATATTGTGTGATATAAATAGTGAAGAACTGACCCTTCTGTCTAGGCAGTTGGGTTGGTTCAGCCCCTTTAATCTTGTGCCTTTTGGCTTTGAGTTTGGGGACAGTTTCGGAGGACCCATTCTCTTTTGAGATGGGTTTTGCGATAGACCGCATCCTTTGCACGTTTTTTTCAGTGGCACCCGTCACTTTTTTGGCATGCACTGGTGTTTTCGTTGGCACAGCTTTGAGACCTAAAAATAAATAAATAAATAAATAAATAAATAAATAGTGAAGGGCCCACACACAGTACAATGCGCTCCACAGTGACCCCCAGACAGTACAGTTCGCACCAAAGTGGCCCCCAGACAGTATTATATGCTCCAGAGTGGCCCCCACACAGTATTATATGCTCCAGAGTGGCCCCCACACAGTATTATATGCTCCAGAGTGGCTCCCATACAGTATTATATGCCCACAGTGGCTCCCACACAGTAATATATGCTCCACAGTTGCCCTTGCACAGTATTATATGTTCCACAGAGGCCCCCACAAAGTATTATACTCCACAGTGGGCCCCCACACAGTATTATATGCTCCACAGTGGGCCCCCACACAGTAGTTTATGCTACTTACCCAGTATGGCTGTAGTCCCACGAAGAGCGTCCTCCTTCTTCTTCTGATCGCAGGCGCTGATGACTTACGTCATCGCGCCTGCATCGGGGCAGAGGTTACACTCTGCAGTCAGTGTAAGCCGCGATTGCTGAAAGAAGTGATCGCGCACTAACGGGGAATCCTGTACCAGATTCCCCGTTAGTGAGCGGTCATGGCAACGGCGCCCATACTAACTGAGAGGGCTCTGTGTACCCTCTCTGGCATGCATGCCATAGGTTCGCCATTGCGGTTCTGACACATCGGTGCGACGTGAGAACACAGGGTCAGGCATGATTTTGGCATAACTCACTAGCCCTGTCTCTCAAAGAAGGGACAAAGGAAGGAGGGCACATTAGAGCAGTGTGGGGTGTATCAGGTTGGATAAAATATCTTTGCAACGGAGGCAGAAATTTTCATGGAGAAAAATGCGATACATTCTGGTGAGCCTGACCTATGTAACTGTGTTGCTGGTTCAATATTCTTCACCCTGATTACATACTCCCTTTAAGCCCTGTCCCATTTTGAAACCCCCCACTAAGCCACTCCCCGTTGTCTGGCAAGACAAAGCAAGTGTCTAAACAGTTAATAAATGTGATGTAAGGCATGTACAATAGTTTTTTTTTGTTATTGCAAATTGTTCCAGAATTCTGACAAATTTTCTTTAGCAAATCTCCCTCATAGAATATAGTGAAACAATCTAGTCCCATCCAACGTGACCATGCACCAATAAATGTCTATCAACAGATCAATGAACCAAATCACAACTATCTGCAGTTCTGGACCCTATGCTATTACAAACCCTAATACAGGTCTACTTATTTTCCAAAAATGCACTGACTGATTTCAGTTCCACTCACTTGAATTTGGATAGCTGTAATACCAGATACAACCCATAGACAAGAGTAGCGCTGTTTCTGGAAAAAAAAACAAACAAACCTTTTTTTTTCTTAACCCCTTTTAAAAACAGCCCTTAACATTTAGTCTTCCCATTATAGGCCTAGCATTCTAGGACACACTACCTGTAAAACACGAATCCTGACTTTGTGCCTTGATATCAATTTTAAGACACAATGGGGACCTGTGTCCTTCTTCACATAGCTGTCTTTGTATAAATAGAAAAACTGAAAACATGATTGTTCTAATTAAGAAAAGAAGGATTACCCTTGATATTCAAGAGCGGGTTCCTGCACCAATTTTAACTAGCGTGCTACGGAGCACCATGGGAAAGTTCCCAACTCACTGAGCTGAAAAGCTGCTCGGATGCTCAGGGGAAACTCATCTCTGAGAAATTAGAGGAAGCACCAAAGCCAGAAATAAGCAATTAAAAAACCTTTCTACTGGAAAACAATGTAACAGATTAAATGTAAAATGAGACCACAACATGACGGACCTGACCCCGTGTGCTGTCTATTAGCGAACACCTCCACCCAGATAGTGCTTCCACCTACGTTAATATGGACGTAATATGACATATATGTATAAGTATAGGGTGAATAGTCTTTACTTTTATTCCGGACCAAAATGGCTTGCATGGAAAACTGGTCCAGCATATGGTGAAGGACAACTATATCTGCCTTTACAAGGGGTAAACCTTATGTTCCTTTCTTTCCCATATATTCATGAGATGGCTTATTTGTTGGCATTATTGCTATGGCTAGGGGTGGATTCGGCATTTCTGGGGCACCAAGTAAAATTATGTCTAAAAGCGCTCCCTTAGTGCCCCCACACACATTATGCTGCAGCACACAGAGTATAACACCCCCTTAGTACCAGGACATCATGTGCGGGAGTATGTTGAGTTGAATATAAAATGCCAGGATTGAGGAGAAGTGAGTATTAACTACTATTAGATGTTACCTATTGAAGTAATTCAATAAGTAATGGCCAATTAAAACAAACTAACAAACAAATCGCTGCATGGTGAGGGGTCAGTGGGGGCTCCTCTTGATCTCTGGGGCATTATGCTGCCACTTGGGTTTCATGGTGGATAACACTGCTTCTGGCTATGCTATGATATTGCATGTATATATAAGTATACTCTGTATTGCCTTGTGTATATAACCAGTATCTGCTGCAGGATTTTCATGAGGCTGTTGGGTACGCAGTGGAAACACCCATCTCCATTACATTGGTTGACAGTGGGGATCATTTGTGATGGTTAGAGGAGGTTGCTGAGGATGGCATGAACCCAGAAGATGCCTGGCTGCTGATTTTCTGATGCAGGTATACCACTCATTGCCTCCCACTAAGCCAGCCAATTCACTTTGCTCTGTACTGATGAAGGACAACAATCCGGAAACAGCGCTGTATGCAGATAAGTGAAATTGGCTTGGCTAAAATCCCTTTTGCTGTCTCAAGGCTCGGTGAGTCAAAAGCAAATTGAGGATCTGTTACATCCAACAGAGGGCGCATGAGCTCCCCAGCTCCTTTCCCATAATGCCTTGTGATATGCAGGTATACCACATCACAATGCAAAAGAGGAGAGCTAAGAGAATGGATATAAAGTTGAGTTCATGGTCCCATTGGGTGTTTGCATGATTTATCTCATGTTTGCATGGTTTGCCCCATGTATGCTGACCAGGGTCCACTATCACCCCTGTCAGTGTTGTGAGAGATTAGTGACTGCTTGCAGATAAAACACCGGTGACATGGAGAGAGTGACACTAGGCCTGCAGTGATGTGGGTTGTTCATGTATGTTTGGAGACCAACTCAAGTGGTGTACCTTAAGAGGTTGTCTATCTAGGTCTGTGGAGTGTCACAGAAGAGAACAGGGAACACTCAGAACTTGACTTCACATGCTATAGTTCCATGGGTCATGGCTAAGATTGTTCAGTAGGACTTCTAATTAGGTTAATTATCTTGTTACAGATGGGCGAACCTTACAAGATTCACTCAGTCCAAACAGGATTTGATATTATAATACTCTAAGGTCGCTTCACACCTCAGAGTATAATAAGTGGAGGCCCAAGGGAAGTGCAGAAGTATAATAAACATACTCATACTCACCTTCCCTCACCTCTTCTGGATTCCTTCATGGGTTTGGAGAGACCCCAAAGCATAATATTGATTCATGGGTGCAAACCTCAAAAATATTACCGAGGTTCTTGTACTACAGACCCCAGAGTATAATAATTTCAGTTCACAGGTGATGAACCCCCAAAGTTTCAGGTTTGAGTCAAACCTGAAACTTTTAGAAAATGTGGGTCTCATCTGTTTCAATCCAAACAGGTTTGCTCATCTCTAGACATTATATTGCATGCTAGGGCTTATGCACATGACTGTATATAACTTCACACAGCCCTCGAGCATAGACAGATGTACTGTAATATTTCAATAACAGAAGTGTGTGAGAGCATTGTTTCTAGCGAAGAATATGTTGCCACAAGGCACTATACAGTAGCCCATACAGTTCCTACAACTCCAAAGTGTGGAGCCACGGGGGTCCTCAGTACAGAGTGCATGCACATAACCCTGCCACGAACATACAGTATAAACATAAGTAACCTATGAATATAGTTGTTGTGATGCAAAATTTGTGAACCCAATATTACCGTGTTCTTATAAATTGCCAGGATAAGTCAACAATAGAGCTTTAGTGAATGGTATGTTCTCTTAATCTTGAGCGTTTGGTGTGGGATGACATTTATAGATATATACAAATCTCAATTTACGTAAGTAAAAAACACCCACTAAAAGCGTTTTCTTGCTACTGGAATTGAACTAGTAAACATTACTAGAACCTGCGGGCCGGGAGAGGGGCTCACACGTCAATGGTTTCATTGAATTGATGTGCTTATACTGGGTGCCAGCTCTCGATGATATGCCAAAAAGATGACACAAGATTTCTAGTAAACTGTAAGCAATGATGATCTTAATCCAGGCCTCATTTGTTTACAATAGTCATAGGTGTGGGCATACCACATGGGTATATAGAGGGGTCCATTAGATAAGGGGTCACCTTAAAACCAGCCAGTAGATTGTATGTAAGGTACAGAGAAGATGATTTTGATGACTTCCAATTACCAATGGCTGGTTAGGGAGACATAATGAGGACACCGTGTGCTGGGCCTTTTACAAACAAGAATCCTATATATTTTTTCTACACTGGGCCCTTCTGCTATCTATGTCTACTCATCAATGGCACTAATAATATTGGCTTGGAAATGACCATTGTCTGGATGACTAGCACACTGAAAAACTGTGTGAGCAGAAGAAGGTCCGTGAGATTAGCACTATTGAATAAGGTTAAAAAGATTCTCCAAGGGAAACAATTATATGTAATACTATTGTTAAATGGTCTATCAGGCCCTGAGGCAATTTTTTTCCTCAGGATAAGCCATCTGCATCTGATTGGTCAGTATCTCAGTACGGTGCTTCAGTACTGCAGCTGTTCTCCTATTGAAGTAAACAGAAGCAGAACTACTTCACCCTTAAACCACTGCTATACAGCAGGGTAACGCTGGCGCTTTTCACTCACCAGTGTACCATTACCATCTCTTCCAGCATACTCAGCCACTGGCTTACCTCTGGTTCACACTGTGCAGTTCCTGACTGTTCATGCTGCTGTGTATTTCCTCCTGCTGCTCCTGGTCCAGCCCATAGGCCAGGCGCTCCCTCCCTATCAGCAACTTGAGATTTTAACATGCACACTTGGACTCCCAGAATACTCAGGTCTATTTATACCTGCTTAGTCCTCTGTACTGGGCCTGAGCAACATAGGTTCTTAGCAAATTCCTGAGAGAGCCAACAGTTATGGCTACTATTCAGGTACGTCTTCCATGATAAGTACTCTTTACATAGACAAATTATGTAGGTGCTGGCATGTTAGAAAGTTTGGTCATTCAAAACAGTGAATTTCAGTCACAAAATTATTTTTCTCTAAACAACCTAAAGCCGAATATGCCATCTATTTTGGGCTGTATCTCTCATTTATTAAACATTCCACTGACCCATTTTTTTTTTTTTTTTTTTTGTTCCAAATATTTTGCAGGGCTATATACAGATTTTCATCTCCCAGTGGGGCTCCCAATCTAGTTTCTCAATCTCTATATTCACAGATCTTGGGCACTAGGAAGATTGTAGATCTAAACGTGACCATACATATAAGGTTACAATTTCAGCCAATTGACCAAAGATCTGATGTGTATGTCAGCCATCCAACTTAGAAAGAGATGTACTCAGAAGGAAAGATCGGGCATTTTGGATTTCCTGATAGTGCCCAATACTGTTTCCACAAGAGATAAAACTTATTACCTTCTCCCTGATAATGAAGTTATCCACAATAATGTATATATCGCTGGGTTCCCCCTGCTAGGAAACTCACAATCATCAGAATGGGGATCCCAATCCCCCATTACAGATGAGTTTGAATGGAGCCATGGTCATACATATGGCCTGACACTCCTGAGTACATGGCTTGCCTATCTTTGTCATTTAATGGAGCAATAATTCACATGTATGACCACCACACCATTCAAACGTCTCATAAATGAGGACTTGGGACCCCTCATTCTAGTGATCAGTGGGACCCCAGGCAGTCATACATTTGTCACCTATCCTGTGGATCGTTCATATATAATTTTTTTGGGCTTGCACTCCCAAGCATGCATGTTTAGTAATAATTGTTGACCACGTATGCCGTAGTCTTTAAGAAATGTTGCTTCATTCTAATAATAGAATAATATAGAATATTTGGAATTTCCTTTCAATCCTTAGAGAAATGTACTCACTGTATACATTACGGGTATCCAGATTCACAATGTAATAAACTCATTTTCCATATTTCAGATATTTATGGAAAGGATACACATTTCATGCCTCTTCCCTTACAATTATAATATCGTACAATTACAATACCTAGCTGACTAATTTTACAGGTAATATTAGGACTAAGTGTCCTTAAATGAACTTGGCACAACAAGTTGGGGCTGGTCTGAAATACAATAAGCGGCATGCACTGCAGGCCGGAAAAATAAAGAAAAAGCCCATGACAGGCATCTGTCATTTTGGGGCTATGTTTAATGAAAGACATTTGAAATCTCCAAATTGACCACGTCAACGATGTGTTGGTCAACATTGAGAGAATAATGATGGCCTCCGGTGACTAAATACCACAGGAATGTGTCAAGGTTTTTACTTCCACTGCCCTGACTAGGTAATAACTTGTTAAGTGGGGATGTTCTTGATGGAAAAGGTAGATTAACAGAGTGAGTCAATGAGAAAAATGTAGGAGGTCATGTTTCACTAAGATCGAAAACTAACCTCAGTATGTAATCTGGTTGTATCTGTGGGTGGGGCTGTTTTTGTGAAGAAAGTAGACCCTTTATTGTGCCACTCACTTATCCAGGATAAGGAATAAGTGTCATACCTCTGGGAGCCCAACTGCTCGGATCCTGAGTGATCAAGAAAATTAAGACCCAAAAATTCTCCTAAATGCTCCACATTTGGCCAGTTTTTCATTCACTTTTACGGGGATGCCTTCTGGTCCACAGGAGGTTTCTGTCCTTCCTGAGCTCACCCTAGGATACCTGTGTTACGTAAAGTGTAGGAGGTTTCACTAAGTTCAAAAACTAACCTCAGTTTTTAATTTGGTTGTATCTGACGGTAGCGCTGTTTTTGTGAAGAAAGTAGACCCTTTTATTCTTTATTCTGGACAACCATTTTAAGGGGTTGCATGACTAAGGTTGGGCCACTAACCAGTCTACAGGATAGAGGATAAGTGCCATATATTTGGGAGTCCGACTGTTGTTACCCCCAGCGATCAAGAAAATGAGGGCCTGAAAGTTTTCCTGGATGCTCCATGTGCGGCCAGTGCTTTATTCTCTTCTATGGGGATGCCTGAGATCGCCATCCCAGCAGCCCCCTAGAAGCGAATGGAACTCTGGCCACACATGCAAATGGAGCATTCAGAGGAAATGGTTGCTTTAGCAACAAAAATTGTATCAACTCACCCTAGGTTAGAAGATTTGGATCTCTGAATCAGAAACATTATTATCACAGCTCCCAACCATCCCGCATCTGGCGGGACAGTCCCGATTTTACACTGCTGTCCCACGGTCCCGCATAGCTTCCAATTTGTCCCGCTATGCCCCTGAAGTGTTTTGCTATTAACAAACTTTATTAGGGTAGGGTAAAGGCTAAATGGTGGATGTTAAATCCTAGTGGCTAAAGGACCTTTGATGACGTCATGACCATGTGATCAGACTCTTGTGTGGGCGGAGCTATTCTGGATACTGCTGGACAGTGTAATGCTACACAGAGGAAGCTGCTGGGAACGAGAGTGATCGAAGATGAGGATAGAAGAAACAGCATGTGTGACCAAGAGGGGGGAACTGGGGGCAGATGTAGGTGGCAGTTAAAGTGAAGGAAGATGAAGGGGCAATTAAACTGAAGGCACTTGAAGGGGGCAATTAAACTGGTGGCAGATAAAGGGAGACATTAAATTGGTGGTAGATGGAGGTGGCAATTAAACTGGTGGCAGATGAACGGGCAGTTAAACTGAAGGCAGGTGAAGAGGGGCATTAAGCTGGTGGCAGATAAAGGGGGACATTAAATTGGTGGTAGATGGAGGGGACAATTAAACTGGTGGCAGATGAAGGGGGGGCATTAAGCTGGTGACAGATGAAGGGGGGACATTAAATTGGTGGCAAATGAAGGGGGGACATTAAGATGGTGGCAGATGGTGACATTAAACTATGGGGCAGCTTGAGGCAGACATGTCCCCCTCCAGCTACCCCCCATGGTTTAATGTCCTCCTTCAGTTGCCCCCAGTTTAATGTCACCCTCCATCTGTTCCATAGTTTAATGTCCCCCTCCAACTACCCCCATAGTTTAATGTCACCCTCCAACTACTCCCACTGTTTAATGTCACCCTCCAGCTGCCCCAGTTTAATGTCCCCCTCTAGTTTCCACCAGTTTAAACTGGGGCACGAGGAGAGGGACTTAATACTGTGTGGCATTGGAGGGGAACATTATAATGTGGGGGCATATAATGTTAGGGTGACTGTAGGAGCATTATACTGTGTGGGGGCACATGGAAAAATAGATGAGAATGGGCGGAGTCAATGTAGAAGTGGGTGAAGCTAAATTTGTCGTGGCGCACATAGCGCGCCACATATTTTGTCCCTCTTTCTGTCCTTTGAAAGTTGGGAGGTATGTTATTATCCCTACAAAAATATATAAACCTACATAAAATGATGGACATGTTTAGGTTAAAAAAATTGGGTGAGTAGTCACTTTATGTCTATAGGTGCCCTTACACTTTATATAGCTGAATGTTCATCTATTCCTTCTGACTCCTCCTTATAAGTGCATACTTGGCCAAGTTTGTCTGTGTTTTTACTGGGGAAAGGAGAACAAGACAAGAATTCTCTGGAAGAAGTTTATTTCTCACAGAAACGTGCCATGATGCACTTTGACACTTTATGGCACTTTTCCAACATACCCAACCCTTCTTTCTTCCAGCTACTAGCGAAGACGCATGACACCCCCAATACACATTAGATAGCTGTCTTGTCCCAAGCTAGAGCTCTATAGAGAATATTTATCAATGTATATATTCCAGTTGTCTGGTATAAGTATATTAACAAATATGGGGGCTGATATATACAAGACATGTCAAAAGTAGCAATTTTTGGCACATAGCTATAAAATTGTGAGTTTTCCCCCCATTTGCACTATGCTTGCCACTTTTCTTAAAACCAGTCCCTAGCTGGTGTAAATTTAAATTTATGGTGCATGGACCACATGAGGTGCACCAAAATTAATAGTTTTGGTGCATTTCACTCAGACACATCATAAATTAGGACTGACATTTTGTACGCCAGTCTTGATAACCTGGTCCTGTTATGTTCAGAATGAACACCATGGTTGGGGGGCTTACTATATTTCAACATGGTGCCCTATGATATCACTGTACGTCCCTGATAAAAAAATTCCTATTTTTATTTCCTAATTTATTATTCATGAACAATATACAGATGTAGCAGAGTTAACCTGAACTTCTGCAATTGGTTAAACTGTTACAATGTGATATCTCATTACAGAAGACACCAAAAACCAATAAAACTTTTCATTGTCTTCTGTGATAAGATATCACGCTGCAGCAGTTTAACCAATTGCAGAAGTTCATAATAACTCTGCTACATCTGTATGGATTTATAAGCAATCTAATAAGAAAAAACGATTTCAGGAAGTTTACCAAGAAAATGTCACGAGATTTCAGTAAAGGACTCGCTCCGATGTGTGCAGTATGTGTGCTGTCTAGCCTTGTCAGGTCCTAACAAATATTGTTAATACAACCACAAGGTGTTATAACTATCGAATTATCTGTCTGCCTTTCCTTGTCAGACTAAATCCAGTCTTCACGATGAGGTAAGGGCGTCTGATTGGCAAAATCCATTACCTGCCTATTTGTGAGCTATGGCATGTTGTACGCTCAGGGCCCTTGTTATCCACTTTAAGTAAATATTCATAAATCTACATAAAAGAAAATATATAAAAATGAATCATGAATGCAGAAATAATGATTCCTGCTAATCCTTTTCTTCTTTTCACAGCCTAAAAAGATCACTCAGTACAAGTTGTGAAGTAGGAATGTGTGGTATGTTAAACATGGTGTAAGCTAACTACCTCTTATATGAAAAATACATCCGTCTTCCTAGGAAACCTTTACAACTATTATTAACCAGAGGTGTGTTCTCCTATGAGCCATAATACTTATATTTACACTTTGTAACAATATTTTTCAGTGATAAGAGACTGAGAACTTTTTGTTATTTCCTAGAATTTCTCTACAGCTGCCCAAGAAAACTAGAAGTGCTCGCATGCCAGTGACGGCTGTAAGCCTATGAGATGTCAGGACAGGCTATACGTGCCCCTGATAGTACTATTGCTTAGTACTATTGTGACCCGTGTGGTTGCAGAGAGTGCTTCACCTGTCACTACTAATGGGGGCACCATTGGCCTTGCTGGCCGGAGCACCTAGGGATTGATCAAACACTAGAGTCTAGACCTATAAAATGCCAACTGCGCAGGATGCAGCTACATTCCCAAAACCAGTGGCGTAACTAAAGTCTCGTGGGCCCCGATGCAATCTTTTGTCCGGGGCCCCTCCCTAATCACTACAGCGGATTCTTGATTGTGCTGGTTACGGGTGCTAAGGAGTTTAATCAACCTTAGTGTGGTCAGGGTAATCTGCGGGTCTCCTTGGCTTATAGGCCAGATGGAATCTACAATCTCAATACTGATGCCAGTGCTTATGGGCCCCCTAAGGCTCCTGGACCCCGGTGCGACTGCATCCTCTGCACCCCCTCAAGTTACTCCCTAGCCCAAGACCACTAACTGGGTAGTGGGAAATGGTCTGGTAGTTTTATTTCAGTACATTAGGACGTATTTGGACACTATATGGTATATTTACTTGTACTCTGCATGATAGCATTATATGGGCACAATGTGAAACTCCACAAGTGTCATTTATAGAAGGTATTGCCCAGGGCACTATCCAGCCTAAGGCTATCCCTGATTGCACTCTTCTATAGAAAAATTGAGGAAGGTTCTAGATTATCGTCATATATTTGTAAAGCTATTTTCAGGAAACAGCTGAATGCATTATGTTTATTGCTTTCTTACATAACACTTAGTATGTCCATCCTTATTTTTTTGGACATGTCCAGATTTGCGTCACAAGACATCTAGTTTTTCAAAACATTGCAATTTTGTGATATTCTGTCACATGATATCCATTTTTATATCTGGCCACCGTGTGGCTGTTAAGAACTGCAGCCTGTCAAGAATTTTGCTAGCATTTCACAGTATAGTATTGACTTGATCTCTTAATAAATTGCAAGTTTTGTAAGTAAATTTGTGCTAATGTAGTGGTAGACTCATCTATACCGTACTCTTAAACAGAAGAGCAGTACCTGTACACCATTATTTAACTATTGCTTAAGAAACCAAGTATGATCCAGAGCTCCTTGTCTCCAGTTTTTTACAACTGCTATTTGTAATCCTGCCTTCTGGTGATGCTGACTCTGCCTCAAATGTACTCAGCACACAAAAGGGGCATTTTTTTTTTATCATAGTTACATGGAAAATAGAAAAAAACACTTCAATTTTTTACAATAATACATTGCCTTTAGTGTAGCAGAGCCATACACATGTATTGTATGTGTATAAATGTATCAGTACTACTATAATTAGTGAAATAAGAGAAACACTATGTCTCGGCTGATCACTTTACATGGTATTAGCAGACAAGCTGCAGCCTGTGTCATTGTGCTTATTAAGGAGAATACATCAGCATAATATGCATTGTATAGACAAATAATAGATGTCACATTAAGATGTCTGACGTTCTAATACCGAGCTGTCAAACTGTCAGACTGCACCAATGTAAATACACCGCTGGATACGTCAAAATGCCAGATTATACATTATCAGGAATGCAGTGTTTATTTATAGACGCATATCCTTGTCTTTTATACAATGCGATGGAAACATTATCGCTATACCGAGTATTGTTACATTAATCTTTATAAAAAAGATAATAAAATATAAAGCTTAGTATATACAGAGACAGCAATGTGCACATACAGTCATATGAAAAAGTTTGGGCACCCCTATTAATCTTAATTATTTTTAGTTCTAAATATTTGGGTGTTTGCAACAGCCATTTCAATTTGATATATCTAATAACTGATGGACACAGTAATATTTCAGGATTGAAATGAGGTTTATTGTACTAACAGAAAATGTGCAATATGCATTAAACCAAAATTTGACCGGTGCAAAAATTTGGGTACCCTTATCATTTTATTGATTTGAATACTCCTAACTACTTTTTACTGACTTACTGAAGCACAAAATTGGTTTTGTAACCTCACTGAGCTTTGAACTTCATAGCCAGGTGTATCCAATCATGAGAAAAGGTATTTAAGGTGGCCAATTGCAAGTTGTTCTCCTATTTGAATCTCCTCTGAAGAGTGGCATCATGGGCTCCTCAAAACAACTCTCAAATGATCTGAAAACAAAGATTGTTCAACATAGTTGTTCAGGGGAAGGATACAAAAAGTTGTCTCAGAGATTTAACCTGTCAGTTTTCACTGTGAGGAACATAGTAAGGAAATGGAAGACCACTGGGACAGTTCTTGTTAAGCCCAGAAGTGGCAGGCCAAGAAAAATATCAGAAAGGCAGAGAAGAAGAATGGTGAGAACAGTCAAGGACAATCCACAGACCACCTCCAAAGAGCTGCAGCATCATCTTGCTGCAGATGGTGTCACTGTGCATCGGTCAACAATACAGCACACTTTGCACAAGGAGAAGCTGTATGGGAGAGTGATGCGAAAGAAGCCGTTTCTGAAAGCACGCCACAAACAGAGTCGCCTGAGGTATGCAAAAGCACATTTGGACAAGCCAGCTTCATTTTGGAAGAAGGTCCTGTGGACTGATGAAACAAAGATTGAGTTGTTTGGTCATACAAAAAGGCGTTATGCATGGCGTCCAAAAAACACAGCATTCCAAGAAAAACACTTGCTACCCACTGTAAAATTTGGTGGAGGTTCCATCATGCTTTGGGGCTGTGTGGCCAATGCCGGCACCGGGAATCTTGTTAAAGTTGAGGCTCGCATGGATTCAACTCAGTATCAGCAGATTCTTGAGAATAATGTACAAGAATCAGTGACGAATTTGAAGTTACGCCGAGGATGGATATTTCAGCAAGACAATGATCCAAATCTACTCAGGCATTCATGCAGAGGAACAATTACAATGTTCTGGAATGGCCATCCCAGTCCCCAGACCTGAATATCATTGAACATCTGTGGGATAATTTGAAGCGGGCTGTCCATGCTCGGCGACCATCAAACTTAACTGAACTGGAATTGTTTTGTAAAGAGGAATGGTCAAAAATACCTTCATCCAGGATCCAGGAACTGATTAAAAGCTACAGGAAGCGACTAGAGGCTGTTATTTTTGCAAAAGGAGGATCTACTAAATATTAATGTCACTTTTCTGTTGAGGTGCCCATACTTTTGCACCGGCCAAATTTTGGTTTAATGCATATTGCACATTTTCTGTTAGTACAATAAACCTCATTTCAATCCTGAAATATTACTGTGTCCATCAGTTATTAGATATATCAAATTGAAATGGCTGTTGCAAACACCCAAATATTTAGAACTAAAAATGATTAAGATTAATAGGGGTGCCCAAACTTTTTCATATGACTGTAAAGTATCCTGTGATCACAGTACCTGTACATATAAAGTGTTCCATGATCACAGTATCTGTACGTATAAAGTGTTCCATGATCACAGTACTTGTACATATAAAGTGTTCTGCGATCACAGTACCTGTATATATGAAGTGTTCTGTGATCACAGTACTTGTACATATAAAGTATCCTGTGATCATAGTACCTGTACATATGAAGTGTTCTGCGATCACAGTACTTTATGGACAACCACCAAACCTGTGGCGTATTATTGTCCGGAGTGCCCTGAAGGCCCCAACTGAAAATGGCACCTCACCTTGCCTGCAAAAAAGGTGCATGACCTGCAGGCACATCCACACCGCTGACAGTGTACCTGTCCCACAGTCACAACAGGTGCACAGAATTAGGGGGACATTTTCCTGCAGGTCTTCCAATGTGGTGTACCTCATAATGTGTGTGCAATGTCCCACCACAGGCCTCTATGTGGGGGAAACAGGGCAGAGACTTAGTCAGCGAATGAACTCACACAGATCCAATATTAATAACAGCAGAACCGATCTCCCAGTGGCTGCACATTTCTCTGGAGAAAACCACTCTATTGAAGATTTGCGGGTTGTGGTTTTAATGGGACAGTTTAAGACGCAGGAGGAGAGGAAACAATGGGAGTACAAGTGTATGAAAAATTTAAAACTCTGCAATTTAGTCTTAATATTCATGCCAGCTTCATGTCACACTATGTATGAACTGTGAGGGTCACAAATCACCTCCTGATAGCAAACAGATATCAGATCCCTCTGTCACGCACCACAACTTTCCAGATTGTTTTTTTGACCGGTTGTAAATAACTTCTCTACTTAGATTGCATTTTGTTTTTTTTTTTTTTTTTTTTTAAGGACTCTAAAATCCTTTGAAGACCATGTGTATAGGGTATATAAAAAATCTGTGAATTTTCAGTTCTTGTATAACACCAATGTCTGATGAAGGAAGCTAGTCTTCTGAAAGCTTACTTATAAATATACTCAGTTAGCCTCTAAAAGGTATAGCCTGATTTTTTCACTCTTCCACTACTTTCACACGGTACAACATTATACTACTACACAGTACTTTATGTCAGAATTAGACCATGGGGACTGCTGTGTACCTTGATCCTAGTGTTTTCATCATGCTGATACACTGCTATATGGGCTACCATACTGTGTGGACTGATGTAGACAACTCCTTCTTAAATGGCAGCTGCCCAGATCATTGACTGATATAAGAAAATCATGGCAACTCACCATACCTGTCCGTGGCTTGTGTCTGTTATTACAGCTCATTGCCAGTAAAGTGAATGTGGCTGAGCAGCAATACTAAATAAAACTGTGGACAAGTGTAGACTCTGTGGAGCTGTTTTTTGGAAAGAAAACAGCATTGTCTGTATAATCCTGAAAACCTCCTTTAGACTAAGACCCCATGTAGCGAACTGCAGCCGAGAAACGCTGCGGAAAATACCTCGGCAGAAATGCATCACAGTTTTTACCACAGCGTTTTTCAAAGAAAGTCCACAGCGTTTTCCTCTGCAGACTTTCTGCTTCTATTATACCCCTAGGGAAACAGTCGGCACTTACATACTGTAGGTATAACGGACATGCTGTGATTTACAAAAACGTGAACATTTTCAAAACCATAGCATTTCCACTGCGGATATTTTTCTGCAATGTGTGGATGGGATTAGCCAGAATCCCTTCCACTTGGCAGGCAATGTAAAATGCCACATTTCTCGCAACGTGGGGCCCCGACCTTAAAATGGTGGAGTTTGGTTAGAGTCATATAGTAGAGGAGATGCACATGACCTTTTATAATTTTAGCTATGCTACTTTAAAATAATGTCATGAATTTATGTATTTATTCATTATTATTATTTTGCTTACTTATATAGCGCCATCATATTCGCAGCACTTTACAAACATTGTCGGCCACTGTCCCATATAGGGCTCACTATCTACATCAGTATGTCTTTGGAATGTGGGAGGAAACCCACACAAACACGGGAAGAACATACAAACTCTTTGCAGATATTGTCCTTGGTCAGATTCGACCTAGGACTCCTGCGTTGCAAGACTACAATGCTAACCACTGAGCCACCATGTTGCCTCGATGGAACAATATGAAAATAGAAGAAGCTACCTCCTAGGACCTATTATATATTTACTATTCAACAGATCAAGTGAATTCCATCTGAAAAAAGACTTGTGGACCTCTATGCCACTGAACTGATTTGACTTGGGGCTACTCTTTTGACTTTGTTCACTATGGTATTCAGGCAGAGGTCAGGACAGGTAGCACAGGGTCAATATGGTTGTCAGGCAGAGGTCAAGCAAAGCAGAAACAGGGAGAGATCAAGCAAGGGGCCAAAAAGAACAAGCTAAAAGAAAAACAAATTGCAGGGCTCTAGCTAAGAACCTTATTTCTCAGGCACCTTCCAGTCGGGGAAGGTACCTTAAATAACCCTAAGATGCAGAAGATTTTTTAGGGAACAATTACTGGATGTGCTGGCCCTTTAAGAAATGGCCAGAGCGTATGCACTCCCTAGATAGTAATGCAGAAGCTGAAGGGGTGAGTGGAGATGCTGGGACACTCTGCTGGCGCTACAAATACTCCAAGTGGGTCTCAAATATTATGAAATCATGCACTGTGGGCTCTTCTCTGTGCCAATGATGTCATGTTCATCGATCACATGGTAAAGCAGCAGCTGAGTTCCGTTCAAGTAAATGGGGCTGAGCTGCCAAACCAAGCACAGCCTCTACAATTTGTACGGCACTGTGCTTGGTATTCAGTGTTCACCCAAACCCTGTGGCCTCTTCAATAAGCTGGTCTGTGAGGGTCCCTGGTGTCTGACCCACACTGAACTCACATTGATGACCTATTCCAAGGATAGGTCATCAATATATAGGTTCTGGAAACCCCTTTAATGTTAAAGCAAAAAACAGCAATTGTTGATAGGTTTGCCTAGGTACACAATTGTGCATCAGGTCACAATATTAGGTGTGAATGTTGATTGTAAATACACTACTAGTACTAGTTGTTAGTGGAATATAAGCTCATTATATACATTAAAAAAAATGCTAATCATTAAAATAAAATTAATATACCACCTTGAAAAGACACACATTATACACGTGTACACAAACTAATAATAACAAGCAGAATCTAATGTTCAGGGATATAGCAAAATATATATTCCAGTGAGACCCTTGCAGCGTTTAATGCACCTATGCCTCACCAAGTAAATGTAATACTCTGATTATTATCGCATCCCTTGCAACATCAGTCATTGTTCAGCTGCCATTAAGGCTGAGGACCCGCGCAGCTTTTTTTGTTTTTAAATTTTGCTGCATTTTTTTGAGCCAAAGCCAAGAATGGCTACAAAAGGAATGGGAAATATATAGGAAGTTCTTATACTTCTCCCTTCTGCTCAATCCACTCCTGGCTCAAAAAATGGCAGCAAAATCTGCAACAAATAAAGCTGCGTTTCCACAACGTGGGGCCTGAGCCTAAAGGGGTTTTCCAGGTTACAGATATTTAGATCAGTGAACACTAGGCACCTCCACTGATCAGCTGTTCCCAGCAGTAGATGGAACTGATGAAAAGGATCTGTTCTGCAGTAAGCCTACCTGTCCACTACACAGATAACACAGCTGTGCTTCTCACTCTGTTCTCTCTGTTAGTTCTGGTGGTGGCTGCTTTCAACAGCGACTTCAAAAACTAAAATTTAAGAAATGGATTCATTGGGAAGGGTTTCATATAGTAGAGTAGTTTATTTTATCAACTATCAAAATGAAGTGAATAAACAAAAGCCCACAAAACCCCTTTAAACTTGATAACCGATATGTCTTCCTAGGCAGCTACCTATTCTGCTTACATTTCATTACAGCCATAACCATTAAATAGAGATGGGCGAATCTGTTCGTAACTTCAGACCCCAGAGTATATTAGGGGAGGTGTAAAAAAATAACAATTATTCTCACCTCTCATGGGCCTCCTTGTGGTGTCCACAGCTCTCTACACATCCTCTTCTGGGCTACCAGGTGACGTCACGCACCCTGGGTCATTGTGATTGGGCCTTAGTGGTCACATTTCTGGGATCGGTTACTATGGCACTTGGCACTTATTGGCCAATCCAGCTTGTAGACACCATAAGTATCATAGAGCATATTATTTCTGCACCACCCCACACAGGATAGGACCTGCTGAAACACATTACATAGTGAGATTTTGTGTCTGTGTGGTTGCATTTTATCTGTAGCCCCAATTTTATGCTTTAACTCTTTCCTGCTACACTACTGCTATACGTTTGCATTGTTTTTTTTATTACAAAATTTACTATATTTACTTAATATTTAATATGCTAATAAATTCTGATAGAGCATAGTGTTCTTGTAAAAGGCAAAAGACAAAGTGAAGGAGAAACATTCTGAACTTTGAAGCCACGAGAAAGTATTTGGAATTGAATAAACATTTCGGGGCTCTCGTGGCGGCTGTTTATAGAACGCTGCTGGTTACTATCTGTTAACACACCTCCATGCTGACATCAAAGGGACGCACATAGTAAGCAGAATTATGTGGATTTAACTATGAAAAATGTTCTGATTATTTGTATTTCATGAATGTGTCCTCATGTTAATCTCACATATACTTATTTTAAGTTTCCAGTCTAGGTTTGGAGGACAAAGAGAATCGACCAATAAATCCATCCACCTGATTCATTGTAGACTGCATTAGTATGAGGAACATACTGTATATCACATCCTTTCATTTATATTGTTTGCATATAGTTTTCTATATTGGTTTGTTATTTACTGTTTTGCACTGTGCAGTGGCGTAAATACCGGTGTAGCAGCGGTAACGGCTGCCACAGGACCCGGGACCTTAGGTTACCCGAGCAGGTAATGGGCCCTATATATTTACCGATCCCTGCTCCTGCACACGGCTGCCTCCGCTTCCCCTTCTGCGTCCATATCATGTCACTGAGCGCAGAAGGGGAAGAGGAGGTGGCTGTGAGCAAGAGTGGGGATCGGTAAGTGAGGCCGTGGATGAACTCCAACAAATACTGCTATCATTATACATTTGGGTCTCTTCAGACCCCAAACTATAATGATTGGAGGGCCAGGGAAGGTGAACAAACATAAAAAGCAGTATTACTCACCTCTCCTGTGCTCCGGCATTCTCTGACAGTCTTCAGGCCTCTTTTGTGATGTCCCAGACATCACGTGGGGCCAGGCTGGCGTCATTATGTGTTGCGACGCTGGCCTAGCCCATGTGACATCTGTACCGACATTGAAGAGGGCCGAAAGCAGCAGGGAGTGCGCCGTAGCCCAGAAGAGTAACATTAGTTCTTATGTTTGTCACTTCCCCTGATCTCCGATCATTACACTCTGGAGTCTGAAAAGAGTATAATAATAGTTCATGGTTGTCTTGGGTGATCCACTATGGGGCATGATACTGTGTGTAGGGGCCACTATGGGGCATAATACTGTGTGCAGGAGCCACTGTGGGGCATAATACTGTGTGCAGTAGCCACTGTGGGGCATAATACTGTGTGCAGGGGCCACGGTGGGCATAATACTGTGTTCAGGAGCCACTGTGAGGCATAATACTGTTTGCAGGGGCCACTGTGGGGCATAATACTGTGTGCAAGGGCCACTGTGGGGCATAATACTGTGTGCAGGGGCCACTGTGGGGTAATATACTGTGTGCAAGGGCCACTGTGGGGCATAATACTGTGTGCAGGGGCCACAGTGGGGCATAATACTGTGTGCAGGGGCCACAGTGGGGCATAATACTGTGTGCAGGGGCCACAGTGGGGCATAATACTGTGTGCAGGGGCCACTGTGGGGCATAAAACTGTGTGCAGGGGCCACTGTGGGGCATAAAACTGTGTGCAGGGGCCACTGTGGGGCATAATTCTGTGTGCAGGGGCCACAGTGGGACATTATACTGTGTGCAGGGGCCACTGTGGGACATTATATTGTGTGGAGGGGAGCTATGAGACATTATACTGTCAGGAGGCCACTTTGGGATATTATAGTGTGTGTAAAAGGGGTGTTATACTGTGCGGGGGCCAAGAAAGGGGGCGCTATGCTGTCGGGGGGGAAGCCCCAGTCAAAGGTTTGTTGGGGGTCCAGTCTTTGTTAGTTACGCCCCTGGCCCTATGTCGTTGTCATCTAGTTCCAAAAAGTACACTTTATAGGGAGCCATTTGAAGGTCCCGTCATGCATGGATGTCATACATTGTCTAAGTTTTTCACACCACCTGAACTTTTGTTATCCTACCTGTGTATGGCAGTTTTCACCAGCTTTCCCTTCTGTGAATTATATCTAAATGTTGGCTGGGAAGTAAAGGCAAGTTCATGTTATACGCCTCACAAAGAGAAGAGGAGGTTCTGCTCCTTTAATGGTTATCTTACACACAAAGAGAAGCAGCGTGGAAGACATTATACAGCAGTACAGAGCAGTGTAGCTTTAAATCCAACACTGTGGTAAGGTACAACACTCACTAGAAGCTGCAGCGCTGTCTCTGTGACTCTCCCGCCCCTTCCCTCCCCTTAAACTTATGTGGACAGCATGTAACCTCAACCCTAATTGATGAAAGCCATTTAGCAGTGAATTCAAGGTCTAGAAAGGACTGTGGCTAGCTCTCCTTGTTATTGAAAGATTAGCCTATAGAAGTCTGTGAGGTCATCCTCATCTGCAGAAGAGAGCTGATCACAGCCAAATGGTTACAATTCGTTGCCTCTGTACTTTTGTTGTAGCGACATATGGAAGCACTCAGACCTCCACCGATAGAAACTTCTGACATGTCACTATATGTCTAAATTTATTTTAAAAGTGCAGTTATTCTTTAACTCTATGGGTGCTGAGTGCATTTGTCTTAGGCATGTCACTGCAGAGCATAACAGAGCACTACCCTTTGCAATGCCAAGACAATAATGTGGGAGTGAAGGATATGGGACTAAATTGATCCTTAGAACTATTTCTGTGGATCCTAAGCAGCTGTTTTCTGGACCATGAGCAGATGTGCAGAGTTTTACAGCATTTTATGAAGAACAGTCAATATACCATTAGAGTTTCATGAACTACTAAGTAAACAGCATAATCTTTAGGTCTTGACAATATACTTATTTTCTAGGAATTCTGTTTGTTGAATTCTTTAATAATCTCTGAGAACTTGGACTGATTCACATCTGTAAAGCTGGAAGAATGTTGTGATGTGCTTACATACATTATTATCAGTTACTCTCAAACATCTGCTGTAATAATGGGTTGTATCTTGTGATTTAGCCTCTCTACAGATAGTCTAGATAAGAATTTTTTATGGCCTTCACTACCAACATAAACATTAACTATCACGGGAGAACTGGGTTCAAGGCCTGTTCTATTCTATGTACATCCTCCCTCTACTTTATCTTGTAACATTATTTAGGACTCTGTCATGTCCCAGAACCTACAGCAGAAACACGGCGCACCCCATTACAGTCTTTTTAAGCAAACTCGAAGAACGGAAACTGGGTGCAGGTGTAAACCTAGAGTCAGAGTGAGAGTCATCTGGTCTAGCAGAAGAGAAGTCTTCAGACCAGTGGAGTAACTAAAGTCTTGTGGGCCCCGATGCAATGTTTTGTCCGGGGCCCCCTACCTCATTCCTACAGCGAATTCTTGATAGTGATGGTTACGGGTGCTAAGGAGTTTAATCAACCTTAGTGTGGTTAGGGTAATCTCTGGGTCTCCTTGGCTTATGGGACAGATGGAAGTTGCAATCTCAATACCGATGTCAGTGCTTATGGGCCCCCTAAGGCTCCTGGGCCCCGGTGTGACTGCACCCTCTGCACCCCCCTCAAGTTACGCCCCTGCTTCAGACACAAAGGAATAACTAAATAAGGGTAATACGGACTGAATCATATATATTGGGGAACTAGATACATCTTGAATAGAAAAAAAAAAATCCCCAGATTGTTTCTTTAGCCAAATTTAAGCTAAGATAAAGTGTAAATACATCTGTATAAATATTAACTTTTCGCATATATTTTTGCATTGTGCTGCACCTCTTAGTGTCTATGTAGAGGAAATTGAGGCTTCATATAATTTACATTGTTGGTATATGCGGGAACCATGTCCTGGCCACAGAAGATGGGTACATGCCATTGAAATAGTGGGAACACTATCATGGTAGGCATTTTTATAGACGGAAACTCAAGATTGCATTAAGCAAATTATAAGTAAGGCACCTCATTTTATTAATTGGGGAGCTAATGGGAATTTCTTTTTTTCACTCAAACTGGGGGCAATCTTTAAGACAAAGTTCACTCTTAACATTACCTTAAGTGTGCCAAGCACTCCGATTTTTCATTATACAAATTTGATACAATATTGTGACACACTAGCAAAACCCTGGACAGGCTGCAATCCACATCAAAACCACTGGGTGGCCACACACATAGCAAATAAAGCAAATACATCTCCTGACCAGATATTGCAAAATCATGTTTTTTTGTTGTTTTTTTAAAGCTGTGTATCTCGTGTTCACATGTCGGAATATGTTGAGTCAAGGAGAAAAGAAAGAAAGGACAGATCTGTACACTGTTTTACAGTATTACAAAATTTGACAAATTGGTATCATGCTGTTGTATTATGCCATCCACATTGGCTCTGCTGAGGGGTTAAGATAATATAGCCAGTGTGAACGTTGTATTGTAACCAGTGTTTATGGCTACAGCAGAGGGTGTCCACAATAAGTCACACAGAAGGGGATTGTGAACCACTGGTTAGGGATAAATGTCTAAGAATGAAGGGTGGGGGTGCTTTCTTTCAGCAATCCCTGAAGTTCCCATTAAAGTGAATGGAAGCGCCATTCACCACCAGTCACATCTACATTCAGCCTGTCTGTGGTCAAGCTCAATGTGCAGCGGGGAGAAAGGACTTTCCTTTCTCAGGATTGATGGAGGTCTCAGCAGTCAGACCACCAACAATTAGGATTTTATCCTGTATACTATGAATAGAGGATGAATACATTTTGTGTCTTAATCCCTTTAAATGTAAACAACTTATTCTTGTAATAACATCTATAATGCACACCCACCATAGGCATAACTCCCAACCGTTCCGGATTCAGCAGAACAGTCCCGGATTCCGGGTCCTGTCCCGCTGTTCCGGTCGGTAGGAGGTATGTCCCGGTATCAACTCACCTGCAGCTCCCTGAACACTCCGGGAGAACAGACTTCTGCAGAGCAGCAGGGGAGAGAGGAGAGGCGAGTATCAGTGTTTTTATTATGTTAAACTGTTGGCAGATGAAGGGGGAACATTAAACTTGGGGCAGATGAAGGGGGGGCATTAAACTAGGGGGGCAGATGGAGGGGGGACAATAAACTGGGGGCAGATGGAGGGGGACATTAAACTGGGGGGAGATGAAAAGGAACATTAAACTGGGGGGCAGCTGGAGGGGGGCATTAAACAGTGGGGGTCACTGGACAAGGACATTAAACTGAGGGCAACTGGAGGAGAATATTAAACCATAGGGGTAGCTGGAGGGTGACATGTCTGCCTCTAGTTTCCCCCAGTTTAATGTCACCCTCCAGCTACCCCCACGGTTTAATGTCCCCCTCCAGTAGCCCCCAGTTTAATGTCCCCATTCAACCACTCCCATGGTTTAATGTCACCATCCAGATGCCCCAGTTTAATGTCCCCCTCTAGTTTCCCCCAGTTTAAACTGGGGCACCAGGAGAGGGGACTTCATACTGTGGGGCAATCGGAGGGGACCATTATAATGGGGGGGCATATAATGTTAGGGTGACTGTGGGAGCATTATACTGTGTGGGGGCACATAGAAAAATGGATGAGAATGGGCAGAGTCAAATGTAGAAGTGGTTGGAGCTAAATTTGTCGCGGCACGCATAGCGCACAGCAAATTATGTCCCTCTTTCTATCCTTTGAAAGTTGGAAGGTATGCATATGGACCGCTATACTGCCAGTGATGGTAAACTGCTTCTACTGCTTGTGTAAAACTGCCATATGTACAATCTGCACATATAGAGGAAACTCAGTGCATACAGAATTACTGTAGGTCAGGTCCTGTAACTATAGTATGGACACTAAGGCTGGATTCACATCTGCGTTGGAGTCTCCGTAGGACACCTGAACGCTAGTGTGAACACAGAAAAAGTATAGTGGAAAGATTTATACTGCAACATGTATTATACATTACCCGATCCAGTTTTATGCTACATAGAGTTAACATTTTCTTTATGGATCTATATTTGATTCTCCGGTGTCTGATTTCTTTGTGTAGACTACAGAAATCATATGACATCCGATGAAGCATACTGTGTACTGACAAATACAAAGGAGACAAGCACCAACTGCAGCCAGAATGTGTCATACATTATAAATATTAAAGTTAACAGGGGGTTATGCAGCTAGTACAGCCCAATGCTTACACTAGAACATCATGTAGCTAGCACTGCAGCAGGATAATCTGAATTTAGTAGTGCTGCCAAATGTAAAGTCTCAGTATCATCAGACTTGGCTATACACTATAATGCCCCTTGTGCCAACCCACTGTATACTGTTCCCTTAGTTCCCTCACACAGTATACTGTTCCCTAGTTCCCTCACACAGTATACTGTTCCCTTGGTGCCCTCACACAGTATACTGTTCCCTTAGTTCCCTCACACAGTATACCGTTCCCTTAGTTCCCTCACACAGTATACCATTCCCTTGGTGCCCTCACACAGTATACTGTTCCCTTAGTTCCCTCACACAGTATACCATTCCCTTGGTGCCCTCACACAGTATACTGTTCCCTTAGTTCCCTCACACAGTATACCATTCCCTTGGTGCCCTCACACAGTATACTGTTCCCTTAGTTCCCTCACACAGTATACCATTCCCTTGGTGCCCTCACACAGTATACTGTTCCCTTAGTTCCCTCACACAGTATACCATTCCCTTGGTGCCCTCACACAGTATACTGTTCCCTTAGTTCCCTCACACAGTATACTGTTCCCTAGTTCCCTCACACAGTATACTGTTCCCTAGTTCCCTCACACAGTATACCATTCCCTTGGTGCCCTCACACAGTATACTGTTCCCTTAGTTCCCTCACACAGTATACCGTTCCCTTAGTTCCCTCACACAGTATACCATTCCCTTGGTGCCCTCACACAGTATACTGTTCCCTTAGTTCCCTCACACAGTATACCATTCCCTTGGTGCCCTCACACAGTATACCATTCCCTTGGTGCCCTCACACAGTATACCATTCCCTTAGTGCCCCCTCACCGTATAATGCCCCTTTGTAGTCTTCACACAGTAGAATACCCCCTTGTGATGCCCCCACAGTATTATGCCTCCTAATGCCCCACATACTTAAATGCAAAAAAAAAAAAAAAATCTCATCCTGTTTCCCCAAAGCTGTCTATGGGTCCACTGCAGTCTCTGATCTCAGCAGCACTACATCACACCTGCCTGCATCCAAGCCCTTGGGAGCGGCAACAGGTTTGTTAATGGTGGGGCAGAGAGCTCACGGCCCCCTGCTTCTCTATTCTAATCGACTCAATCTGTGTCCTGAGGGTGCAGCTAGAGTTTAAGGTAAGACATGCCGCCCGCTGCTTTGGACAGTGGGACAGCACCTGAAATCCAAGAGTGTCTCTGAGAATCTCATGTACTTTATCCATAAAATGATAATATGATAACATATGATGATAATATTAATCTATATGTAAATCCAGGCAAACAATGTCAGATGCTAATGCTGTTCTTAAGTTCTGTATTATCAGAACTGACTAATACACGGAATTTCCTTCCATTGCTGTCTCCTATTTTAAGTGTAGTGAGATGCTGACCTCTAGAGGTGACTGTGCGCATCTGAATCCTACTGAGAATGGAATATAATTACAGTGACCCCAAGAGTGCAAGACATGTAGCAGCGCAGAGCATTTCAGATCACGTAGACACATCTATGCTGGATTTTACAAGCTTTTGTGGGGATGCTGTCTGCCTGGATGTACAAAATACTAGCACTTCTATTACCAGAGCCAATTTTTTTGTTTTCACAACACTTAGAATTTTTGCCTTCCCGCACTCAAAGCAATAATTGTTTTTATTCTTGGAATTGATACAGATCTGCTTTCTCCAGGATTAGCATTTCATTTTTATGTTGTTTAGCATTTACCTATAAAGGGGTTCTCTGAGACCTATCGATACTGATGATCTATCCCCATCCAATACTCTGACCATTGCAAGGATCAGCTGATTCAGCTGCCGGAAGCCGTATACAGCCGTATACATCACCGAGCACATCAAAAAAATGCATAAAAATTAATGTTTGCACCTAGAAGTCTGACTCAAACAGACTTTAATAGGAATCTGTCCTACTTTTGTGGCCACAGATTGATGAAGCAATGTAGAGATAATCATCTTTTTATGAATATGCAGATCAGCCTGCATGTGCACTGGAGGCGGGACCTGGCACATTCAGAGAACTTATGGTTATCTGTAGGTAAATGTGGGAGATCAAGCCTCGCCTCTGATGCACTTGAGGCTGATTTGTATATCCACGATTATCTCTGCATTGCTTCATCGGTTTGTGGCCACAAAGATATGTTTATGCTCCTATTATAAACCCCTATTATTGGTTTGGGAGGTATTTTACACCCAACAACCTGCCTTTAGAAATAAAGGTTTCAGAGTTCTTACACATAACTTATGTCTGTATCTGTATACACATATCTTTACATATTCACCAGAACTAAAGAAACCAAAGATTTATGATGTAAATGGCAGTCGACAAACACCCTTATTAGGTACATTGGGTTGATTATACAGTATATGAGCACATATATCCGTGATTGGTAAAGCTGGATTCTTATCTGCATTGGAGTCTCTGTAGGACTTTTCTCTCCGCCGGTTTCAGAATTAAACTAGCAGAAACCGGGCGGAAACCTGGCAGACCCCATTATAGTCTATGGGGTCCGCGGGTAACTGCTTTTTAAGTGGACAGGGTCATCGTGTTTTAAGGCTACATGGGTTAGAGTTAAATGACATGCTGTGATCTTGTCACTTGCAGCTTCCCCGTACCTAAGGTAGTGCCAGGAAGTAAAACATTTCATGCTACGCCATGAATATTACACCTAGGTCTTTCAGACTGGTATCATGTGAAAGGGTAACGTTGTATGGGATCATAAAATTACGGCAGCACTACACAGGTCCTTGAGCTGTATCTGGCATCTCAATTCTAGTGAAGTGAACAGGGCTAAGCTGCAATACCACATGCAACCTCTAGATAGGTGTGGAACTGTTTTGGAAGAAAAGCACATTTTTCAAATTTCCTACAACTTTTAAGATCCCACTATTTTTGTTCTTATTATAAGTGATCCATTTTGTCATTTTTTAATCACTTAAGCTGTTTTTTTTTCTTATCCTGTTCAACCTATAGGTCAGGTCTCCTGCCATATACCTACATTCTCATGATGTATCAATTATGGAGCATCTTTTTATAGAACTGTCTGTTCCTCTGTTATTCCTCCTGGAAATGTTTGAATATGCGGACCATACAGTGTTACACTGTGCAATCTCTGCTGCTGATATCAGTAGTATATAACAGTAGATGATATTTCTCAGTTGCATGGTGTACACAAGGCGTACACAATCTTTTTTGACTATAGGATGGATAGTCCCAAGTAAGTGTATGCCCTATGGGAAGCCATACTCACACAGAAACTGATATGAAGATCAAGATGCAAACTTACTATTGATATTGTAGACTATTTTTTTAGATATTTATTTATAAGGCACAATGCAGTTTATAACAAAACTTTACACTTTGTTTTATACCATCCGTGTCTGACAGGAATGCCTAGGGCTGGCCCGTAAAACTTATTCTAGGTGCCCCCTGTACTACATGTAAATACCTGACCCCCATGTGCAAATTCTTAAGACTGCGCCTACTAGAGAAGGGCGAATCCCTGAAGATTTGTTTTGTTTTGGGTTCTGGTGGTTCGACCCAAAGATTTGCCTAGGGTCAAATAAGTTTGTCACAAACTGGGAGTACAATAAATATATTCTATAGTCTGTTCAGAGCCCAGAGTATAATAAGTGGAGGCCTAGGGGAGGTGAGGAAACATATACTCCTCTTGCCTCACCTCTTCCGGCATCCTGGGTGATGTTGTACCCCCTAGGGTCATGGCTAAGGCCAGTGATTGGTAACATGTGGCGTGCCGACATCATAATGCTTTAAGGCAAATGTCATGACAATGTTGCGCCCAATCACAGGCCTCAGCCATGACCCTGGAGCTTGTGATGTCACCCAGGAGGGCAGAAGAGGTGAGGCAAGATGAGTACCGTACATGTTTCCACACCTCCCCTGGGCCTCCATTTATTATACTCTGGGGTCTGAACCCCAGAGTATCATTGTGGTATGTGGGTGATGAACCCCCAAAGTTTTGGGTTCGGGTTAAATCTGAAACATTTGGAAAATCTGGGTCGAATCCGGTTTGATCTGAACTGGTTTGCTCTTCTCTAGTGCTAAAACATATTTTTATTCAGTAATAGCTTGATGTCTAGTCATTGCCTCGGTCTGTCCTGTTGGTCCCTGTCCAGAGGCGTAGCTAGGGGTTCGGCTCGGGGGCAAACATATCCAAGTGGGCCCCTACCTGAGTATACCGACGTTATCAGTAAACAGTGACCATATAGTGATAGATACTGGCTGTACACAGGGCTCTGCGTACAGTTTAAGTAAATACAGTACAGGGAAATGTTATTACTTACAGGTGATGTCTCTGACTGTGATCTTTCACATTTCTCGTCTCCTCTATCTGGACTGCCATGACCACTTCTTCCAGCCGCAACTTGTCTCTGTAAAGTTTGCAGCACAGACATCTTTGGCTCCTCACTTTTCCAGACACGTGACCCACATTTTCCTTGCCTATACAAAGTCCCCATCCTGCTGCTACCCCCTATTATAAAATACATGATATAAAAATCCTCTGTAAACAAATGATACCCCCATATTTATCTTAAATTAACAATGCCCTTTTGTGCCCCTTAATTCCTCCCAAGGGATTGTTCGGGATCAGAAATATTAATGCAGGCAGAAGGCCAGGGTTGTAAATAAAAATGCACTTACCTGCATTCCCCCCTCTGTCCCTGCCATGGGCCTACCATCACCTTCACTGCACTATTTGTATACAGAGCGGCTGTAGCACTGATGTCAAGTTGATGAGACCGCTGCAGCCAATCACTGCTCTCTACAGTACAGCAGTATATAGTGTTGGGCCGCTCTGCAGCCAATCACTGCTCTCTACAGTACAGCAGTATATAGTGTTGGGCCGCTGCACCACCACCGCTCCCAGCCGCTGTGTTGGGCCGCTGCGCATCACTGCTCTCTACAGTACAGCAGTATATAGTGTTGGGCCGCTGCAGCCAATCACTGCTCTCTACAGTACAGCAGTATATAGTGTTGGGCCGCTGCAGCCAATCACTGCTCTCTACAGTACAGCAGTATATAGTGTTGGGCTGCTGCGGTTCCGCTGTTGTGTCATCTCGCTGTAGCCGCTCTGTATACAAGGAAAGGTGACAGACAGCCTAGTGCATGTAAATGGGGGAAAGTACTGTTCCCTATGTCCCCCCAAAAAGTACTCCTGTATGTCTGCTTAAATGCCTCAGCTAATAATGCCCCCTAATTAATAATTCTCCTGTATATTCCCTTAAAGGGGTTGTCCAGGAAATGCAGAACTGGGGCAGGAGGCCGGGGAAGGTGAAACATAAAAAAAACAAAAAAAACAAAACATACTCTCCTGTCCCATACACTTCAGTGTCTCCCGTTGCTGTCAGGTCCAGCGTCGCCCGAGAGCCTCTTCTGGCATAAGTCCTTGCTGCACATGGCCTCAGCGGTCACAGGAAAGGACCAGGGATGTCACACTGGTGACGTCCGGGGTCCTTTTCTGTGACCACTGAGGCCACTGACTGGCCTTAGCAGTCACATGTGGCGAGGACTTCTGCCAGAACAAGCCCCTGGGCAGCGATTGACCAGACAATGGTGGGGGACATCAGAGCGCTGGAGACTGCTGAATATGCTGTTTTTTTCATGTTTCACCTTCCCCGGCCTCCTGCCCAATTACTGTAATTCCTGGACAACCCCTTTAAATCCATTATGCCCACCTTAAATTAGTATAGCCCAATACCCTCTTACACCCTTACATAAATACTGCCTCCCAATAGCCCCCTTATATTAATAATGCCCCTGCTTGCCCTAATGAAACCTTATGGTTATTGGCCCTTAATATTTTTAAGGCCTCCCCCCTCCCCCAACAAAAAAACCCAACAATAATACTCACCTGCCTCCAATCCCCTTGCTTGGACTTGCCACCGCCGACTCTCCTTGCTGTATTCTGCAGCCTACAAGATGCCGTTACCACAGGATGTCTATGTCCCAGCTCAGGCGACACTATGTAGTGACATCATTGCACCCGCCTGCACCAGGACACTGACGTCTTAATTGTCGCTAGGGAACCTGTAAGCTGCAAGTCACTACAAGCCTGTGGCCTGTGGTCCCCAACCTTTTTTGCACCAAGGACCAGTTTTCTGCAGCCCGATGGGGGGTGGTGCTGGTTGGGGGCGGGATTTGGGTTGCAGGGCCACCCCACATGTAATAGTGCCCCCCTCCATGGGTAATAGCCTCCTCACATAAGTAATGCTATTACCTGTGGGGTACACTATAACTGTAATAGTGCTGTAATAGCACCCCCCCCCCACACACACAGGTAATAGTTCCCTCCCCCACACAAGTAATGTTGTTACTTATGGGGGGCACTATTACAGTAATAGTGCCCCCCACAGGTAATAGCCTCCCCCACAGATAAGTAATACTGTTACCTGTGGGGGGCAGTATTACTGTAATAGTGAGCTACTAACAACCTTCCCCACAGGTTGTAGTCCCCCTCCCTCACATACCATTCCATATACTGTTACTGTATAATTATATTGTACTTACATAGCAGTGGAGTGGGCGGGGCCTCCTCTTGCACAGCCTGTGCGCATCTTCTATTTTCTTCCCACTGGAAACATAGAATAGGAGTTAAGGTTCCGGGCAGGACCTCCCCCTGCACACAGCCTGTGCGCATCTTCTTCTTTCCTCCTGGAACTTTGACCCCTATTCTATGGTACCACTGGCAAGAAAATAGAAGATGCGCACAGGCTGTGTGCAAGAGGAGGCCGGGCCCCCCATCACTGCTCTGTAAGTACAAGTTATAGTATGGCAAAACAAGAAGCTAATAGCTTTCTGCTCTGCCATGTATTTCAACTGCATCGGTGTCCTGTGCCGATACATTTGAAATTTTTGTGTGCACATGCGGCAGCCCCGGAGTGGGCCCCACAAAGTCAGTGGGCCCCCCTGCCCCCCCGCTAGCTACGCCTCTGTCCCTGTCAGTAGTCTGCTGACTGGCTCTTACTTTAGACCAGGGTTCTTATAAGTCTGTAGGCCTCAGGCAGCAGCAAGTTGATTTAATAGGGCCCCCCCGCAGCCACACTGAGGTGGGGCCCAGACATGGTTGTACTGGTCAGCTTCACTCTGCACCCAGATTTTACCTCAGCCACCCGATGTGTCACTATAATAATAAATTGGGGAGTTTTAAATAATTTACACAGTTTATTATATGGTTGCATAGGTTGGTTAAGATGCCGTATGCTGTCTATCAGTATGTGACACCGTGTGTGTAGTGAGCTAGGGGCCCACCCGGCTTAGGGGCCCAGCAGGGGAATTCAAGTCTGAGCCTGTATATCATGGTAATGCATGTGTTCAGGTGCTGGTATGGTTACTGCTATCTGTTATCTGATTCCAGAAACCCCAGGTCAGAGGGATTGAAAGCTGCAAACTGTTCTGCTCATACAAAATGAAGTTATGCAATACATTAAAGCAGGATTTAATAAAGTGATTAGATTTCCCTTTCACATTCCCAACCTCCCATGAATATCAGAATGATAACACATCTTCCTACGCATCTCTCTGGCTTTTGATTTAATACTTAAGTATAGCATGTACGTAAGAAAAAAAAAAAGGTATATTATGCAGCTTTATAACTAGAAATATGCAAAATAGTGATAAAACACAGCCAGTCACATCATGGACATCAAGGGGATTTGCCCCATATTGAGAGAGGCATACTGGAAGAACACGAAGACAGCGGAAACAAAGCAAATACCTCTTTAGGGACATATGCAAAAATTTCCAAAAAAAAGACATAAGACTTTGCAAAAAGGGGACCCCCCTCACAAAAAAAGAACAAACTGAATATGAAAATGTACGATGCCTGAGACAACAGGATGACAGTGACAATAAAACTGTAGGTTTCCAAGGGGGGAATAGGCAGGGCAGCAGCTTTAGTAGAATCTGCGCTATCAGGCCATAGTACAGACAACCAGTCTCTCCTCCTAGCCTTGCTTTATGGATTGTCCAGGTATAGAACTATCCAGAGCAGCCAGCACGTCCAGACTTTACAAAGCTTTCCCCATGGAAATGGCCAGGGGCAGACAAAGGCAATTTAGGACTCTTGTACAAGACCAATGTGTAAGCCCCCCATTCCCAGGCACACCTGCACAGATATAGAAACCAAATGTATATGCTCTACTATTTAGAGTGGATGATAAAAACAATATTCACACTCATTTACTAAATTTTTATATGGTTGCCAGATATGGATAATACCTATATTCATTGGAATATTCTCTTGAGAATCAACTGATCACAGTCACTACGGCATTCTTTTAAAGGGAGTCTGTTGGGTCCCTAATGCCTCCCAAACCAATACTATTGCAGTGTAGGGGTCTTTAATAGAAGCTGAAACATATCTTTGTGGCCCCAAACTGAAGAAGCAATGAAGAGATAATCTTTTTATGGATATGCAGATCAGCCTCCAAGTGCATCAGAGGCGGAGCCTGATTTGTCAGACTTGTATACAGACAGACACTAGTGTTTTGTCTCTAGTCTGGAATTGCTGCCCGGTGCTGCCCCTTTTTCAGCCTCTGCCTGTGTCATGGCTGTCTGTTAGTAAATGTGGAAAATCATGGCCTGTCCCCCGCACTTGTAGGTTGATTTGCATATCCATAAAAAGATGATTATTATTATTATTATTTATGCAGCCTGCCATACAAATGCCGATATTTTGCAATGCATTGCATTAGTCATCCGACCCCCTGGGGTTCAAGACCCCCTAGGGGTCTAATAAAACCAATAAAAGAATTTAAAAAAAAAAATTAAAATTAAAAAATTAAAATCACTCCCCTTTCCCTAAAACACATATAAAAGTACTTAAATACTGTGAAACACATACACATCAGGTATCCCTGTGTCCGAAAACACCCGATCTACAAATCTATACAAATATTTTTCCCGTACGGTGAATGGTATTACTTGCATTTAGCTGTGTAGTGGGCCCCCAGAATAAATTGTACTTTTGGGCCCTAGGCAGCCCAGTCTGACACTGGTTGCAGTTATGCTTTAATCCTGTTGCTGCAGCTATAAACCATCCGGTACACGGGTGGCACGCAGATTCATTCAATGAATAGGAGCCGTGGAAGCATAGGACCTGTCCTGAGTTTTGCGGCCCGGACTATTGGCCCGCACACTGATCCATGTAATTCACGGTCTTGTGTATGGGCCAACAGAGATAAATGGGGCAGTGAGCTATGCGGGAAAAACCCAGATATCACACTGAACGACACCATGGCCGTCTGCAAGGGGCCTTAGATTTATGTTTACTTTATACTATTTTACTTGGAACATCATATACTTTATTGGACATCTTCTGTGCATTGCTTGGACACTATCATTTTACATTGGTCTTAGTTTTCACACTAGTTTATAGAAAATCTACGGTTCTGGGATGTTCTCCCACTTAAATAAGAAAAATGAAGCCATGGCTGGGTCAGGACAGAGCACGTAAATGATATTTGACTCCATTATACATCATATCCTATTTGACATTTAGGTCCATGCACTTCAATTACTGAACAAAAAAAAGTTCACCCGTTCATGTTCAATGATTTTCTGATTCATATTCTTGTATTGAGGATCTCATAGAAAAATTGTTATATTTTATATGAGCTGATCATTGGTTTTCATTTTCTTTATATTTCCAGAGAATCATCTGCTTTTAGGCCTTAATGCACAAAACCATATTATATGTTATCTGTATAAAACTGTAATAGAGTATGCATAAATATACCGCAAACGGGCTTTTACTTTACTGGTGTATTCTGTCTTAGAAAAATCACTTTTAGTGGAGAATATCTCTGTGATACTGTATATGTGCATAGGCAGAACAGAACTGTAGGGACTACAAGGTAATATTGTAGAGCTAAATGAATAGGTGCTGGCTACCTGCAGCCTCTAGGTAAGTATTATGGTTTGTTTCTTTAAATGCAGGCACGGATGGCTTTACAACAGGGCGATATGGGACAACAAACCCCTGGTCCATAGGAACCTGTGGGTGGTTTATTATCCCAAATCATTTCGACAGGTTCCCTTCACATCTCTCCAAAAATGACTTTATTAATTACATTAAAAAATACAGCATTCTGGACACTTTGTGGGCAGTTAACCCCTTATTTACCACCATGACGAGTAAGGGTTTAAAAGGGGTTTTCCGGGCAAAAAAAATATTTTTTTTAAAAAGGTCTGTTAGTGCTATTAATGGGTTATTAAGTGAACACAAATACCCTTGGAGCTGTTTTGAGTGATACATCTTCTGCATTTGTTTACATGGTGTAGCTTCCTGCTGTCTTAGTTCATGCGATGCATCATGGTAGTTGTAGGCTGACTCACATCATCTCCCTCTCACTCCCTCTCTCACACCCCCCTCCCTGTCTCCCTAGCTATCCCTCCCACTACTAGCCCTTACCAACTAACTCAGCACCCCCCCCCACCCTATTATACTTACCTGTCTTCCTTCCAGACTTCCTTCTGCGGGGACGGCTCCTCCTCTTCTTCTTTGACTCTGCCAGAGCGTGCGCAATAGTCCCGACACTGCGCTGCAGCCAGCAATCCATCTCTACTGGGAGGCTCCTCCAGCTTGTGCATGCGCCGACAGACGTCAAAGAAGTGGAGAAGCCGTCCCCTGCAGTCTGGACAGGAAGACAGGTAAGTATGATGGGGTGGGAGGGTAGTATTGGTGATGTTCTATTTCCAGAAATGGAACGTCACTGGATAACCGGGTAAATATATATTTTTGCTAAAGTATGTAATTTAGAAAGTAGGCGGGCGGGGGGGGGGGGAGGGTGTTTAGATTAGTGCAGGAATTCCATTTTATCCCAAACATACCTTTAACTACCCAAAAACACGTCCACAATGTTGTATTCTTATATGTAATTAATAAAACCTTTATTAGGGTAAAACCATTGCAAAAACCACATATATTTAGTTTACCTCTGCCAGTGCAGACAGTTGAGCCTTTACTGTACTGTTATATCGTACCATTATACCCTAAAGGCATAATTATAACAGAAAAAACTATGTTCCAAGTGTATAATTCAATTATGCAATTTAATAATATAATAACATACGGTCTTGTTGAGATTGTATGATATCATTCACCAGTTCTTTATGTATTCTCCTGGAACACAATGCAGAACAATACCTTTTAATCTTCTTTTATGAAGTGAGGATTGATCCCATACATTTAAAATTTTACTTTTTCATAATTTCTATTGTGATCAATAAGAGCCTTTATAAAGTAGACGGAGGGCGCGCTTCTGGCGGAGCCGCCGCTTTATCTTGAAGGATTAATTTAAATTAGCTGCCAACAGAATGCGCCATTGACAAAGGAATTCATTTTCTGATTTCTTCTCTCCCCGGTAAGACTTGAATCTGTAGTTCTATTAATTCACTTTAATCTCTCTGTTTCTTCTGCTTCTGTGGTCTTATGAAGATAATATCTGTCAGGTTCTCTCCACTGAGTATCCCCAGTGTGTCTTAGCCCCGGAGCCATACAATGGAGTAATGCACATGTAGTATATTTCAGGATCTATCCCTTCAGATGATGGCAGCTCTCAGGGATGGGGCGCATTTTCTCAATGTGTAGTTCTACAGAACTATTGGGATTACAGATTTTTTATTCCACTGAGGTATTTTGGCTCGATGCAACATTAATGGAAAAATTTGCCAAACGAAAGCTAACACACGACACTCCATCCACTAATCATTTCACTCATATGAGATGGGAAGGGGAAGACAATGGAATTGGAGTTGACATTATAAAAAAAACAGCAGAAACACATTGTAAAAAAAAAAAAAGCACCAATTTGCTTGCATTTTTCATTTTTACCTTACCCACCCATATAAGTCTATGGGAAAAAGCATTGTTCGACGCATTGGTCAACTTTTTTGCAACTCCATTCATTAACATTAGTATACATTAGACGTGGAGTGAGCCCTGGCGATCTCTGGTGGTGTGACGGGAGTTGTGGCCAAAATCATTGTGTAGCCCCAGAGTTTAGAAATTGCCTTGAATTTAAACAAAATGGCTGCTTTATTTCAAAAACTGCTTCACGCCTGTCCATAGGCTCTGAGCGAATAGCACTGAGCTGATGTATCATCCACAACCCATAGACAGTGATGTTTCTGGTAGAAGGAGATTGGGCCTTTGTGTACTTGTCAGTGCTAGAGTTTCCTGTGTTACTAACTCCAATTTATATGGTAATTTCAATCCAGGAGCCTTGAGACAGGGGCCCGATAAGTCCCAGGAAGCATACAGAAGGTCACTTTAATTAGCAAGTCAGGTGGGCTGACCATAGCAGACATTGTGACACCGAATCATCTGAGAGTTTGCTGATCAAAAACCATATATTTCCAACAAAAGGAAATTATGACATCACAGGTCAGTGGTTGCAGGAAGTAGCTTGGGGTAAGCGGATTATAAAAATTCCATGAAGTACATGACCTCTTGGTCAAATTTTTTAGAGCCACGTCCAGTGTGGATTCTGTACCTTCCTTCTGTGGCGCACAGCTACCAGACTTAAACAAACAGGTTTATACAGTACAGACCAAAAGTTTGGACACACCTTCTCATTCCAAGAGTTTTCTGTATTTTCATGACTATAAAAATTGTAGATTCACACTGAAGGCATCAAAACTATGAATTAACACATGTGGAATTATATACGTAACAAAAAAGTGTGAAACAACTGAAAATATGTCTTATATTCTAGGTTCTTCAAAGTAGCCACCTTTTGCTTTGATTACTGTTTTGCACACTCTTGGCATTCTCTTGATGAGCTTCAAGAGGTAGTCACCTGAAATGGTCTTCCAACAGTCTTGAAGGAGTTCCCAGAGATGCTTAGCACTTGTTGGCACTTTTGCCTTCACTCTGCGGTCCAGCTCACCCCAAACCATCTCGATTGGGTTCAGGTCTGGTGACTGTGGAGGCCAGGTCATCTGGCGTAGCACCCCATCACTCTCCTTCTTGGTCAAATAGCCCTTACACAGTCTGGAGGTGTGTTTGGTGTCATTGTCCTGTTGAAAAATAAATGATGGTCCAACTAAACGCAAACCGGATGGAATAGCATGCCGCTGCAAGATGCTGTGGTAACCATGCTGGTTCAGTATTCCTTCAATTTTGAATAAATCCCCAACAGTGTCACCAGCAAAGCACCCCCACACCATCACACCTCCTCCTCCATGCTTCACAGTGGGAACCAGGCATGTAGAGTCCATTCGTTCACCTTTTCTGCGTCGCACAAAGACACAGTGGTTGGAACCAAAGATCTCAAATTTGGACTCATCAGACCAAAGCACAGATTTCCACAGGTCTAATGTCCCATTCCTTGTGTTCTTTAGCCCAAACAAGTCTCTTCTGCTTGTTGCCTGTCCTTAGCAGTGGTTTCCTAGCAGTTATTTTACCATGAAGGCCTGCTGAACACAGTCTCCTCTTAACAGTTGTTGTAGAGATGTGTCTGCTGCTAGAACTCTGTGTGGCATTGACCTGGTCTCTAATCTGAGCTGCTGTTAACCTGCGATTTCTGAGGCTGGTGATTCGGATGAACTTATCCTCCGCAGCAGAGGTGACTCTTGGTCTTCCTTTCCTGGGGCGGTTCTCATGTGAGCCAGTTTCTTTGTAGCGCTTGATGGTTTTGGCCACTGCACTTGGGGACACTTTCAAGGTTTTCCCAATTTTTCGGACTGACTGACCTTCATTTCTTAAAGTAATGATGGCCACTCGTTTTTCTTTACTTAGCTGCTTTTTTCTTGCCATAATACAAATTCTAACACTCCATTCAGTAGGACTATCAGCAGTGTATCCACCTGACTTCTGAACAACACAACTGATGGTCCCAACCCCATTTATAAGGCAAGAAATCCCACTTATTAAACCTGACAGGGCACACCTGTGAAGTGAAAACCATTTCAGGTGACTACCTCTTGAAGCTCATCAAGAGAATGCCAAGAGTGTGCAAAGCAGTAATCAAAGCAAAAGGTGGCTACTTTGAAGAACCTAGAATATAAGACATATTTTCAGTTGTTTCACACTTTTTTGTTAAGTATATAATTCCACATGTGTTAATTCATAGTTTTGATGCCTTCAGTGTGAATCTACAATTTTTATAGTCATGAAAATACAGAAAACTCTTGGAATGAGAAGGTGTGTCCAAACTTTTGGTCTGTACTGTATATTATTTCCCATTTTTATCGGTTTGTATGTACAGTCATGGCCAAAAGTTTTGAGAATGACACAAATATTATATTTTCACATGATCTGCTGCCCTCTGGTTTTTATGTGTGTTTGTCAGATGTTTTTATCACATACAGAAATAGAATTGCATTCATATTATGAGTAACAGAAGCTTATATTGACAGTTAGAATGAGTTAATGCAGCAAGTCAATATTTGCAGTGTTGACCCTTCTTCTTCAGGACCTCTGCAATTCTCCCTGGCATGCTCTCAATCAACTTCTGGACCAAATCCTGACTGATAGCAGTCCATTCTTGCAGAATCAATGCTTTAATTTTGTCTGAATTTGTTGGTTTTTGTTTGTCCACCCGTCTCTTGATGATTGACCACAAGTTCTCAATGGGATTAAGATCTGGGGAGTTTCCAGGCCATGGACCCAAAATCTCTATGTTTTGTTCCCTGAGCCATTTAGTTATCACCTTTGCTTTATGGCAAGGTGCTCCATCATGCTGGAAAAGGCATTGTTGAGCGCCAAACTGCTCTTGGACGGTTGGGAGAAGTTGCTCTTGGAGGACATTCTGGTACCATTCTTTATTCATGGCTGTGTTTTTAGGCAAGACTGTGAGAGAGCCGATTCCCTTGGCTGAGAAGCAACCCCACACATGAATGGTTTCAGGATGCTTTACAGGTGGCATGAGACAAGACTGGTGGTAGCGCTCACCTCTTCTTCTCCGAATAAGCTGTTTTCCAGATGTTCCAAACAATCGAAAAGGGGATTCATCAGAGAAAATGACTTTACCCCAGTCCTCAGCAGTCCACTCCCTGTACCTTTTGCAGAATATCAGTCTGTCCCTGATGTTTTTTCTGGAGAGAAGTGGCTTCTTTGCTGCCCTCCTTGAGACCAGGCCTTGCTCCAAGAGTCTCCGCCTCACAGTGCGTGCAGATGCACTCACACCTGCCTACTGCCATTCCTCAGCAAGCTCTGCACTGCTGGTAGCCCGATCCCGCAGCTGAAACACTTTTAAGAGACGGTCCTGCCGCTTGCTGGTCTTTCTTGGGCGCCCTGGAGCCTTTTTGGCACCAATGGAACCTCTCTCCTTGAAGTTCTTGATGATGCAATAGATTGTTGACTGAGGTGCAATCTTTCTAGCTGCAATACTCTTCCCAGTTAGGCCATTTTTGTGCAGTGCAATGATGACTGCACGTGTTTCTTTAGAGATAACCATGGTTAACAGAAGAGAAACAATGATGGCAAGCACCAGCCTCCTTTTAAAGTGTCCAGTGGTGTCATTCTTACTTAATCATGACAGATTGATCTCCAGCCCTGTCCTCATCAACACCCACACCTGTGTTAATGGAGCAATCACTGAAACGATGTTAGGTGGTCCTTTTAAGGCAGGGCTGCAATGATGTTGAAATGTGTTTTGGGGGATAAAGTTCATTTTCTAGGCAAATATTGACTTTGCAAGTAATTGCTGTTAAGCTGATCACTCTTTATAACATTCTGGAGTATATGCAAATTGCCATTAGAAAAACTGAAGCAGTAGACTTTGTAAAAATTTATATTTGTATCATTCTCAAAACTTTTGGCCATGACTGTATATGTCTTTTTGTTATTCTAACTTTTTAATGTTAATAGCACTGTACATTTGTGTAAATTAAATCTAAAATTTAATAAGAATGTCCTTTGGCTCTAAACGTCCCCTTTTGTGTGCCACTTGTGTGTGGTGGGGACACATTGGTGTCTTATCTTATCTTAAAGGGGTTTTCCTGGCCAAAAATGTTTTTTTTTTAAAATGTCTGTTAGTGCTAATAATGGGTTAATAAATGCACCCATATACCTTTAGCAGTGTTTTGAGTGATTTCTGGGTATCTCTGGGAACTCCTGATATCTCCTGCATTTGTTTACATGGTTCATCTTCCTGCTATGTAACTTCCACACTAACCCCTCTCACCTCACTCCCCCCTCCTTCCTCTCTCCTTCCCTCCCATACAACCCCTCCCTGTCTCTCTAGCTATCCTGCCCACTACTAGCCCTTCTCTAACTACTAAGCCCAAACCCAATACCCCATTATATATTTAACTTTCTTCCTTCCAACCTTTTTCCTGCGGGACGGCCCCTCTTTCTTTATGGATTCTGCAGGCCCCTCTCCTAGTACTGTCTGTGCTCTGCAGTGATGATACACCTCTACTGCGCATGCGAGGGAGCTGCGCAGTAGAGGTGGATTATCGACAGCAGTGCACAGAGCAGCGCTGGGAGAAACGGCGGCAGTCAGAAAACAAGGAGAAGGTAGGTATGATGGAGTAGATTGGGAAGGGGGGGGGGGGTAGTAGTGGTGATCCATTTCCGGAAATGGGGAAATGGATCGTCACCGGATAATCAGAAAATGCCCTAGGGATATGGGTAACTATACATTTTTGATTAATTATGTTATTTAGAACGTAGCAGGGGGGAGGGTGTTTAGATTAGTGTAGGGATTTCCAGTTATCCCGGACAACCCCTTTAAGTGGGGAGTGGTGACAGCTCTGTGTGTAGATGTGCGATTGTAGGGATCGCTTCACCCCTGTGTAGCCTAGTATGACAGGTGAGTTGGAAGGGAGTGTAGAAGTGGAATACCCATTTTTATGATTTCATGTGTCTGTGTGGTGAGTAAGCTGTACAGATACCCCACAGAATTGGTATACAGCAAGCGGATATATCTGGTGTGATACCCCATTTCCTAACACTAAATATTGCAATTTATAGATTACACATAGCTTTACATTTCTATACAGGACAAGTGTAATTTTAGTATTTGTGACACTCCATTTGCAGATATTGTCATTGTGCTGCTTCCTATCTCTAGTTGTATAAATTAGTTACATTTGCAGCGACTGACCCTTGATTCCACGCCGTCTGCGAGATAACATCATTTGTGTATTTAAGTTATCCGTTGCAGCAATTTCTGATAATACTATATGCTGATGGTGTTTAGTTTGGTTTAGATTGTGTATTCACAGGAGGATTGTGCTCAGTTCTGGGATATCTTAGGCTGTGTCACATGCATGACTGATGTTTTACAATGAATTATTCATTTTCATAGTTTTCCTACACAATGGTGTCATATTTGATCACAGTTGCCATGACAATGCTTATTTGGGCAATTTCAGGAAATATCACATAGAGTGTGGTGTTTAGTCAAACAGTTTGACCTTACACATTTGTGTAGCTTTATTTTTATGTGTATGCACTGCATGTGTCTATAAAACACAAATGTCACTCGCTCTTAAATCATTTTATAGTATAATATGGCAAAATAAATATAATTTTATGTGTGTATGAATATTTTTGGTTTAGGGTATGTTCACAGAGGGAAACACGGAAAAAGATAACAAATATTTAAGATGTGGAGCCTGAGTCGGGAAGCCGAGGCTGAGCATTGGATTTGTGCCATGGTTACTGCAAGGGTCTACGTACTGGTTAGCCTCAGTGGGGGTATTTATCAAGACTGGCGGTTTCCAGGGCTACTTTATTGATAGGGCATATGGTGCACTTGCACTACGACAGGAGGACAGTCCTGCATTTAGAGTGCTGTCCTGCTTTGGGTCTGCAGTGGGTCTGGGCCGCCTCGATATGTCCCGACTCCAACTCATCACTAGTGTATTGCAATCTATGACTGATTCCCTATGTAACTACTGAAGCCTGCTACAGATGGCATCAATAGATACAATACTATGGCAGGCCTGGGAGCCTTCAGAAGCTACTAAGCTCGCACCACAGGCGGCCATTCCTTTACCAATCGTCATAGGGAAAGTAACTAATCAGATGCCATAGATGCAGTTGACTGCAGCATCTGAGTGGTTAAATGCCTGTGATCAGAGACTTCCATTTTAAATTCTGTTCTTCAAGAGGACCCTCCCTTAAGGTTCTTCTTGCTAGATCCCCACTATTGTGCTACTGGTGGGACGGAAGGGAAGCGTAGATTATGATGTTAATCTTTTTTCCCTTCGTCCCAACAACAGCACAAGGCTCCCTCCCTATGTATTTGTCTTTATAGTTACACGTTAGGGGGTTGTTACTTCCTTCCTTATATTGAGGAGGAGGAGGGGTTAATAATTAACCATTTGTTTGTTCATTAAAAATTCCATTCTTTCCTACCAGCCCACAGGGGCAGAAATACCCCACTATTGTGCTGCTTTTAGAACTATGGGAAAACAGATTAACATTATAATCTACGTTTCTTTTTACTCAGATTATTCACAGTTATGATCAACCACATTCACTGTAAATTTCTAAAGTATAAAATCCTGCGTCAATAAAATTAGTCTGAACACCCAAACAGAAGGTGCATAACATGAGAACATACACGTCTATATAAATGTAAGTTAGGCTAGGTTCACATCTGCATTGGAGTCTCCGTGGGAGAACCCGCCGCAAAGAGAAAAGTCCTGCATTATAGTCTATGGTCTTGGGTAACCACTTTAAGCGCACATGCTCTATGTCTTTCAGGTCCCCATGCCAACCCGAACGACAGAGAGCTGAACGGTAGTGTGAACCTAGCATTAGCAAGGCCACCAAACCCCTCAGCCTACATTCATGGGTGAGAACTACACAATGGGGTACTAACCATAGAGGCAGAGTATGCAGGTGCTATGTGGTCTGTGAGGCGAAGGGACCCACAGATCTCTCTCACAACACTTATCTCATTAGGTATCTGACAGTCCAAGCATCTAAATCTTTTCCTCCTTTTGTGTTTACTGAGATTTCTAATACAGGGTCAGGCAGCCAGGATAACTGCTGATCAGCTGGAATGCAAAGTTCCCAGTAATGTTTACACAGCAGGAGCCGTGCTGCTCATTCATCGTACAAAGTGTAGCCACAGCTTTAGGTACTGCAGCACTGTCCAACTGAAATCTATGGAACAGTCTTGCAGTACCCAATGCCGCTACCACCCATTGTATGGTAAGTGGACAGGCACAGGTCCCGGCATGTAAACATTACCAGGAACCATACTCTCATGGAACAGCTGATCTGCGGGATTCCTAGCTGTCAGATCTAATATACAGTCATGGCCAAAAGTTTTGAGAATGATACAAATATTAATTTTTACAAAGTCTACTGCTTCAGTTTTTCTAATGGCAATTTGCATATACTCCAGAATGTTATAAAGAGTGATCAGCTTAACAGCAATTACTTGCAAAGTCAATATTTGCCTAGAAAATGAACTTTATCCCCCAAAACACATTTCAACATCATTGCAGCCCTGCCTTAAAAGGACCACCTAACATCGTTTCAGTGATTGCTCCATTAACACAGGTGTGGGTGTTGATGAGGACAGGGCTGGAGATCAATCTGTCATGATTAAGTAAGAATGACACCACTGGACACTTTAAAAGGAGGCTGGTGCTTGCCATCATTGTTTCTCTTCTGTTAACCATGGTTATCTCTAAAGAAACACGTGCAGTCATCATTGCACTGCACAAAAATGGCCTAACTGGGAAGAGTATTGCAGCTAGAAAGATTGCACCTCAGTCAACAATCTATTGCATCATCAAGAACTTCAAGGAGAGAGGTTCCATTGGTGCCAAAAAGGCTCCAGGGCGCCCAAGAAAGACCAGCAAGCGGCAGGACCGTCTCTTAAAAGTGTTTCAGCTGCGGGATCAGGCTACCAGCAGTGCAGAGCTTGCTGAGGAATGGCAGTAGGCAGGTGTGAGTGCATCTGCACGCACTGTGAGGCGGAGACTCTTGGAGCAAGGCCTGGTCTCAAGGAGGGCAGCAAAGAAGCCACTTCTCTCCAGAAAAAACATCAGGGACAGACTGATATTCTGCAAAAGGTACAGGGAGTGGACTGCTGAGGACTGGGGTAAAGTCATTTTCTCTGATGAATCCCCTTTTCGATTGTTTGGAACATCTGGAAAACAGCTTATTCGGAGAAGAAGAGGTGAGCGCTACCACCAGTCTTGTCTCATGCCACCTGTAAAGCATCCTGAAACCATTCATGTGTGGGGTTGCTTCTCAGCCAAGGGAATTGACTCTCTCACAGTCTTGCCTAAAAACACAGCCATGAATAAAGAATGGTACCAGAATGTCCTCCAAGAGCAACTTCTCCCAACCGTCCAAGAGCAGTTTGGCGCTCAACAATGCCTTTTCCAGCATGATGGAGCACCTTGCCATAAAGCAAAGGTGATAACTAAATGGCTTAGGGAACAAAACATAGAGATTTTGGGTCCATGGCCTGGAAACTCCCCAGATCTTAATCCCATTGAGAACTTGTGGTCAATCATCAAGAGACGGGTGGACAAACAAAAACCAACAAATTCAGACAAAATTAAAGCATTGATTCTGCAAGAATGGACTGCTATCAGTCAGGATTTGGTCCAGAAGTTGATTGAGAGCATGCCAGGGAGAATTGCAGAGGTCCTGAAGAAGAAGGGTCAACACTGCAAATATTGACTTGCTGCATTAACTCATTCTAACTGTCAATATAAGCTTCTGTTACTCATAATATGAATGCAATTATATTTCTGTATGTGATAAAAACATCTGACAAACACACATAAAAACCAGAGGGCAGCAGATCATGTGAAAATATAATATTTGTGTCATTCTCAAAACTTTTGGCCATGACTGTAGATGGCCTTTTTCTAAGGATAGGTCATCAATAACATCATATATGATAGAAGAGAAGACTTTATGAAGATCTTGGATTTATGGATTCATTTTAATTAATTGCAAATTAAGAAGTTATATTGCATTGTAATAAAAGGGATAGTGGGGGAGCGACTCTTTCTCTTCCTTTCTTTTTTTGGGGGTGGGTGGAATGGGAAAAGAAACATTATGTTATTGCATTGTTTCTTCAGAATTAGAAAAAATAATTACAAAAAAATAATTTGAGACACAAAAAAGAATAGTTCATCAATATTAGAAAGTGTTTAACCCTTTTAACCTTATTACACAAAATGTGTCATGTGGTCTGTGACCCTGACTGTATTGAACCATGGGGGTAGAGGTCCTTTTTACGTTATGACTTATTTGGCTATGTACTTTTTCGTATCATTATTTTTAGATAGATGGCCCAATTCTTGTCTCTTTAAGCACAATTATAAATATAAAACTGGTAAAAAATTATAAAATATAAACTGGTAGCATAGCAACAGAGAGGAAACCAAGACAAACAGAAGCCCTGTAACATTTTGCTGTTATTGAAATATTCATATTGTAATAAATAATGCATTTATATGAAATGGTCCCGAGTACGCTCATCACTGCAAGTAGACCTACATCTTAAAGTGTCAAGATATCTACTGGGAAAACAGTGTCCTGCCGTACATCGTGCTTATGAGACAAGCAGGAAAGATTTACTAAAAGGAGAAGCACTGTTTACATATGGATGGTAGAGTGGTGTGTACCCTCATTGTGACACACCGAGAAGGGGCGCCCTCCCAAGGATACTATACTGACAGTTTTGTTTTTAGACCATTTTAGTATATCAGGCCCATAGACTGTTAAAATTTATATGGTTACATTGAAGGTTAAGGATGGGAGGGGATTTGACTAATTTATTTTCAACAAAATCCCTCTGAATGTACACATTTTCCTAGATTAAAGAGATTTTATGAGATTACAAAAACTTGGCTGCTTTGCTTTCTTTTACTGCCACCCTTGTTCTTTGACTATGATTGGTATTGTGACCCATCTTTAAAGATTATTGATATATTGTTGATTTACTGCTTTGAGCACATCAATAGTTGTCACTCCCCTTGCAGGCTTAAAAATGTCCTCTAACATCGGCTGTGTTATATACCGCTGGAGTACTGAATTCAGTGCACTGTCAACTTTTCCAGTATGTGCCCCAGTTGCAGAGATATCGGTGCTGTTAATTTCGGCACCATTATAACTGCATTAACAGAGGGGCCAGTCTTGCGGCTCAACGTCATCACTAGGTGGTGAGGAACGCCCCTCTGACAGTACACTTACATAGACTTGTGCTGTCAGTGGGGGTGTCCGTCACCGCCCAGTGATGATGCTGAGCTGTAAGGCCTGCCCCTCTAACATTGCAGTGATATAGGTGCCGAAACAGAAACTAAAGGCACCAATATCTCTGCAACCGGAACACATACCAGAAAAGCTGATAGCACACTGTCAACTTCCCACTGGTATATAACACCGCTCACGTTAAGGGACACCTATAAGTACCTGGGTGCTCCTTAATAATGCTGGACTGGGCAGATCATATGGAGGCCCTGTACAGGAAGGGCCACAGCAGGCTCTACCTGCTTAGGAAACTGAGAGCCTTTGGAATCCGGGGGGCACTTCTTAGAACTTTCTTCAACGCGGTAGTGGCATCAGCCATCTTCTTTGGAGTGGCCTGCTGGGGGAGCAGTATATCAACCAGGGACAGAAATAAACTTGACAAGCTGATTAGAAAGGCCAGCTCTGTCCTGGGGAGCCCACTGGACCCAGTGCAGGTGGTGGGTGACAGAAGGATACTGTCCGTGGTGAGCTCCATGCAGAAGAAGAAGTCCCATCCCATGCATGAGACTGTGATCGCGCTGAGCAGTACTATCAGTGACCGACTGCTCCACCCTAGGTGTGAGAAGGAGCGCTATCGGAAGTCTTTCCTCCCCACCGCGGTTAGGCTGTACAACCAACACCGACCTAAGCGGAGATCATTACACACAGAGAACTGAAATATCTCTCTGCCTGTTAAATCCCCCCCCCCCCCCCCTGCTACGTCCTATCTGTCTGTCTGCTATTAATGTAATGCCTCTCACCTTGGAACATTCCTGTACATGTTGTATTTGTATTTGTATCTGCTTATCTTATCTTATCTTTGCTGCTGTAACACACTGAATTTCCCCATTGTGGGACTATTAAAGGACTATTATTATTATTATTATTATTATTATTATGAAAGCCATTACTCATCTTGTTGCATTCCAGCAGCATATCCTGGTGAGCGACCATAGCTCCTGCTAATGACTGTCTGGTTGCTAGCCAACCATATACGTCCTCCTCTGTTACTCCAATCCCCTTCTTCAACTATGGCCCTGCTGGATCAGGCTGGAAGAGCACCAAATATGCCCACAATGGAGCACCAGACATTGCAAGGAAGCCCCGACGAGGTGAATGAATGTGAGCATCAGTGTTTATTATTGTTCCTCACCTCCCCTTGGTTCTCTACTTATTATACCCTGGGGTCTAAAGAGACCCCAGAGTATAATAATAGCATTTCCAGCTTGGACCAAAAATGTTCAATACAAAATGAGCCTCTAAAAATAGAGATGGGCAAACTTCATGAGATTCATTTTTAAGGAATATTCATGAGATTCGGCCCTCTGGTTCAGTTTGGGCCAAACTTTGTTTGGATACAACCTGAAGTACTATTATTATACTCTGGAGTTTCCTCAGGCTCAGGCCCAAGGGAGATGAGTAAAAATAACAAACAATTATACTCACCTTGCTTCCTCTATGCTTCCGGCGTACTGCATCTTCTTTAGGCCTTCCAGCTTCTGGCTGAGATCACATGCCTGAGGGTGACCACGGAGGCCCAGAGGCTGAAAGAGACCTGAAGAGGATGACAGGGGACTGCTAGATGCCCAGGAGAGGTAAGGCAAGGTGAGTTTGTAACTGTAAAAGATGAGAATATGAGCGTTTGTTATTTTTGCCCACTTTCCCTGGGCTTCCATTTATTTCACTGGTATCTGGGGACTCCCAAGTATAATAGTACTTCTTGGGTGATGAACCTCAAAAGTTTTGGGGGTCGGTTCAATCTGAAACTTTTGGAACATTTAGGTCTAATCCAGTTCTATATAAATCGGTTCACTCATCCCTACTTGCAAATATTTCCAAAACAAATCTGGTGAGGTTCACCTATCCGTAGTCACCACATTGCGTCTACCTGTGTCCAAGACAGCGGCAGTAGGGATAGGCAGTGAATGAGGGCCGAGTTCTCTCCGCTTTACCATTGTTCTCATCTAAAATTGAAGCTATTCCATGCCACCTGTCACCAGCCACAGCGGGATAGCACCCGAAATCTAGCACCATTCTTCTGAATCTGGGACAGTTAGAACTATGTGAAACAATTGTTATACTTCGAGGGACCCTTCCAACTAAAAAAAAAAATTGTCCGAAGCAGTCGCTTTGTCTGAAGAAGAAACAATCTGATAAGTGACTCCTTGTTTCCCGATGCCTGCGGTGCATTTACAGTACAAGCCGAGTCTAAGAGAAAAATAATCAATAGCGAACATGTTATCCACAAAGTCTGAGCGTTAATGGTCATTCTTAGGTAAGCGGCATTCACAGGGTCTGATGAATAGTGGGGCTGAATAGGAAATGTTAAGAGTACTAGTGAAAGCACAAGTGGAAGCCCAGAAGGACTGTACACAAGTGATAGATGAAGCGGCTCTCGTGCCTGTGAAGCAGGGAAGCCTGTAACAAATCCTTTATTCTTTGGCTCTGGCCTTCAGCGAATGACTTCATAAAGAATTCTAAAGAAAAGAAACAATAATTCTGGCTATAGCTGCTTGTGCTGCTCCAGCTCTTCGGGATGCTCTCTCTAATGCATTAACCATGATTGCCCGTTCAGAGCATTATATTTCCTCACGGTTCCCCGAACTCAGACCCCCACCTCTCAGCACAGTTGTTGTTGCTTTTATTCCATGTTGCACCTCTCTCCTCATACGTGTGATCTCAAATAAATAATATCACACTACACCATGTCGGTATAACTGCAGATCTAGGATTTTCAGGTCAATATGACTGTCTGATAGAAATATGACGCAAAAATATTTATCCTCTCTTCATAGTATAGATGATAAATACTTGATTGACTGCTGAGACCCCCACCGATCCTGAGAATGAGGGGTATTTTCCCCCTTTGCGTATTCAGCCTGGCCCCCCTGGCATTTTCATTAGTAAATTTGCCCCACTGAATTTGGATGGCAATATTATGGAGGAATTGGTGGACAAAAATATGGCAACTTGTACATGTGGTAATGTAATTGCAGTTTTCTGCAACACTTCCACAATTTGCAGCAAAACAATAATAAAACATCACTTTGGTTTCAGGAGTAGGAAAGGATATGCTTTCGTATGTTGTGGACTCCCCACCATTGTCGTGGTCCTATCAACATTATGCTACATAATGTTTGGGGTGACATGGCCATGGGAGGATACTTGATATAGGAAAACAGCGACGAGTATCCAAAAACGTCTTGTGGTTTCCATAAAAGCAACTTGATGATGACACGTAAGGCTAAGGCCCCACATTGCGGAAACAGTGTTTTTGGCTGCTGTGGAAACGCAGTGGAAAAAAACTCCAATGCGTTTTACACTACTATTATTATTATTTTTGTTTATTTATATAGCACCATTAATTCCATGGTGCTTTACATTTGCGGATTTACATACGGTACACCAGATGTACAAAACAGATAATACTAACAGTGACCAACTGGCACAGTGGGATAGGGGGCCCTGACCACAAGGGCTTACAATCTATGAGGGAAGAGGGATAGAGACAGAAGGTTGGGGTAGAGGCTGTTCAGGTGGTGGTGTGGAGACAGCAGTGTTATTGGAGGTTGTGCCTTCCTGAATAGGTGAGTCTTCAGGGCCTTCTTGAAGCTTGTGATTGTGGGGGTCAGTCTTATGTGTCTTGGTAATGAGTTCCAGAGTATGGGGATGCACGGGAGAAGTCTTGGAGACGATTGTGTGGTGGATAAGAGCAGGCGGAGTGGAGGTCTTTGGTGGTCGGGGTTCGTGTGGGCGGTGCGGGTATTGGGGGGACAGGTTGTGGTGGCTTTGTATGTCAGCGTTAGTAGTTTGAACTCTATTCACTGGGCGAATAGCAAGTGATTGAGATTTCATTAATCTCATCTACACATTACAGAAAAAAAAGCTGTGGAAAAGCGTCATTTAAAAAAAAATGCAGCATGTTAATTTTAGTTGCGGAATTGCAAGCGTTTTCCCTATACATTTAATAGGGAAGGAAAAAACAGCAGAAACACAATACAAAATGTGGCAGAAAAAGGCAATGTGTACACTGTAAAACAAAGGGTTAACATTGTGTATGATTTCATAATGCCCATGGATATTTGCATTCATGCTTTATTAAATCACCATTTAGAATCAATTAGCGGCATTTATCGTATCTGGCAACTTGTGATGTGAGGGCTGAGCAGCCCCGAGCAGGTTGGAGATCAATTTCTAATAGAAATCACTGGTGGCAGCTGTCAGATTTCTTGGCAATACTTTCCATTTATTGAGTAGCCAGTAATATAAATAGACTGATGGGATAACATTTACAGAACAAAATCCCATAAGCATCACTATATGGAAATAATTGGGTATACCCTTCCACATTATATTATAAAATGTAGAAATGGTAGGAGTGACTCCAAAAAAGAGAGGTGGGGACCGCGCTTCACCAAGGTTGCTTTAATAAACTCTAAAACACAACGAGTTTTGAGGATCAATGGTCCTCTTTATCAAGTGTACAAGAGACTGGTTAAAAAAGGAAATAAACATGAACAAATAAGAATAGAAAAACAGATAATGTTCATCAAATAATCAATGTGAAATAAAATAATAATAATACACATATACAGTACTTATAAATTGATTAAAACTAAGAAAAGTGGCTATGAATGTGTATCAACCACAATATGAATTATTTAAAGGCTATGTGTAATAAATAAGGCGGACAATAAATTAACAATTAAAATCGTATAAAAAATGAAAACAATTAGGATAAATATTTATAAATGCAGGTAACATTAAAAAAAAAGATAAAATGGTAATAGGTGTCAAAGGTGTAAATAAATATCAACGTAGATACAAGAAATAACTCATGGTTGTTGATAGTAATAGGATTTGGCACTCGGTTACGCTAGGTTGGCAAGTTTCCAGATGAACACAATATTGAGTATAAAGGAATGTTAATAAGTAACAAAGATATGAATAACTATCAAAAGAGATACATAGATAGTAACAGAGATACGAAAAATAAATAAATCATGAATTGCTAATAGTAATAGAATCTGGTACTTGGAGATTATTAAATCATGGTTAAAAGTGTGTGTGAGGAGTTATGGAGGTTGGTACAAAAATAAAAAAATAAAAAAATTATATATAACCGAGTGCCAAATCCTATTACTATCAACAACTCATGAGTTATTTCTTGTATCTCAGTTGATATTTATTTACACCTTTGACACACACCTATCACCATTTTATAATTTTATTTTTTTATGTTACCTGCATTTATAAATATTTCTCCTAATTGTTTTCATTTTTTATACGATTTTAATTGTTAATTTATTGTCCGCCTTATTTATTACACATAGCCTTTAAATAATTCATATTGTGGTTGATACACATTCATAGCCACTTTTCTTAGTTTTACTCAATTTATAAGTACTGTATATGTGTATTATTATTATTATTATTATTTTATTTATTTTATTTCACATTGATTATTTGATGAACATTATCTGTTTTTCTATTCTTATTTGTTCTTGTTTATTTCCTTTTTTAACCAGTCTCTTGTACACTTGATAAAGAGGACCAATGATCCTCAAAACGTGTTGTGTTTTAGAGTTTATTAAAGCAACCTTGGTGAAGCGCAGCCCCCTGCCTCTCTTTTTTTGGAGTCACCCCTACCATTTCTACATTTGGAATACCGTTGGGATCCAGGAGATCCTGACGCCTAGAGGTCCCGCTACTCCCTCATCTTGTGACATAGTTTGGACCATTCCACTAAAATATACGACATTATACCATACCTAACCATTCAAGGTGAGAGCATATCTACACTGTGGCCAATCCACTACTAGTGGGCTAATCAACTGAGGAGGTATTGACATACACTATACCCATTCAGGTGTATGCCCATGCATTGTGGACCCACTCTACCACTTTATCCACCTCCTCTCAATCTTTAATAGTGGACACGTCCTAGTCACTTTATTCTTCCCACGTTTTCTGAACACAATTTACATTGTGTCATTCAACTTTTTGTAAAAACAATATTACCCGCTCGGCGTTGTTGTTTTTGTTTTTTTACTTAAGCACATTATATTATAAGGCACTTGTCTGCTTGTACCAGGTGAAATATTTAGCATTTGGTCTTAGTACAGTAACATAGTTGTATCTTTACATTAAAGGAGTTGTCTGATGATGATAACACAATTCTTTTGATAAAATTCGCGGACCCTGCCCTTTACCAAATACTTGGCTTGATGGTTTGTTTGTGTCATTTCATTTTCCTTGTCTCTGATGTACAATAGTGTGCAAAAGTTTTAGGCAAAAAAATGCAGCAAAGGAAAAACATTCATAAATAGAAGTGTTAATAGTATATATTTATCAATTAACAAAATGAAATGAATGAACAAAATAGAAATCTAAATCCCATCAATATTTGGTGTGACCTTTCCCTTTTGCCTTCCATCAGTTCTTCTCGGTACTTACAAATAGTTTTTGAAGGAACTCGGTAGGGAGGTTGTTCCCACCATCTTGGAGAACTAAGCACAGATCTTCTGTGGATGTAGGTCTGCTCCAATCCTTCTGTCTCTTCATGTAATCCCAGACAGACTGGATGATGTTGACATCAGGGTTCTGCGGGGGCCATATCATCACTTCCAGGACTCCTCCTCCAAAGAGCAAAGGTCACACCAAATATTATTGTGATTTAGATTTTTCTTTTGTTCATTCACTTTACATTTTGTTAATTGACAGAAATAATCTTCTATTTCTGAAAGCATTCTAACTTTTCAACATTTTCTCTACACCTGCCAAAACCTTTTGCACAGCAGTGTACTTAGTCTTTGGTGGTTGTCCAGACATATAATTGAGGGACGATCATTGGTGTTTGTGCTGCACCACCTATGCGATTTGTATAGTACTCAATATACTCATTATAGAGTAAATTAAAAAATTGGTGCCATTTCCCATATTACTTTATCTTTTCCAATCACTCCCAATCTACCTGTGACCCAAAGAGAAATGGCATCTAACTAGCCTCTACAGTTTATTTAGAGAGGAAAGAAAGCAAGTATCCCGTCCTATATCGTGCAGAATCCCATATTAAATGGGGGGGAATTAATTTCCCAAGCACATGTGCATATAATGTGACTGTCTTAGCCAGAATAATTACAGATTGGATACAAGCCAGGTCAATTTACACCAGCCAAACCATAGATCAGTTGCAGATCCTATATATTGTATTGCCAAACCACTTTCACTTACCGTGTAAATTACTACCAACAAAGGCAAGAGTGAATTCCTTACTAGTAACAACTTGGCGAGCTTGGAGGAAAATTAGGCAGTAAGCTGGAACTTGTAGTGCACTGGTAGTAGCAGGTATCCACAGTGCAGCAGGTATCCACAATGCAGCAGGAGGTATGCTGGAACTTGTAGTGCACTGGTAGTAGCACGTATCCACAACGCAGCAGGTAATATAGAACCAACTGAGATCAGTAGGCCCCAGCTCAAGGATTGTCAGAAGCAGGCTTCAAACACAATACTCAGGCACTGAGTGATCAGGTGCAGGAGTTCAACAGGCAGGAACCAAGATGGCCACGGACAGGAAACACACAAAACGCCATCTTGCTAAGGGACTGGTACTGGCAAAACAAAGAGTTCATCAATTAAGATCTTGACATTCTTTAATCTAAAACCCATATTCCTATATAGTAAAGCCAACAGAATATTCTACACATAGCATAGACAAGATCTAACCTCCTTATCTAAGCTATCTCATCCCATAGAGCATAGCAAACTTACCCTGACTGACCTTAGCAATAAATTCCCATAAATACCTTTTCCCTTTTATCATTTCTTGCAAGGCCAAATTATGTGCCCGGACTAATAGCCAAGACAGCAGCACAGAAATGGCTATCTACATGTAAAGCTCTAATCTTGGAGCCAATAACCCACAGGACCCAGATTTCCAAGGTTTACAGTACGTCAGCAGTGACGGCTGGGGCGCAGGACCTCAGTCACCAGCTAAGCCCAGGACAGGTGAGTATAAGTCTTTTTTTTTATTTTCATCTTCCCTGGGCTGGCATCTATTGGAAAGGGGCCTGATGATTAGCTCTCCATTAGTGGTTTGTATAGCGGTCGGGGAACCAGGTGCTGACACCGGACCTGGTCATCATTAGTATGAAAATTCACTATGGGGCTGGTTACAGATAACCCCTCTAAGGCTGGGTTCACACCAGCACTTGTACTCCGCTTGGGGAAATCCGTCCCCAAACCTGTTAAAAAAATGCGGAGAGAAAAGCGCTGCAAGCAGCGCTTTTCTCTCCGCATTTTTCACCCTTTTCAGGCGGAAACTCAGCGGACCTCATTCTAGTTCTATGGGGTCAGCGGGTTTCCATGGTTAACCGCTTTTTTAAGCGAATTAGGTTTCCGTTTGGGAGGTGTGCTGAATGCAGGTGTTCACCGAGTGTAAGTACCCAGAACAAGACTCTGGGGGAGCAGGGAGGGGTAGGGACAGGTGGTCACTACTATCAGGAGGTCTCTGAGGTGATGGGGGGCACTTACATGGGGAACTGAGAAGGGGTCTCTGAGGACAGTGATGGGTGGGGGGTGGATAACATGGGGAACTTAGAGGGGGGAGGGGTACACCAGTGGGGGGGGCACCTACCTGGGGAGCTGAGAAAGGGGAGAAGGTGCACCAGCAGGAGGCACTGTGAGGGCTGAGGAGACATAGCACTGGCAGTATACAATGGTGATGCATCAGCCAGTCAGTGCCTCACTCACTCCTCACCTCACAGCCTGCACTCCACTCAAGTATCAGGGGAAGGTTGCAGGGCAGCTCTGAGCAGTGAGTGAGATCTCTCCCTCACACTCCTGACCCTGGGGTTGGGGGCTATAGTCACTTATTCAGATTCCAATACCACCATATACACTTTACACCATTTTGCAGCCTGTAGCAGGCACTCACAGTCATATTACTGTCACATGACACAGGCTTCTTCTCACCTCATCATCACTGATTCTTCCCACTGATTCTTCCCACTGATTCTTCTTAGGAGGCGGGGCCAGATACCTGGGAGGGCGGAGCTAGATACCAAGGGGAGGGGGGAAGGGCTATAGAAGAGCAAGATGCGAGAGGAGCAGCAAACACTGGAGAGGTACCTGGGCCCCGGGAAGGCATAGCAGCCCATGCAGTGTTAATTGCATACTAGCGTCTTGCATTTAAAACTGTCTGCGTGGTCAAAGAAGAGGCAAAGTATAGCAGTCAGCACCGGCGGCCGAGTGGGCCCCTTCAGGAGCATGGGGCCCCGGCACTTGCCCGGGCATGCTGGGTGCTGACGTGGGCCCTGCAGAACTGGCATAGACTTTCATTCTAACTCCTGCCAGGAAACGTGTGAGTTTTAATAAATCAGTCGGGCTGAAGCGTCCCTGCCTCGGCCTTCCCGATTCCTGATACGTGAGGCACGGATTGAGGCTTGACGCGTTTGATGCAGTTTTCTGGCCTAGAGGGATTGATGAATATTCCCTAGTGAGTTTTGTTTGTTAATTTATTTATTCGCTATTTTATCCTGCATTTCTTTATCTCTAAGAGGTGCTAGGACCTCTATAGGAAGCTCCTTAGGGGACAACGTCTCCCGGGGGAAAATAAGGATGAGCCACAATGCCCTAACTAGCCCTAACTGATACTTCCTGAGCGTTATGTGGGTGCAGAGTTGTATTATATCAAGAGCTGGGGGATTTATGGGAATTCTGCTAAATCCAGCATGTTCCACCTGTCCATGCATTTTTAACCCCTTCTCCTCCATAGACAAGAATGTACCTTTATCACTCTAGACCACCATGGATGTTTTCATCAACCTCTTCTCTACAATACACCACCATGTTGTTACTTTTTAACCCCTCTCACCAGCTAAGATCTCCAGAAATGTAAAAATCAGCCATTTTTCACGTCACACCCATGCAGTTAGTAGACTGCGGAAAGTCACTGAGTCGCTGTGAATACAGTGAATACAGTCGGCAGCATCTGGACATTATGGTCACTAGAGATGCAATGTCACCCTCAAGTGTAAGTATACTGTAGGCTTGTTGCACTACTTTGTGGAGTAGTGCTAATGATATTAATAGACTAGAAACTTACAGTAATACACATTTTCCAACTTTTTTACACTCACGTTCTTTTCACACATCTGTATGGCTAAGCGTATGATCATTTATAATCACTTTTCTTTCCTGAACACCTCAGGCTTCAGATTTTATCAGTGAAATTTCTTGGACGGTTATCTAAAAAGCTTCTCAAAAAATGTTCCTGTTATCCCATAGAGGGCAGTAATGATCTTCAAAAGATTACATTCAATGCACTTTCTGCCAATTCTGCTCGTCTGAAAGAACTAATGCAAAAGGAACACCTAAGAACATCATAAATAATAGGTCCTTAGTTGCCAGAAAAATGAATAAATGGCTTTTCTAATTATTATAGTCAAAATGTTTTGTAGCCCACACAGCTGTGTAATGTCACAGCGCGGCGCATGAAGGAAACTCTTTAAAGCAGCGTGAAAATGATGGAGGTAGAGTATGGCGTATTGTGTTCATAGAATGTATTGATTAAAAAGTGCGGCACAAATTTATCATGCGGGGGAACTAATTATTCTAAAAAAACGTTGAAGACTATTTTCCAGTTATGACATAGGAAAACCAGCCATGCCACCAGTTCAAGTTTACTTACACCATTGTTATGCTCTATTAATAATGCATTGTATATTTCTAATGGCCATGGAAATATACTGTACAGTGTACAATCCTAGGAAAGAGTTTCCTTATAAGGAGAACTGGAAACGGGGGCAGAAATTTTTGATAAAAAACCACCATGGATGTTTTGTTATGCAGTGTTATCTACTGGAATCAACAAATGTCATTTTTACTTTTTTCACACAGTGGTACAACAAACTTGATGGTTACTGTCACTTTAAGATGTAGAATATGCTTAATGGTTACCTTCACAGGGGACCTGATTTTTGGCACAGTTATGAAAGACCAACTTTAACTTTACTAGTTTTCACCAACTGCTAGCTTTCACCCAAATCTGTGTAGCTGTCAGTCTCTTCTGCCACAGTTTCCTTTGCCCAGGGTGTAGCTTTTGCTAGGTTCACACTAGTGCTGGGCTCTTCGTGTCCACCATGGGGACCTAAACAACAGAGAGCTAGACCACTAAGACAGGGCTCACAACTGTGCCGGAGTCTCCGTCACAGAAAAAGCCGAAAATGGAGAGAAAAGTCCTGCACATTGGACTTTTCTCTCTGCCGTTTTCAGTTTTAAAAATGGCGGACACCTGACGGACTCCATTATAGTCAATGGGATCTACCAGTGTCTGTGTGAAACCACTGTTTTAGCAGTCCGGCTCTCTGTTGTTCAAGTCCCCTGGCAGACTTGGACGACGGAGAGCCCGATGCTAGTGTGAACCCAGGATAAAACAGCAGTTACACATAGACACTGGTGGACCCCATTGACTATAACTGGGTCCGCAAGATGTCCTTCAAAACTGAAAGCAATGGAAAGAAAAGTCCACCGTGCAGGACTTTTTTTTTCTGCCAATTTTTGGCGGTTTCTGTGAGGGAGTCTCCAACGGAGACTCTGGAGCAAATGTGAACCCAGCCTCACAGGGTTGTATTAGCCACTTGTTTACAATTGCTTGGTTTCTCTGTGGGTTCTTGCAACGTCTATTATTCGCAGGTCACCCACGACTGCGAGTGCACTGAAATTGTGTTCTCTTCTCATAACACCAACTCTGTCGTAAGGATTGCTTGTACTAGTTGTACCTTGTTGGAGAAGGGTTCAGCGGCAAAGTCGAGACTTAGGTACCGTAAACATAGTTATTTGTCTACTACCAGTGGAAGATGCTCAGATTTTCAGTATGATAATAAGGGATAGAACATTCTAGCAATGAGACATTGGTGAATATACTTATCTTGTGACCTAAGATTTTCATGTTGAGTCTATGCAATACTATACTGGAGAGAATTTATAACATTCTGTGGTCACAGTCACATGAAATCAAAGAAGAACGGTAAGGCTGCAGACGCAAGAGATACTGTTAGGTTTCTGTCAACGTAATGTAGATTAACGGTAACTTATGTCCATGAGCAATGTCCTACATCAAAATTGATCTAGTTATTTCAGGCTCATTTGTCATTCTTTGCTTTTCTTAAGTCATGCTCTAGCTAAAATAAGAAACAGTCACAGAAAAAATTAACACATAAAAACATTATCAGAGGAAAATGTGTTTTTGAAGGTATTGTCCACTTCGGAAATCTATTTTTGCTAAAAGAGTCCCCTGATGAATGGATGATCACATGGTGTCCTAAAAGAGTCAATCAGTGAATGGATGGTCACAGGCTGACCTGAAGAGTCCTCCTGATGAATGAATGATCGCGAGTTGTCCTAGAAGAATCCCACTATAAATGGATGATCATAGGTTGTCCTAGAAGAGTCCCCTGGTGACCAGATGATCACAGAGTGTAGTAGAAGAGTCTCTCATAGAAGAATCCCCAGATGAATAGATGATCACAGGTTGTCCTAGAACTGGGGTAGGCAACCTTTTTTGTTCGGCTTGCCGATTTTAATTAAAAAATCAAAGATGATGTACTCGGAGTGCCAGTCAATAATTGTAAGTCTGACGACCCCTAAGCTAAAGTCATATACCACAAACCATAATACAGAAGTGCTGCCACCAGATGCTTTAGGACGCATGCGTTTACTTCTATTTCCTGGGACACACCTGTACTTTCCGATTAGAAGCGATGAAAGTCCATGTGCAGCACCCAATTAGTGGTAAATGTATGTGTCCAGGAGCACCGTATGGCAGCATCCTTATGGTGGTAACACACTATTTATCTGGATGCAGCTATATTCTTAGGCCACTGGAACATTTTCATCGATGTAAAACTGCGTTTAAATGGTGCATTTTTGCGCACAAAAAAAAATGCCTGAGTTTTCTGTGCAAAAACACATCCTTAATACAGAAAACACACCGTTATACAGAATAATGTGCCATAGCGGCCCCTGCATACGGTATTATGTCCAATAGCGGCCCCTGCACACGGTATTATGTCCCATAGCAGCTTCTGCACACGGTATTATATTCCATAGAGGCCTCTTCACATGGTATTATGTCCCACAGCGGCCTCTGCACACCGTATTATGTCCCATGGCGGCCCCTGCACACCGTATTATGTCCCATAGCGGCACCTGCACATGGTATTATGTCTCATAGCGGCCCCTGCACATGGTATTATATCCCATGGTGGCCTCTGCACACGGTATTATGTCCTATGGCGACCCCTGCAGACAGTATTATGTACCATAGCGGCCCCTCCACACAGTATAATATTCTAACTTTTATAATATTCCAATTTTCGCCACTCACTAGCTATTATTATACTATGGGGTCTCTTCAGACACCAGAGTATAATAAGTGGAGGGCCAAGAGAGATGACAAACATAAAAAAATAATGTTACTCACCTTTCCTGCGCTCCGCAGCCAATCTGTTCTCTTCTGCCTGTAGTCAGAGACTGCTGATTGGGTATCAGGGGTGACGTTGTGTCATTATGCGTAATGACGCCGGACCTGACCCCTGAGGTCCTGTCAGCAGTCTCTTACGTCAGACAGAAGCGCCTGTAGAGAACAGAGCCGCCACGGAGCGCTGGGAAGGTGAGTAACATTATTTTTATGTTTGATCACCTCCCCGGGGGCTCCCCCTTATTATACACTGGGGTCTGAAGAGACCCCACAGTATAATAATAGCAGTTTCGTTTCGGCCGTGTTTGATCCGATCGAAACTGCTGGGTGAGGTCTTGGGCTGCCCGTGCCAGGTAAATAAGCCTCGCGCGCCACTCTTAGCATGTGTGCCGGGGGTTGCCGACCCCTGTTCTAGAATTCCCTAATGAATGGATGATCACGGATTGTCCTAGAAGAATCCTCTAATGAATGGATGATCACTTATTGTCTTAGAAGAGTCCACTGATAAATGGATAATTACAGGCTTCCTAGAAAAGTCCACCAATTAATGACTGATCACATGGTATCCCAGAAGAGTTTGCCAATGAATGGATGATCACAGGGTGTCCTAGAGGAGTCCACCAATGAATGGATGACACCTCTTTGAGAAAGCCATCTTATCATTCATAAGACTAACCCATAGAAGGCCAATTTGGGTGGTCTTTTCAAAAAGGCTTTACTATACATTGAAAATGTTATTATTTTTCAATACAGTTGCTATAAATTGTGATTTTATAGCTTTGAAAACCCTTTAAAATCTAACACATGATCTAAAATCAGAAGATAATTACCTTTGATTAATGTCACACAACAAGCAAAGATCTGAGGCACGGGAGGTCATATACTGAATGATTATTCTTACTGTAACATTTCCAATATGTTCCCTTCTGCATCAGTCAGTAAAAGCCTGTTCATTGTACACCTCCTATTAGAAAGGCTTTTGGAACAGAAGATTACCTCCTTTATAAGATGACATTTTATGTGTGTTAAATTATATTTAGTCCTGTTATTATTTTTGACATTTTAAAAAAGTTCTTTCTGTTCAAATAGAAGATTTTTCCCATAATGTTCATATTTGAGATTTGTCATTGTGACCACAGTAAATTGAGTAACCAGCTGGGAAAATTGGCAAAAATTTAAATGTTCCAAATATATTTTTTCATAACCTATAATCAACTTGGACATTTTATTTCCTACAATGTATAAAAAGACTCTTTCACCAGTTGCCTTATTAATTGAGCTTGACATTAAAAGTCTGTCACCCCTTTAAAGTCATACACCATATGATAGGCTCTAACTCCAATTCCTAGCATTCTTTAATAGGTGCAGCTCCATTGATTCCTGCACAGTTGAAATTTTTTCTCTATCGCTCACCGTTCCTGAGTAATAAGTGCAGCTAGTTTTGGTACCTGATATGCTACTTATAGGCATAAACTCGGTACTGTCAGTGGGCAGTGTTAGGCAGGAACAGGAAATGGGTGTTATTCAGAGCTCCAATCAGAGGTGGACAGTGTCAGAGCTCAGAATCACACCCTTTGCCTGCTCCTTCCTGACACCACCCGCTCAACAATGCAGAGCCTAAATTCAAAAACTAACAGCATTTATTGCTCTGGAATGGTGGGGGCTTGAGAAAAACTTTCATCCGCACTAGAATCAATGGAGCAGAGCCTATTACATGATACAAAGACTTCAAGTTAGTGGAGGAAGAGAAAGATCCTCTTTAATGTTGATGCAAATTAGGATATACAGTCATGGCCACAAGTTTTGAGAATGACACAAATATTATATTTTCACATGATCTGCTGCCCTCTGGTTTTTATGTGTGTTTGTCAGATGTTTTTATCACATACAGAAATAGAATTGCATTCATATTATGAGTAACAGAAGCTTATATTGACAGTTAGAATGCGTTAATGCAGCAAGTCAATATTTGCAGTGTTGACCCTTCTTCTTCAGGACCTCTGCAATTCTCCCTGGCATGCTCTCAATCAACTTCTGGACCAAATCCTGACTGATAGCAGTCCATTCTTGCAGAATCAATGCTTTAATTTTGTCTGAATTTGTTGGTTTTTGTTTGTCCACCCGTCTCTTGATGATTGACCACAAGTTCTCAATGGGATTAAGATCTGGGGAGTTTCCAGGCCATGGACCCAAAATCTCTATGTTTTGTTCCCTGAGCCATTTAGTTATCACCTTTGCTTTATGGCAAGGTGCTCCATCATGCTGGAAAAGGCATTGTTGAGCGCCAAACTGCTCTTGGACGGTTGGGAGAAGTTGCTCTTGGAGGACATTCTGGTACCATTCTTTATTCATGGCTGTGTTTTTAGGCAAGACTGTGAGAGAGCCGATTCCCTTGGCTGAGAAGCAACCCCACACATGAATGGTTTCAGGATGCTTTACAGTTGGCATGAGACAAGTCTGGTGGTAGCGCTCACCTCTTCTTCTCCGAATAAGCTGTTTTCCAGATGTTCCAAACAATCGAAAAGGGGATTCATCAGAGAAAATGACTTTACCCCAGTCCTCAGCAGTCCACTCCCTGTACCTTTTGCAGAATATCAGTCTGTCCCTGATGTTTTTTCTGGAGAGAAGTGGCTTCTTTGCTGCCCTCCTTGAGACCAGGCCTTGCTCCAAGAGTCTCCGCCTCACAGTGCGTGCAGATGCACTCACACCTGCCTGCTGCCATTCCTCAGCAAGCTCTGCACTGCTGGTAGCCCGATCCCGCAACTGAAACACTTTTAAGAGACGGTCCTGCCGCTTGCTGGTCTTTCTTGGGCGCCCTGGAGCCTTTTTGGCACCAATGGAACCTCTCTCCTTGAAGTTCTTGATGATGCGACAGATTGTTGACTGAGGTGCAATCTTTCTAGCTGCAATACTCTTCCCAGTTAGGCCATTTTTGTGCAGTGCAATGATGACTGCACGTGTTTCTTTAGAGATAACCATGGTTAACAGAAGAGAAACAATGATGGCAAGCACCAGCCTCCTTTTAAAGTGTCCAGTGGTGTCATTCTTACTTAATCATGACAGATTGATCTCCAGCCCTGTCCTCATCAACACCCACACCTGTGTTAATGGAGCAATCACTGAAACGATGTTAGGTGGTCCTTTTAAGGCAGGGCTGCAATGATGTTGAAATGTGTTTTGGGGGATAAAGTTCATTTTCTAGGCAAATATTGACTTTGCAAGTAATTGCTGTTAAGCTGATCACTCTTTATAACATTCTGGAGTATATGCAAATTGCCATTAGAAAAACTGAAGCAGTAGACTTTGTAAAAATTCATATTTGTATCATTCTCAAAACTTTTGGCCATGACTGTACTAGCAAAGTGTGTGGTAACACTGTGTTTTGTGGGGGTGGGGTCTCTGTGTGCTGTATGAAGTGTTACCACCCACTTGGTTTGTATCCTCTAATCTGCATCAACACTAATAGGTCTTACATCTTTGGAATGGCTGAATGGAATTGCATAAACAATACACCAAAATGGTCAGGGTGACAGCGCCTATCAGATGATGTCTATGTCTTTGGAATTTTCAAACCTGGTCCTCTTTCAGACAGATGCTTTTTGTAATTCTCATCAGCAATTGCTCAATGAATTAGACCACCATTCAGCAGATGACATAGAATAAGTATTGTAATTCCTATGGATTCTATTTATTTAAAGCAGTTCATCATGTGACACATTTCTTTTGATATAATAGTCCCCAAAGTACCCCCGAGCTCCCATTTTGCAGAAAAAACATGGAGAATTTTAGAGTTTTTGGCTAGATACTACTAATAAAGTTCCGTTCAGGATGTGCCTCTAACCATGCAGGAGCACTGACTGAATGAGCACCTGCCAACCAAAGTGCTGACAGACTCTACTCCAATAATCGATCTTATTGAGAAAATGCCTGTGCAGGTAACTCAAAGCAGCCCAGCCTCTGAGGAGCTGCAGCGGAAAAGAGATGGGACTCTTCATAGGAGTTTTTAGCTAAGACATTGGGCTGTGACTAAATAAATATAAACAAATATAAACTGATAAAAATGAAGAATAATGCTAATTTGCAGGTTTGTAACTTGAGGGTGTGCAGTAGCACCATGGTCTAGGAGCCTTAGGGTGCCCATAAGGTGTCTCTTCCCAATATGAGTAAACCAGTACGTTATACAATACATTATAGTTGGGGGACCTGTTACAGATTTTGCATTGGGACCCAGGTGCTTCATCTTACACCTCTACAAAATATCTCTCATCCAGGAGGAAGGAAACTGTCTTTATAGTGCCACCTATAGGTAACTATCCTATAGCTCAATGTCTCGCCCATTAGAGATCCTTGAAACACGACTAGGAATTTTAGCCAAACCAAAAGGGAGAGATACCCATCAGTAGACATCTGTTTCTTGCCACTCATTGATGAACAGTATAGGTGAATATAAGAAACTTTGTAATATATCTTATTAAAGATATCTGTTCCCTTTTCCACTAATTAGGTTTAGTTAATTTCTACAAGAAGAGGGGATGGGAAAGAAGATACTGCTGGAAAAGTCACTCAAAAAATTGCTGCTGCTATTCTCTGCTACACTGTGAGTGATTGAGCTCTTTTGATACTACTATATCTTCCAGAAAATACGTTATCATTCAACAGAATGAGGCAATAAATCGATTAACCAGCCAACAGAAGCCTCCTCCTCCTCTTCCTCTTCCCTCGAAATCAGCCTAATAAAGTGGAAAATGAAACAGATTTCTTAAACAAGATATGTTACAAAGTTTCTTATATTCACCTGTACAATTCATTTATGAAAAGTTGTTTATAACTGGAGGTATGCTTTAAAGTAGTTGACAAACATCGCTGCAGTCTACTGAACAAACCGCCACACCCATCCACAAGATTTTTGTGGTATTGTAGTTTAGCCCTAATCACTGCAATGGAGGCGAGCTGCAGTCCTAGGCACAAAGTTACTAAAAAGATCCCAGAAACTTAGGCATCCTTCCAAATAACAATGCTTTAATATTTATACTGCACAGAGACTCAGCTCGATCATGTGAAATAATAAGAAACCGGAATACTTGGCCATCCAGGGTGGAAGCAGAGAAGGAACCTTACACTTAAGACACTCACTAAAATTTAAAATTGCACTTTATATTTTGTGATGTCTTTTACGGCAGCAGATAATGGTTCTCTGTTGTGAGCAGAGAGGACTTTGTTTATAAAATCAACCACCCGCCTTTACTCAGTATATTATTATACTATAAACCTGCTCCGCTCCGCAGGAGGTTTATGGAGTACAGAGACTTCCTCAAGGCGGACTACAGCCAGTGCATTTAGTCTTCCCGGCAATTCTTTGCTTTTAAGAACATTATTACTGTACTCAAAAATCAAACAAAAGTGAATTGTTTACAACATTTGTGGTAATAGCTTACAAGAACAATACAAAGGAGCGAGAAGGAAACCAACCTGACAGATGGCACTTGAAGTTACGGATACACAACAGTGCTACCGGTTTATACTCCATATTATTTTTTAAAATTCATTTATTAGGATCACCTTAAAATGAGTAGTAAAACTCAGAAAGAGTATATAAGATCCATAACTATAGGAAACCTTATAGCTGAACACAAGAGGCAAAGTTCAATGCAGATGTACAGTACTGTGCCAAAGTTTTAGGCAGGTGTGGAAAAAATGCTGAAAAGTAAGAATGCTTTAAAAAATAGAAATCTTAATAGTTTATTTTCATCAATTAAAAAAATGAAGTAAATGTGCAGCAACCCATTGGCCATTGGAAGGAACACTAGACTAGTAGTAGCAGAAGAACGTGCATTTGACATAGTGGCTTGTTAACCAATTCCTCTAGCTTTCTTCCCGGGCTGCTACAGAGCTGAGGGGTCCTGCGGTTATACCTGATGGTAGTTGCAGTCATCCCTGTGGGAATATTCTAATGGTCTTCTGCCCTCCTGATTCAGATGGGGTTAGGAATACCTATGATGTTGTAGCCCTATTTTGGGGGGGGGGGGGGGGTATGAGTATTATCCCTCCCGCAATAGACTCTGGCACTGACCTGTGTGTATAATGGGACCTGAAGCCTTCGCTGAAGGGAAGAGTGGGAATATATATGAAATATATCAGTGCCTCCACCCAGGATAGAGCCTCTGTATTACAGGGAGGATCTCTTCCTGGGACTTACCCATGAAGTACAGTTAGTAGCCTTAACAAGGATTACTGTACTAATCTCACAGTCTGAAGAATACATACAGATACCACATAAGGTTATAACCAGGGGCGTAACTACCGGGGTAGCAGTGGTAGCGACTGCCACAGGGCCCGGAACATTACGGGGCCCAGAGCCCTGTGGCAGTCGCTACCGCGAACCCCACAATCACTGCTATCGTTATACTTCGGGGTCTTTTGAGACCCGGGAGTATAACGATCGGGGCCCAGGGGAGGTGAGCGAACATAAAAAACAATGTAACTCACCTCTCCGCAGGCTTCGGGTCTGTTTGGTGACGACCCAGACGTCAGCCGACTTCATTATGCGTCGCGACGCCGGCCTGGATCGCGCGAGATCCGGTCCGACATTGAAGATGGCCGAAGTAGCGCACGGGAGTGCACCGGAGCGAGGAAGAGGTAAGTTGCAGTGTTTTCTATGTTCCTATCCTCCCCTGGATCTCCAATCATTATACTCTGGGGTCTGAAAAGACCCCAGAGTATAATAATCGTTCATGGTGGTCCACTATGGGGCATAATACTGTGTGCAGGGGCCACTATGGGGCAAACTACTGTGTGCAGGGGCCACTATGGGGCAAACTACTGTGTGCAGGGGCCACTATGGGGCAAACTACTGTGTGCAGGGGCAACTATGGGGCAAACTACTGTGTGCAGGGGGCTACTATGGGGCAAACTACTGTGTGCAGGGGCCACTATGGGGCAAACTACTGTGTGCAGGGGCTACTATGGGGCAAACTACTGTGTGCAGGGGCCACTATGGGGCAAACTACTGTGTGCAGGGGCCACTATGGGGCAAACTACTGTGTGCAGGGGCTACTATGGGGCAAACTACTGTGTGCAGGGGCTACTATGGGGCAAACTACTGTGTGCAGGGGCTACTATGGGGCAAACTACTGTGTGCAGGGGCCACTATGGGGCAAACTACTGTGTGCAGGGGCTACTATGGGGCAAACTACTGTGTGCAGGGGCTACTATGGGGCAAACTACTGTGTGCAGGGGCTACTATGGGGCAAACTACTGCGTGCAGGCGCCACTATGGGCAAACTACTGTGTGCAGGGGCCACTATGGGGCATAATATTGTGTGCAGGGGCCACTATGCTGCATAATACCATGTCCAGGGGCCACTATGGGGCATAATATTATGTGCAGGGGCCACTATGGGGCATAATACCATGTGCAGGGGCCACTATGGGACATAATACCGTGTGCAGGGGCCACTATGGGGCATAATAGTGTGAGCGGGAATGCGGTTTGTGTGTGTGTGTGTGGGGGGGGGGGGGGGGGGGTTGGGGGCGGCGGTTTGGGGGGTTGGGGGCGGCGGCTTGGGGGGATTGGGGGCGGCGGCTTGGGGGGGGCCCCATGTCAAATGTTCGCCTTGGGCCCAGCCATTCCTAGTTACGCCACTGGTTATAACAGTAGCTTTATAAGAATCAAAAGGGTAAAAGTACATACATACAATATACTCAGAACACAGCAGTACTACAACAACCAGCAAGTCCACAACAATCTTAGGCTATATACCCGGATATATATATATATATATATATATATATATATATATATATATAGCAAGAGTCCGGTGCACAATACCTCCAGGCAACAGAAGAGATGCAGGGGCCCCTGTGGATGACTGTGGATCCTCGGATTCTTCCAGGAGATGACAGACAGCCGATCAGGAGATGATGATGATGATGAGATCCTTCACAGGCAGCAAACAGGGCGACAGTGACGGTAGTAGATGCAGGCCTG